>VWPW01001192.1:57601-93305 GCA_013389825.1 Crypturellus undulatus | reverse complement strand
CGCCCGCGTTCCGGCCGCGCCGCGCTCGGCAGGCCCGCGCGGCAGCCGCCCCCCGCCCCGCGGCCCCTTGCCACGTCCATGAGGACGTGAGGAAATCGGGAGCGGCACTGAGGGAACACGGGGAGCCCTGGGGGCACATGACGAGTCCTGGGGGCAAGTGGGGGCTCAGGCACCAAGGGGACACAGGGGCTCAGGCCCTGAGCCCACAGGGGACATGGGGAGCCCACAGGGGACACAGGGGTTCAGGAACCAGGGGGACATGAGGAGCCCTGACGGGACATGGGGAGCCCAGGAGGGGGCACGGGGGGTCTTGAGGGGATATGTCCCCTTAGGGACTAAAGGGACATGAGGAGCCCAGGAGGGGACACAGGGGCTCACACTGCTCTTACCAAAGGAGACCATAGGAATTCACTTAGCTGTGTAAAGTGCTTGGAGAGCCTCGAATGAGGGAAACGATTTCAGGTCTACTTTCAATTAAGAAAACCCCCAAACCTCCAGATCTTGATGCAGGTCTCTAATTTCTTGTACGCTAATAATAATGTTTAAAGATGTCTAAACACACAGATCTGTTATTGCAATGAATTTGCCCACAAAACTTGAGAACTGGTTTAGGTCCCTTAAAAAAAAAAAAAAAANAAAAAAAAAAAAAAAAAAAAAAAAAAAGTCCACTAAGTGAAAGCATGGGAAAAAATTAAAACTAAAATATACATAGAGAGAGGTGAGGCTCCCTTGACAGCTGTGGTTGCATTGATGTTGAAGGATATGTACAGAGCTAGAGGGGAACTCTTTATGTTCAAGAAAAAAAGTTATTACTCATACGAACTGTGATCTTTTTTTCAGTGTGGGATGTACATTTGTAACACTCATTAAAGAAAATTATACATATAATTCCGGACATGCTAAAAGGTGATTGTCAGCCCCACAGAAATGTGGCTAATACTTTGATGAAACAGATCCTAGTTGTGATTCTGATTTCCATATTTTTTGTTTGTGAAAATACTGTTCTGGGAAAGCAAAGCCATTTCATTTGATGGAAGGAGTTTAATCTTTTTTTAATGCATTTCTAAGATGAAATACTATCTCGAAAAAAAATCACAGTAACTACATCTGTGATAAAACAGGAAGACTTGTGTTGTAGTTTGGAAGATAAGGTATTGATCCAACCAAGGGCTGTTTTTATGTTTGACTTGACACTGTGAATAGTCCATGAGCCTACTCAGCAGATTTATCAGGATTGAATAACTTGCTTAAATTAAGCAAGGCAATAACTGCCTTGGAGTTAGGACTTTTTTTTTTTCATTCCCAATTACAGCCAATCAACACTATTGCAAAGAAAGCTTACACGTACAGCTTTGCCAATTTGTCAAAACTAGAAGCCTGCATTTCAGTGATAGCACTTGAAGATAAACGAGAAAAGAAAAAAAGTATGACCAACTCTGTGGGGAGCTACAGAGTATAATTATGGGCTGATGTAACATGCCAGTCAAGTTTTGAATGGGCAAGCACTTTCTCAGCTTTTGGACCATCCACTTAACTTTTTTGAGCTGTGTTTTCCACGGAAACGAACCCAAGATATAAAAAGCTACTAAACTCTGGAAAGTAACTTGAGATCCACAAAGAAAATTTATACAAAGCCTGATATTGTGTTAGTATTTGGGCCTCTATGTCAGTGCAAAGCTTGTATAAGTATTTCTTAAGACCATCGGGTAATTAGTGCAGACTAGTAATCTAGGAGCAAAAATTCTAAGCACAATGGGGTAGCAAGTCATGTATCTGTTTCTTAAATATTTTTTGAAATGACATGTATAAAACCGGTTTTTCAGCATATAAAATTATGTGTAACCTTTGTCCCTAATTACAAGTTACCCAAGCATACTGATAGGGGTATGATAATTTCAAAGCTAGGAGACAGACTGTCTTCCTGCTTCAGCTCGACTTTTCTAATTAAGATCATTATGCATAGTAGTCAGGTTGATGCAAGGCTTAGATAAATAATACGTCCTGTTGTTTCCATTGATTTGAATTTGTAATGAACTGAGTCCCATTGCTGGTATCACATTTCTGTTTCTTTCCTACAGATTTCCTACATGTGAACAAGCAAAAACTGCATGTTGAAGGGAATGACATGTCCCATAGCCTTCCCCTCAGGATACAGCACATGGAATTGTGTTGGGTCCAGGACATGAACTGCTTTAACAGAGGTTCTCCCAAGCGTCTAACATACCTTTTGCTCCTTGTCAGACACACCTACTGCAAGGGAGTTAGAGCAGAAAAGCAACCTGAACTGCTCTAAAGATGAGAAGATCAATACTGGGCAGAAAAAACAAAATCTAGTTAATAACTAGATGCATAGTTGCTAACACCTATAGTTTGATTTTTGTACCATGGAAAGTCTTTCCATGGAACAACTCCTGTTGAAAGAGAACAAAGGAAAATTAGGAAAACCGGAAATAGGTGCTTTTAGCCAAACCTGATGAATTCAGTCCAAACAGTGTTTAAGAGAAGCTACCATATGGAAAGGGTCAAGGGGAGAAGCTGTGCCAAGCAGAAGTGCCGAGGAGAGAAAGCCACAGAGACGGTTGTGCAAGAAGCTCCCAGGAGAACAGAGGAAGGTGGGAAGAGCCGGGGAGAGCAGGGGTTGCAGCACGCTCAGCCGGGCAGGATAACCAGGGAGGGGCTGAGCCGAGCGGAGCTTTGAAGGAAGCGACAAGAAGCTCGAATTTAATGTTACAGCTTAGGCACACCCAGCATTGCCTTGCGATATTTCATTTTTATTTTACAGCTCTAGTTTTCTTTTTTTTTTGTAAGTACATTTCTAGCCAGGCTGTGGAAAAAAAAATGAAAATATGTCCCTGCATATCTCAAGCAAGAGAAAGCAGGTAGCATTTTCTTGAGGGTTACTCGGGTTTTCTTAAGCCATTTGTTGGATTGGAGCGGCATGAGGCTGGATTTTTGGTAGACAGAAGTGTCAGTACTGCACTTACCCGGCCCGACGCCGTGAGTTTGGGGTTCACAGCACCCTCTGCTTTGCACAGGTGCCGCAGTGCGGCCCGTGTCCCACAGGAGCGCGACGTGTGTCCCTGGGCCCCAGGTGGGCCACACCACGGGGAGCTGGGCGGCCGCGATCACCCAGCTGGCGTGTTCGGAGGCACAGACCGCCGGGGAAGGACCTCACGTTCAGATGAGAGGCTCTAGCAGGTGGAAGTCTCCATGTGTAGCCTCATGGGCCCGCACACATGCTAGCTGGTGGCCAGCGATGAAGTTATGTGGAGGCGCTGAAGGCCGGCTGGAGCGGCGGGGCGAGCGAAGGCCTCCCGCGGAGCCCTGGCCACCTTCCCGTGCGGCGCAGTAGTGCTGCATCTCCCCCAAGGAGCACCACGCTGATCTCTCTGTCCGTACTAGCGGAAATAGCACCTGCCAGCACTTGACCACCACGCTGATTTTTATTAAAAAAACAACTAACATGAAACATTCCTTCACGTTAGAATACTTGTAGTTGAGTCGGATTTTGTCTCGTTTCCAGCTTTGCTCTACGCGAGCTGCAAAGGCTGCCGGAGGAGATCGGGAGCGCCTCTGCAGCACTGCAGAGCCCCGGCAGGGTTCAGAAGTGTCTGGCTGACACTTCTAGTATAACTTCTAATAAAAATACCGATAGGACAAGAGGAGATGGACTCAAGTTGCAGCAGGGGAGGCTCAGGTTGGACATTAAGAAGAGTTTTTACATGAAAAGAGCACTCAAGCATTGGAACAGCCTGCCCAGAGAAGTGGTGGAGTCACCGTGCCTGGCAGTGCTCAAGAAACGTGTAGATGAGACACTAAGGGACACGACTGAACGGGCAGGGTGGTGACGGGGTTACGGTTGCACTCGATCTTGCAGGTCTTTTCCAACCAGAACGATTCTGGATTCCATGATGGGCAAACGCAGCAGTGTTTGCGAAGGGGCAGAGAGCCACCTGGTGGAGCTGGGATCCGGCAAGGGCTTCAAAATAATGTTACAGGGAGCAGCTGCTCACGGAGAGGGTTTCAAATGCGAAAGGCATCTGTAGGTTGTATATCTGGTGAATATGTAAATGTAACGTAAACGTGCAGTGTATCACACAGCTCCTCTGCTCATTAAAACAAGGCAGCAGAGAGAAATACGTGTGGGCAGGGGAAAGCACAGGAATGTAAGAAAGACAAAACGCAGAAAGTGGCAAAGCCAGGAAAGCACAGCAGCGTATTAATTACATTCTTCCAAGTCCTGGAAGTGGGGTTTTTTTTTTGGTTTGTAAGTTCATGGGCATAGAAACATATTTTTACTGTGCAGCTAATCAATTCCTCAAAAGTTCTGGAGTCATTGCTGTACTCTTCTGCTACGGGCTTGCCTTCTCCTGCAGTCATTTGTTAACATCAGCAATTAGGAGTGTCAGAGCCCAAAGACTGCCCAGAGCCCTGTGACCTGAGAAATAGCAAAGATGGGTCTAATCCTTTACCAAAAATATTCATGGCCATTGTGCCTGCAGAGTTGTAATGAGTAGTCCTGGGGCTATTAGGTTGCAATAGGAACTATAAAATAGCCCTTTTACTATTTCTCTTCCATCATTTCTCATTATGTATCCTGCCCATCTGAGCTGCTTGTCAGTTCCAGTATACAGATATCAGCCTATAGTTTCACCAAAAAAAAAAAGGATCTTTTATTTTCTTCAGTGCCTTAATGCAGCAGGAACTTTATTTCCAGCACAGGGTCCGTAAGTATGTCTTAAGAATGTATTTTATGTAAACACACATTTTAAAAGTCTACCTAAGCAATAGTTCTAAAATAGCTAAAGGAACGCACAAATGGGATTGTCATATTAGAGCTGTTATCTAAGTGCTAGAGATGTTACTGTTGAGATAAATGGGCAGGCTCAGGTATTCAGACTGGTTGTTAAATCATGACACAACAGAGTTCAGAACAGGAGTAGCATACTGAGCAGGCTTGCATGCTTTTACCCATCTTCCAGTGAGCTAAGTTTCAGCTCCGGAAGCTTTTTTAATTAATTGCACACTAGCAGAGCTCCAAGTTAAATTACATTTCAAAAAATATACCACCTTCAAAGTCACTGTTAGACAAACAAGCATTAGTATTCGCAACCATGCTATGGTGTGTATGCACTGAATCCAGCATGAGAAAGCATTCGTTTTAGGCCAAACCTTAATAGAAAAGCTTAACAGACAAAATAACCTTTATGTTTAACACAGTTCGATTTGTCTTTTTGTTCAGAAGGTGTTTTGGTAAATAGCAGGTACATATTTGTATCTTTAATGGCCACTTCATTCTTTTTCCCTGTAATTAAAATGTAATCAGCTCTAAAAATGCTGATGATAGTGGTACAACATGCACAGAAACATATAGACTGATGTTATAGCAGGGAACAACTTCTTTCTGGTTTGCAAAAATGTAAATCTCCTTAAAAATGCATCTTCTCCTAGGATACTTTATTCCTTCCTTTCATGGATCATGGATCCTGCTAGGAGCAGAATTCCAATATTTGCTCCATCAAGCATGACTGAGGGATTCTACATTATCTCTACACAGGGATAGAGGAGGGTCAAGTAGAACACTCCCAAGCTTTGAACTCAAATCTATCAAAAGGAGAATCCAGTGGAATTCAAAAGAATCCAGAAGAAACAGTAGGATCACCCTACCTAAGATGCAGTACTCTTCAAAAGTGACATTTATGTTCAAGTCTGCAAAGGATAATTGATAAATGTTATTCTAAAATAGACATGACTTGGAAAAGTAAATGTCCAGCAAATGAAACTGAACTAAAATAGTATTTAACATACCCTTAAACAGTAATAAAAATAACATATCCTTTCTCAATTTCTATTCCTACCACAATAAACAACTTTTCTTATAGATTTGTTATTAATACTCACGCAGGACTGCAGAGTTTAAAAAGGGAGTTTAAAAGAATGTATTTGCTCTTCTAACTATGACATTAAAACAAATTATAAACAACTGAAAAATGCAATTAAGTTTCTAGAAAGTCATGCAGTGCATGGATTGTTTTTCTAGGGGGCTATAAAAAGTAGATATGACTGTTATTATAAAAATGGGCCCTGACTGGAACTGAGGTGTAATTGTGACTCCTTGACAAGCTGTTTTTTACTGCAGCACTGTACAGTTCCAGCAAACCTTTGGCTTAAGGTAATATGTTTATGAGCAACAAAGGGATTGAGTGTTACAAACAGGAGAAAAATGCTGAAACCTCTTTTTAATAGAGATTTTGTGCAATAAGGATGAAAAATGGAAAAATAGAGGTGAATCATGTTCTGTTTTTATTCAGTTTACCATTATATTTCACCTTCAGACTTCTTTAGTTTTTAAATGATAGAGTCTGTACTTGAGGACAGTGATATAATTACAATTGAAAATTGTCCATCTGGTGGCCTAGTTAAAAGTATTCTTTGTGCTCCTGCTCCAGTTATTTTCCTGTTTTTTAATACAGAATTATTTACATGCTCATTAAAATGTAAATTTGAAGTTCCCATCCAAAAGCCACCGAGACAGTGGAAAGACTTGTGGATTTCAGTGGATTTTGGCTCATGCCCTCTGAGTGCTGACTGGTGCTAGGTGTAGGTATTTATGCTGTAGGACTTATCACAGATTGAAATATTTAGTCTTAGCTCATCCTTGTGAAACAGAGGAGTGTCACTGTCACCACTTGCAACTGGATCTGTAGATCTGTACATCATAATTTCTGTTAGTCAGAGCAGTGCATAATCCTGCAGTGCATTATTCTGCTTATTATTGCACCAAGGATTTTTTTTTTTCATTTAATTGTGTCTGTTGTGTTTTTGTTACACATTTACAGTATCTTCTTTTACAGTCCTTGCATATTAAATCATATAAGTAGTTGATTCTCTTATAGTCTCCATTTTATGTGTTATCTTTTCAATATTTTTTGTTGGCTCCACTGTTTAAAAAGTTAGTCATTCTTTTTCCCTAGACATGCTGCTTACTTAGAATACCTCTTCAAATGAGATTGCCTCCAAAAAGACTTTGAAGCAGAGGTGGGATGCAGATCTATGACCCATGGAAAGCTCCCGGTTCCCACCCTTACCTAGGGCAAAAGCTAGCACATACCTGTGCAATAAAGTCACCTTTACTTAATGGGCAACAGCCTGATGACACTGTGAAGGTAATGAGTGAAATCCTGCGGTCTCATGGACCATGGATTTGGGGCTTGGTCTCACCCAAGGTTTTGTAGTGATAACAAATAAATACTTTCTTTCTCAAACAAATGTAATTGTGGTAAAAAGGCCACGTGCCCAGATTAATGATGCCTTCACAATCTTTATATTCCGTTCCTTCATTTTAGCCAAACAAGTAAACACTACATGCTGATTCAAGACCATATCCTAGGTAGGGAAGCGATACTTTTAATTAATCCTACTGATTTTAAAATTTGAATGTAGCCTAAGTATCCTTCACAATCATCAGAAAGGAAGAATAAGATCTTAAAGCCAGGCCAGGAATCTTATTTTCATTTTGTCCACGTTCATATGACAAGGGCAAGCAATCACAAACAAAGGCATGAACAGCATACACCCATCCCCAAAATTGCTCACACCATTTGGTGATTTAGCACAGTAAACAAAGATAAGCGATCTGCATTGAAGCAGCTTTGGGTGACCACAAATGGATACCGCTGTTTAATTCAGCCCTCTCTCACCCCAAACAAGTTTGTTTTCTCAGCAGTGTTTATTTGTATGAGGGAGGGAGTGCTAGGAGAAAAATTCCATCCTCCTCCAGATTATCTCCTTCAATGTTGTGAAAATTCAGTATTTCCCCAGCCTGGGAATATATTCCTCCTACAGATACTCTGCGTTTTGCAGTGTTGCCAACATTTGTTGGTTGTTTTATTTATTTATTTATTTTTTGCCCCTGTAACTCACAGCATTTTGTCATGGGCTGAAGCTGGTCTCCTGGGTGGGAGAAGTTCTGCAAAGTTCAATTCTGAAGTGAAACTCCATCTGATCAACATTTCTGTCTCAAGAGGCACCGTAACGGGGAAAGGAGAGAAAGCAGAAATATTTTTTTGAAGATTTGAATAAATGAATTGGAGGATGGTGGCAGGGGAGCGTTTTTTTTTCCTCTTTTTGTAATTTTTTTGAGACTGAAAAATGGAAATGTTGAAAAAACATAAAAATGTATGTGTGAAATGGTTTATTTAAAAATATGAAATGAAATATTTTTTAGACTAAAATGTTTAAAGAAGTGACACAGTTACCTACACTTCAATCCATCAGAATGCATTTCTGTAACGAATACGCATTTCAACCTTTTCTTCTTCCTTGTCAAAACATACAGAATTGCACTTGTTATTTTACTCTTGGCCTAGATACTGGCGGCCAAGCTTACTCTAAGTCCTTGCGGTTGCAAAACTTGGTTAACATCCCAGGTTAGGGAGTTCAGAAATAGGAAGAGCTGTCAGTTCAGGGTAGCTTTGTTTTCTTTCACCCTCCTCTTCTTTCATGCAACATTAGGCCTGAAAAGGTGGGGAAAAAGCAGCCACTGTATTTTCTGTGTTGTAAAGCCACATGGACCTGCTGAGTAGCCAGAACAGAGCTCTCAGGTCTGATAGAAGAGCGGGGAATGGAAATGGTAGATGTAGGAGGGGAGCTTCATCAGAGGTGATATTCTAGTAATTTGAGAGATACCATCATTTTCACACGTGCACACAAAGAAGGAGCTTGAAATATGAAAAGACAGATCAAAACTCACAATTTCTTCTTTAAAAAAATACAGGTTGCTTATTTGGAGCCTGACCTGATTTGTGAGCTTTCAAGGTGTCAGTCCTTGACATATTTAACGTTTTGGCAAGGTAGAGAGCAATCATTGATATATGCCTCTTTCCTATAGTGTGGACCCTTTTCCCTGGCGAACATATGGCCTGCACATACAGGGCAAAGATGTGAAATTGTTGCAGAGTTATCATATGAAGCTATTTGTCAAAATCTACCTACTTTCCACCCTTATTCATTCAAAAGCCCATGAGAACAAACACAAGTTATTATTAGTTAACTTAGTGACTTTTAGATTTGCAGGAAGGTTCTTTTAACAAAATTATATAATAAAGTATGTTAAACTAATCCATTCACAAAGCAAGTCTGAAATAACTTTGAAGCATAGGTTGACAACAACAGAAAATACTCATGTATGACCCTTCGCTTCAAAAGAGTTAACAAGGTGCTGGCAGAGGCTTAGAGATTATCTCCACCCACACAGGAAAACATACAGTGCACCAAGGATGTGTAACAGCAAATAAGGAAACAAAACACTCTAGCCCAGAATTACCCCGTGAAGGAAGAGGCGCGCTCTTCTGGGTGCAGTGAGTTTCCATCCTGGCAAGCAGATCAGAGACCTGCCATCAAACTGAGACGTCTGAATGCTCTGTCCTTGTGTTTTCATCTCTCTTTGGATAGGATGCAGCCACCGTGAGAAAGCACGGCTGAAACATGTACACATATTATGACTATTAAAAACAAACAAAAAACAACAGGACAGTGTGATCCAGGCTTTTAGCAGCTTGCTGTGATGTTAACTGATTCTGTGTAGATGAACTGTCCCAGGGTAAGTGCCCTGTGCAGAAACCTGCCAGATGCTGCACAACATGCACTGACATCTGTGCAAGATCAGTACTGCAGTGCTCCAGGTTGACAGAGCTATTATACAGCTGTTATCCGAGTTTGCAAGGCACTTTCCTAACAAATGCTGTTATGTGTTTCTCGCTCCAAAGACTTCATCATTTAGGTAGCTAAAGTAATACGTGAGGAGAATGGGAAGAAGCAATTTTAATTATTTATATATCTATGTTTATTTAATATGTAGGAGCAAGTCCCACTGCTATCCACCATCACTTTCTGAGAATATATTGTATTAAGTGGGGCTTGAGGGGGGATTAATGCACAATTTAAGTATTCTCCTGGCCTAATTCATAAACAAGTCCTAAAGAATCTTTTTATGTTTAGAATCAGAAAAGATTTTTCTAAGTCCAAGGCAAAAACATACAGCAAAATGCCTGTTTGCTAATTCTTTTGCAACTGCCAGTTCATGAATCATGAATTCATTGTCAATGTCGCCACTGAACCCCAGGGCTTGTTCCTGTTATTCTATCGAGGGTGTTTATTATGAGAAGAGGAAGATAAAAATGATTTTGAGCATAAAGCTTATGAGTGATGCGGTCATAGTGATCAGTACCTAATGATCTGGAAGGAATCCATCATTTGACACATGCACATAACACTGGGTTGTTTCTTCTGTTCATCTTCGCTTAACTGGAGACTACACAGTTCTGGTATCTCCAGGTCACCTTTATCTTCTGATTCCAAAGGCACAAAGCTCGTGAAGGAGATGCTTTCTTAAGTCTCAAAAGTTTCACTACAAGACCTTGTGGGAACAACTGATCAGACTTTGTGCAATTTCCTATTTGCTCCATCACTTGCCTTCTTTTCCTGGGAATTGCTTCTTGTGGACATGACTTAGGCATTTTAACATCATCTAAAAACACATGTCCTGCTAAAATATTGACAGGAATGTCTGGGCCACAACAGTTTCTAGAGCTACTGATGCTTGTGGAACTCCATAATCCAGTCTGGATCCAGTTTGTAAACAGTCTGAGATGGCCCAGAATCACGGAATAGTTAAGGTTGTATGAAACCTCTGGAGATCATCTAGTCTAAGCCTTATACTCAAACTTGCATCAGCTTGGGGGGGATTGCCCAGGACTGCCCATCCAGATGGTTTTTGAATATTTCCAAAGATGGGAACTCCACAACCTCTCCGGACTGTTTGTTCCAGTGCTCAGTTACCCCACCCCAGAAGTTTTTTAATTCTGTTTAAATGTAAGTTCTTGTATTTCATTTTGTGCCCACTGCCTTTGTCTACTCCCCGGGCACCACTAGATAGTGTCTGGTTCTGTGTTCTTTACTGCCTTCAGGGATTTATACACGGGAATGAGATCCCCTGAGCTTTGTTGTCTGCAGACTGAACAATCCCAACAGTCTCAGCCCCTTCTTGTTTGTGTGATGTGAGTTTGGACTCATTCCTATGTCACAGAATCACAAAGGGGCTGAGGTTGGAAGGGACCTCTAGAGATCATCTAGTCCAACCCCCCTGCTCCAGCAGGGACACCTAGAGCACATGGCACAGGGTGGCATCCAGGCGGGTTTTGAAGATCTCCAGACAAGGAGACTCCACAGCCTCTCTGGGCAGCCTGTGCCAGGGCTCTGTCACTCTCACAGTAAAGAACTTCTTTCTCACATGGTGGTGGAACTTCCTGTGTTTCAACTTGCACCCATTACCCCTTGTCCTGGCCACCACCGAGACGAGCTTTGCTCCATCTTTTTTACATTCTCCCCTCAGGTTTTTGTATATAGTGATCAGATCCCCTCTCAATCGTCTCTTCTCCAGGCTAAACAGGCCCAGCTCACTTAGTCTTTCCTCATGCAAAGCCTCCAGAAGTCTCCCTATATGCCCATGTCTCTTGTTCTGGAGAGCCAGCAGTGAACCCAGAAGCCCAGGTGTGGCTTCGCCAGCGCTGAGCAGAGAGGAGGGATCACCTCCCTCAACCTGCGGGCCATGGTCTGCCTAACACGGCCAAGGAGGCTGAGGGCCTGGATTCCTGCGCCTTTTAGGTTAGGGAGAGACAGTGAATTAAGCCACTGGCAGAAATTACTGTGCCAGTAGCATCTCAGATTCCAGTATCTCAGCTGATAAAGGTTGTTTAATGGGCAGAAATGCCATTCGCAGGAGGAGTATAATACAGTCATCAGCAGTAGAGCTTCAGTTCTTCACAGCTTTCTTTGATTGATTCAGACGTTAAGGATGTCAAATAAAATCAGGCTGCTGAGAATTGTGTAAAATTCCTATCTAGCTCATGCTGAAGTAATTTGCAGAGCTATAGCTAACTGGAATGAAAAAAAATCATGTCCTTCTGTTCAGAGTCACTTCCTCATAGATATCTAACCTCCAATGCCTTTGGGGGGTTATTCTAGGAAAAGAATCATCATACAGGTGTCCTGGAAGAGAGACAGCAGTTTGAGATACTTGGTGTGAAATACTACATGATTGCCTTCTTGCCTGAAAATGAGGAATAACTGTATAACAAAGAAAATCTGTGAGCTGAGAAGTTCAAGGGATGGCGAGATAAGCATTGCTTAATCACTGTATGGATGCAGACTGGTGCTGTAACATTTTAGAAACAACAGGTAAGGGATTGAAAGAGGTTTTTTTTTATTGATGGAAGTTGAATTAATGGAATAATTGACCTGTGACTGACATGAGCCTCCTAATGATGACAAGCCCTAATATCATATTGCCTGTAACATCCCTTTAGAATCCTGGAGTTTCAAAAATGCCTTGCTTCTTAATACAGTGGTCCAAAAGAAGGGTCTTACACTTCTTTTCAATTACTAGTACTAGCTGTCCTAATAGTAAAACAAATTTAAATCCATTCATGATAGCCTGATGGCTGCCTACTACTTCCCTAAAATGCTCCTCAATATAAAATAACATTATTACTTCCAAACAGTACAAAGAAAGATGCTTATAGCATATATTTTCATACATATATTTTTGCCACTTCTAATTATACACCTAAAAGATCCCGAAGTACTCTAATGCACTCTTCCAAATTTTTACATAATTCTGTTTTGTAATATGAGATAGTTAAGCCAACTAGTAAACACAATCTTTTATTTCCAATAAATAGTATCTGGATGCCTTCCAGTATACCAGTAAAACCACATTAGCATAATGCATTATATTATACAGAATCATTTACCCTTGAAAACACAATTTAATATATATTGGTTGTAAATGACATGATTCAAAGCAAATTGGAGTTCTGCTGATAAAGCATGTCTACCAGAAACAACTGTATAAATATTTATTAATTGAGCCCTTAAGCAAATACATCATTAATTATCTGTCCAAATAATAAAATTCCTATCTAATGCAATGTTACAATTTTCAGAACACCATGTAGGGCTCATTGTCCGTAGATAATTCGTAACATGAACTTGACAAAGGCAAGAGACTTTAAAATTCTCTTGAAACCGTGTGTGCAGCTTTACGCTCCAGTTCTGGAAAATCTTATAGCTTGGCCTTAATACAGCCCTTTTTGTAGGAATAAAGATTTGAAATTATGCGTTTCTAACAGTTCACTTATTTCAGTTTTGTGGTATATAAATAGCTCAGGACTGCAGGTAGATATCGCAGTCATTGATCAATTTAATAGGAATGGAAATGTAATCCTCTATTATTGTCTTCATTGTTTTCTTTACTTGAATGCCAGTATTGCTTTCACGCCTGTGCCCCATTAAAGTTATCATTGATTTATCTGTACTACTGTACAGAGACTGACGGTAGATAATGTATCACACATTTTAAATAATGTGTTTTTATATCTTCTGCTTCAGTGCACAGCTATCAGCATCCACTTCTCCAATATATTTTGCTTCCAGAGTTTCCACCAGTCTGGGATTTCTACTGCTTCTAATGTTGACTTACTTTTTTAAGTGTTATAATTTTTAATCATTTCAACATTACGTGTAGTTCTCTTGCTGCAACCATCAGGTGGTGGTCATGGTAGTTTTCTCGGGGAAGAAAGAAAATCTTTGCCAAAGTAGTTAATAGCCCAGGATTTGCAGGACTTATTTTCAGCCAGGACTCAGGGACAGAAACAAAGGGAATTACTTTCGAGTCTGGCCAATATTACAAAACGTTGCTGTCTGAGCAGAATTAACAATCTTGTTATCAGTCCTGGAGCTCACTGTGATTTAGCCACCAGTGGGCACCAGGACCAAGTGTGCTGAGCATCCCGTTAGCTAATCCCAAGGAATCCCAGGAGGAGTTTTAACTGGCACAGTCCTGGAAACAGCTCCTTTCTTGGCCTGCGCTCGTCTCCCATATTTATGCAGCCTCTGTTGACAGCTATGGTCAGACAAAATCAAATTCCACACAGTAGGGGACTGTGCCGGTTGTGCGTCAGATGGAGAAGTATGGGGTGTATCGCCTGCACAGTTATCTTGCACTTCTGAATTTACTGCCTGTAAAACTACAACAAAGGAGCCTGGCCAGAGAATTCTGTTATAGCAGAGCCAGTTTGTATTAATCCAGAACCAAGCAGTAAAGCTAAGCATCAAGAGGCTGGTCTTTTGTCTTTTGTGTGACTTCTGGTGATTTTTTCTTTCTTGTCAATTTTCCCTGAACCCATGAGGAGCAGAATTGCCTTGGATGATTGACAGAAGGAACCACTTTATAAAGCGTATGTGTTTTATTTTTAAGTAGTGTCACTCTCAAGGCCTCTTCTTGAATTTAGATAGTTTATTTATTGATTCAATGAATTGCTGCTTTTTTTTCTCCCTATCTCTTTATCATGTTTCACCTCCACTTGAAATATATGTAAACCTTTTAGAGGGCGGGTTCATTTTCTTTTTACTTTTGGCAGCTTGATGGAAATTTTATTCCGGTAGCAACATGGGGCTGTGCTTGATATGTTACAGCTACTTCTAAGCTTTCAGGCCTTGAATGCAAAGACTTTTTTTGGCTCAGTAAATATATAACCACATATGGAAAACATATATGGTCACAACAACTTCTTGATTTAAAAGGTGAGATTTGTTTTCTTTTTGCTAAAGCACTCTGATGTCCTGAGTGTCATATATTTGCTGTGATAAACCTTGCGTTACCTCTTCCTGCAATGGAGAAATCCATGGCAAGGGGATGAAATTCTTAGGTCAGTGAAAGTTTTTGTAGTGGAATTTGTCATAGTAAGTTGAATAATGCAGTATAAAGATGAAGATTCATTTATAGCTGTACAATATATATTCCTTTTCCTTTCTCTACAGATTTACGCTTAGAATGAGGAAAAAATTTCCTTGCTTCATGCACTATGCAGTCCAGATAGCTGCTGTATGATTAAGGCTATTTTGGAAAATTTTACACATAGAAATACTGGTTTCATTTTATTTTTGTATTTAGTATGTTCACTCAATACAATAGCCAGTATTACTTATTCGTACATAGAAGTGGCTTCTGCCTGTTTTTTTTTGTTTGTTTGTTTGTTTTTTTACAAATCCGAAGCTTCTGGATTTCTTGCTGAGAATTTCAGTCTTTACCTAACAAAACAAGATTCAAAATCTTGCATAAGTTTCAAGATCAGGAGTTGCTAAGGCATAGCTCTATTGATATCAGATAACAGATATATGTACTAGAACCTATTGCTTCCCAGTTTTTGCAGTATGTGTCCAATATGCCCTCACACTTGAGGAGTAGAAGTGAAAAGCAAGAGTTTCTAGTTTTGTCCATCCCACTCTGGCAGGTTCCACCTGAAATGCCATCTCCTGGGATGCTGTGGGATTCTGGCCTGGGAAACGCAGAAAGGGAAGAGCTTCTTGGCTTTTCTCAAGGAAACCATATCAAGAGATTTTCCAGGAGGATAGCAGAGACCTCGTGTTAATTGCTGAACTCCTATTGCAAACTATGGAAAAGTGAGAACCCTTCAAAAAAAACTCCTCATTTGGCTCACACTGGCCATGTCTCCAGGCACATGGAGGACAAGAAGGTGCTCAAGACTAGTCAGCATGGGTTCACCAAGGGGAAATCATGCTTGACTCACCCCATAGCCTTCTAAGATGGAATGACTAGCTGTGTAGATGAGGAGAGAGCGGTGGATGTCATCTATCTTGACTTCACCAAGGCTTTTGACACTGCCCCTCACAATATCCTCCTGGACAAGCTCCGGAGGTGTGGGATGGATGAGTGGACAGTGAGGTAGATTGGGAATTGGCTGGATGGCAGAGCTCAGAGGGTGTTGATCAGTGATGCGGAGTATAGTTGGAGGCCTGTGTTGAGCGGTGTCCCCCAGGGGTCAGTCCTTGGTCCAGTCCTGTTCAATTTATTCATCAATGACCTGGATGAAGGCACAGAGTGCTCCCTCAGCAAGTTTGCTGATGATACGAAGCTGCGAGGAGTAGCTGATACCCCAGAAGGCTGTGCTGCCATCCAGAGGGACCTGGACACACTGGACAACTGGGTGGTGAAAAACCTCATGAAATTCAACAAGGCCAAGGGCAAGGTCCTGCACCTGGGGAGAAATAACCCCAGACACCAGTACAGGCTGGGGACCGACCTGCGGGAGAGCAGCTCTGCTGAGAAGGACCTGGGCATCATGGTGGATGACAAGTTGACCATGAGGCAGCAGTGTGCCCTCGTGGCCAAGAAGGCCAGTGGGGTTCTGGGGTGCATTAAAAGGAGCATCTCCAGCAGGTCGAGGGAGGTGATCCTGCCCCTCTACTGAGGCCTGGAGAGGCCACATCTGGAGTACTGTGTCCAGTTCTGGGCCCCCCAGTACAAGAGGGATGTGGAGCTGCTGGAGAGAGTCCAGCGCAGGGCCACAAGGATAATCAGGGGCCTGGAACATCTGCCCTGTGAGGAGAGGCTGAGGGAGCTGGGCTTGTTCAACCTGGAGAAGAGAAGGCTGAGAGGGGATCTGATCTGTGTCTATAAGTGCCTCAAGGGAGGCAGTGAGGAGGATGGGGCTGGCCTCTTTTCACTGGTGGCCACCGACAGAACAAGAGGAAATGGCCACAAACTGAAGCATCAAAAGTTCCACAGGAACTTGAGGAAAAATTTTTTGACAGTGAGGGTGACAGAGCCCTGGAACAGGCTGCCCAGAGAGGTTGTGGAGTCTCCTTCTCTGGAGATCTTCAAGACCCGCTTGGATGCAGCCCTGTGCCCCGTGCTCTAGGAGACCCTGCGTGTACAGTAATACTGTCCTAATAACAACCACTCCGCTTACAATATGTAGTATATTAGGTCTAGCTGGTGTGTGAAAGGGAGTTAAAAAGGTAATGAAAAAGGAAAGAGCTGAGGTTCAGCTAACCTCCAAAGATGGATTTGACTTGTTCTGAGAATCAAAGCATTCCAAATAATAGGTGTAATCTTTATAATACTACAAAATCATCAACTGATATTCAGCCTGATTTTTACAAAATCCTGAATAAAAAATAAAAGTATTAACCATAAAATACTGCACATAAGCCAAGAGCAGTAGCATAGAAAAGCTTTTTTGTATATATGTCTGTGTAGGTCTCAAGGTCAAGAATTAATGTGCAAGGTGGCTGTGAGAACATGACTAAAAAAATCTCCTCAAATCTATGGAGGACAATATATTTAGTACATAAAAATAAATACTCATGTAAAACTGATTGGGAAAAAATAGGATAATTATAGCTCTAAATCCACTGGAACAGTGGGATGTGAGCAGCACGGTTTGATTAGATGATTTGCAAGCTGATTAGCGATCCTTATAGTTTCCTGCAGCGTGTGATTGTCCCCGTTGGTCTCCCTTGGCCTAGCATTTTTCACCTAATCACACAACATTCGTGCAGGTGCTCGGCGAGAACACCGCATCACCACAGTGGAAAGGCAGGCTCTCCTCAGAGCTGCCTTTACAAGGCCTTTTTACAGTGCCAGAGCGATTTTGACTGGCATGACTTCATTTCCCAAGACCCTATGTTATGCGTCTAGCAGTTTTTCCATCTTCCCAGACGAGTGACTCCGGCTGACTGGTAGCCTGCTGAGTCTGTTGCTCTCCATTTGAGGGCCAGCCCTTTGGTTCCTGCCGTTTGCTCCCAGCACATTAACCTTCTCCTGGTGAAGAGCTTCCGCCTGTGCAGAACCTGCTGGAAGCCGTTGTAGCCCATCCCTGCGAGTTGTGTGCTTGTGCGTTTGTGCCCAGACCTGGCAGGCGGATGGATAGCTGCTGCTGATTACTACAGGTACAAGAAGGCGGTCGGTTTTACTTAAGCTTTCGAACCAACCATGGGCGATGCAACCACACAGTCCGATAGCTGGGTATCGCTGCTAACCTGCATCTGGTGTCCTAGCAACGGCATAGGGGCTGGGGTAGGAATGCAGCGCTGTAATGCGCAGAGCAGAAAAATAAAACAAAGCTGAGAGCAGAGAGCCGTTTTGCTGGAATTTGCCATTGGCATCAGATGCGTTATACAGCACACCTGAGGGGGAAGAGTGATCAACAGCCACAAAACAGCAAATTAACGCTTAACCACCGATAATGTCCAGCAGTTACTGCTAAGATGTAGTCTTATGGTGCATTTTTGCAAGACGGTATCTTTGGAGCTGCCTGACACATAAGTGACCGCGTCTGTGCTGTATCCTACCTGCCACCACAGGCCTCCGGCTCTGTCCAGCCCATTTGTCCTTGCAGCCAGGTTATAAACAGGGGTCACTGATTGCATAAAAATACAACCCCAAACTTTCCAACTACTTCTGGTGATGTAATTCCAGGTGTCTACGGATTATTAAGCAGCTATTCATGTCATGAATCAGCACTAACCTGGTAAACAACGTTGTAGGAAGACCTCCACCCACAGCAGCACTTTTCTGTAGCTGGGCTCAGCATGAGCAACAGTTTTAAAAGGCACACTGAAAAAGCATTTTACAGACTTTTATGGGCTTGAGACATTCTGTGCTTTCAAAAATAATTGAAACTTTAGGTGTCTGATTATTACAGTTATGCTTTCTTTTCACAAACTGCTTCAAGCAAAAGTCAACAACACCACGCAGAACGAAAAGTAGTGTAAATCAGGGCTTTCATGCAAAATGGGTCTCAGGGAGGGTATTCATCCAGCTGACTTTGGACATCTAAAGATTTATTGTTCAAGTTTAAAATAAGTTCCTTACACAGGGACTCATGTCAAAAAAGGAGGTCAAAGAGGTCAGCCACCAACTATGAGGGAAAACTAAGGTTACAAACACCATGTTTTCCTTTTTCACTACTATAGTTGTTAGGTTTATAGTTACCAGTCTTCTCAGGTGTTTTGCTTGTCTACAGATTAATTCCAAGCTTATAACAAAAACAATGACCACCTTGACTTTTAAGGGCCATCCTTTTCTTATTCCTGTAGTTCACAAAGTTCTTCAAGTTTTTGAACTGGATTCTGATTGTTCTGTCTTGGTCAGTGGCAAATTCCATTAGCATTGGCATGTTTTTTTTATGTCAAGCTCATTAACAAAAATAGTACATTGATTCCAAGATCTTTTTTCTTTTTCTTTTCTTTTTTGTTTTGTAGCTCCTAAAATAAATAGCCATCCTATATCCTCTACCCCAATAATTTGTTTAGTTACTATTTACATTTTAGCCAATACTTTATAGTTCTTGCATTTCTTCCTCATTTAGAGATATCATATGAATTGTTTTACTGAAAACATGAAAAAATAAATTTAGGGCATTTTTTGCCTCTAAAAATCAGTTAAGCTTATCAGAGAAAGACATCAGGTTAGTTTAGCATGACCTATCTCTGATTAAACCATGCTAAACTGCACTCTTTTGTCTACCTCCATTGACTGTTGAAATCAAATAGTAGCTGTTTAGCTAGATCATAATTTTCAAAATTTCTAAAATAAAGAAATTGCTCTTGTTATTGTCCTGTCATTAATTTCTGAGTTAACATACCTATTTACTAGTTTTTGAAGGTTTGGGTGTTGGTTCTTTCAGGACTTTCTGTGGAGATGAGGCAATCTGTCTGAAAATATTAAGCCTTTGATTTTTGTTTCACTTGTTCCCATGAGCGGTGCTGTCTTTGCCCCACAGGTATATGCTTACTAAAAACTTAAGTAAAGTTTTCATTTAGGTTTTGGCTCATGCATAGCTTATCTTTAATCCCTACCCCATCTGTACTGCATAGCAGCCCTATTTTTTTTCTCTTTATTTATATGACTAAAGAGCATTTTACAATGTGTTTTTAATTTCCTTTGCAGGGTCTAACACAGCTCAGCTTTTGGCAGTTCTCACTTTCTCCCTACACTTTCTGACCTGCAAGATATAATTTTCCAAGCTAAATAAACCACTTTTGTTCCATTCCTTGCAGGCTCTGTGCTTACTCCTAATATCCTATTCAAGGTGGATTGTCATCAGCTAGGTCTGGAGTTCTTCTCTGTGATTTTTTTCTCCTTCCTGGAATGCAAACTCAAAATAGATTTTGCACTTTTGACTTCAAGAATCTCCTTTGCAGTCAAGTCTCTGAGTTCCTCAGTTCCGTTAGCTTCACTGTTTGAAATTAAAAAAAAATCAGCAATGTGAAAACCCAGAAAAATACACAGCCTGGGTTTGTTTATCTTTCCATTCAATTTAATGAAAAATCATTATGATCTGCTTGATCAAAGCTATTTTCTACAGCCACTGCTTCTGTAACATCCTTTTTGTGTCTAAAATAGCACTCCTTCTTGGGGGACTGAACATCTCCACAGTTATTCAGCAGTCCAGGCTCAGAAATATTCGAGTTCTACCACTGTCAGTTGTATTGTTGATATCACTTTTCTCTGATGTACATCTAGGAGCATGAGTTCTCCTGCAGGTCCTACTATTCAGTGCTGTATGATCAAATTGTTTTAGAAGATCTTTAATTGACCTACCTTTCTGCTGTGATAATATTTTTTTTTTGCAATTCTTTGCAGGAATGAGTTGGGCCTTGATTAAGCTTATGGTGTCCATGCTCCTCCTCCTTTACACATAACCACATTGGTCGTGTACTGTGCTCCATCACATCCCTGGGGCTCTTTTCCTGAATGCTGCGATCCTTTCAATACCTGTATTCCAGACATAAGGGACATCCCACCACATTTCTGCGATGTTTCTGTTTTTGTAATGCCCAGGTCTTTATCCTACATCAACCGACTTCGTTTCTACATTTTGTAGCATAGGCTTATTATGCAGAATGCCAACAGTTATTGCATGCTGGCCTCACTGGATCTCCTAGCCAGTAATTTTGTGTTTTCTTCTTACTCTCCCAATTCCTCCCAATTCCATCACTTACTCCATTTTCCTCTCTCTATGAATTCACCTAGGTAATTTGAGGTGGGTCCATTCCGGTTTTAAGCCCAGAATTTTGGTACTCCATAAGGAAATGCAGTTTAGCCTCTGAAAACAATTTTCCTTCTCTGAAAAATTTCCAATAGTTGAACACGCTGAAATCATCCTTTATAGTGCTATCCCTGAGTGGTTTGTTGCTTTTAGTGATCTTGACATGCTTTTGTGTTTTCTTGCTAGAAACTATGAGAATTTAACTGGAGATCACCTAAGCCTTCACTTCTTGAGTAGAGAGAAGGAGGCACATCATACAAAATATTTCTGACTGTTCTTGTTTCTTAATCTTCTTTGCTACTACAGAGACATCTAAAATGAACATACATATAGTTTTCACAAGAGTAGTAAACAAACAAAATCAAAACTTAAAGAAAAGGTGCAAATTACAAGCAATCACTATCTGTCATTCTTGTAAATAGTTTTTTTCTTTCTGTATTTCTAAAGTTTTGCAAATGTAATCCTTTGCCACTTTGCTTTATGTTAGAGACAGCTTCTTATCTCACATACTACTTCAAAGGAGCTGTTTCCTTGTACAGTCACTAATGTGACATATACTCTTAAAACATTAACAAGATGAAACTTACAATGTCTGCTTGAAATGACATGTGCTTCATTAAATATGTATTTGGAAATGAGGCGGTTGCTCTAAACTAATGTATATTGTCAAAAACTTAGGATAGAATCAATACAGACAGTCTTAAGCTTAATATTAAACAATAAAAAAAGTTAAATGAACAGTTTGTAGTACAGTTTCCTACACAAGGCTTTCGAAGAGTCAGCATTTACTGTCTTCTTTGATACCTGAACATTAATTTAATATGTATGCTTTGCCTAAGAACATGAATAAGTCATTCCTTTTAATGTTTTCATTTGCATGTTTAATTTGAGTATGGGAATCAGTGGAAAAGCACTTAAAGGCCTGTGCCAGATTATTCACTTTGTTTTGAAAATAGGTGCATGTGGCATGGGCTAGGAAGAAATAATCCAGGTAGAATCATAGAGGATAGGAAAAGTAGGTTACAATTTACCTAATATTTGTACATATAGTGGACAAGCAGACCGAATCTGCTAGGAAGTCTGTAGTTTGTAATGTATTAAGAATGGAATTTAAAGGTAGTGTCAATATTGTCAGAACCAGTTTCTGTAAAAATATAAATTAATTAGGTACATTTTCTAAATTGGATAGTTCCTGGGCCAGTGCTCATGCAAGTAAAGCACCCTGTGGTTTAAAGTCTATCATACCTTCTTCACCTGTCAATGAAGTTGAGAGAAACCAAACCACGTGTAGAGGTAGAACCAAAGCTTTTGTGAACATTTTTTGACATTTTTTACCCATAATTCTCTGGAATTATTTAAGATTTCTTCAAAAAGACATGGGATTTCAGTGGAAATTTCTGTTGAACATTTCTGTAGTTGGATAACATGCCTGTTATAACAGGTTATATTATAAGAAGATATTACTTCCCATAAATTATAAAACACGATCAGAAACTGTGAGGAAGAACCATCTTCTTTTTATGATATCAAGGAAGGCTTGTGGGTGTGTAGCTTAGAGGAATAGGAAGGGAGAGGATGCTATTATTTCAGTGGCAACACCCCAGGGACTTTTTAATGCATTTTTTCCTGTTATGGCTTCATGGAGCTTTTACAAGAGATGTGATGCTGCTTTGCACAAATCCCCATCTTTTACATGAAAGGTCCTGGTGAAGGATACAGTCCAGCAATGACAGGATCTATGTGCCAACAACTCCTGAGCATGTCACCAAGCCCAGCATGGCTTTGCTCTTCTCGGGAGGAATGGGGCTTATATGGGGGCCCCATATTCCCTCTGGAAAAAAGAGTTCCCCAAGCTCCTGCTCCCCACTAGTTTTTCTGCATGCTGCAAGTGCCTCCTCCTTCTACCTGTGAGCTTGTGCTCAGGACTGCAGACTTTGGCCCAGAGTTGCTCGCTGTGCTCTGGAAAGGTCCTACAGAAGCTGAGCTGCTTTGTTCATTGCTTTGAGCTACTTGGTAAGGAGATGCTGCAGAGAGCTGCAATCGCTAGAGCTGAATTTTGGGTAACAGCAACAAGGTGAAACCAACCCATGGACCTTGAAGCGATATCCAGTTGGAGCAAAAGAAATGGCAGAAAAAAGGGGATGGAAAAGTTAGAGGAGACTGAAAGGTCTTATGGCTAAACAGATGTAGTTCTAGGTGGTTTTGCTAATTTATTTCATACTTGCTTGACAGTTGTAAAGGACCCACACCTTGTAGACATGACTCAAGAAATGGATTTTAAGCAGAGATTTAAATGCTTTATAGGAAAAAGGCTTCCTTTGAACCTTTTGCCTTTCTCGTTTAATCAGTGAGTTCAGCAATGGATTGGAGCACAGCTTTGTACCATCAAATCTGTGGGTCTTTAGAATTTTATGTATCATGTCTTTATTATAACAAAACAGTCCCAAAGGCTTACAGTTTCTCTACTACCTTAAGCAACCTACTGCAATTTACATGCTGCTGCAGGAAAACCTACAAAAGCCTGTTTCTTTGTTTTGCTGGACCAATGATCCTGATAATTCAAAGGCAAAGCATGCCTTACCACATATCATTGCACTTCTTTTGGAAATGTATGTTCCTGCCGTTACACTACCTAAAGCTAACTTTCTGAAAAGGGAATTACAAAATTCCAGTAAGCCTGCTACTTTTAAAATAACAGTTCAAACTAAAGAATAGCTCAGGCTGGGTCTTCCTTGTATTCCTTGTCTTCCATAATAAGTAGACATAAATAAAGAAAAACAGCATTATTTTTTATGAAAGAGCATACTATAAAATAATGCATAACAAATAGTGTTTGGCTTAAATAAATAATTTTAAAAAGACCTGGAATGCATTTTAATCTAAAGTGAGAAGCTGGAGGTTATATTTTATGGCACTGGGAAGGCAAATATCATTATAAGATTAGGAAGGTCACTGCTATGAGAAATTAAGTGATCTCCATGTCTAGATAAATACCTCTTTTGCAGGGGAATTGTTTTTACATATTGCAGAATTGCTCCGTCACTCATAGCAGTAACATCCCAGATTTTGGCTGTCTGCTGCCTGCTTGGATGTCGGTCATCACCCTGAAATTCAAAGAAATTGTACAGGGCAACTTCTCCCTCCCTGCGTAGGCGACCCTGACCATCTTGGACCCGCAAACATTTGCAGCGTGTGTTTGTACATCAGCTACAACCAAAATAATTTTGTACATCAGCTACAACCAAGCACTGCTGACTTGAATTCNTTGCAGCGTGTGTTTGTACATCAGCTACCACCAAACATAGCTGACTTGAATTTACGCTCTGCTTCAGCACTGGGTTACTGCTCTAAACATGACTAATGTGTTACATAGAACCGAGCAAGCTGCTCTAGCAGGGACTGCAGTTCTTGACACTGTCCCTTTGCTGGTCCTTAAGTCTCCTTTCTGGATGCTTTACTTCGTGACATCATGCAAGAGGTACTTTTAATTCAAAATTCTAAATACTTTCGTGTGCAAAAGCTGACCAGAGTGGTGGCACTTCTAACCTAGGGTGGGATTCACTTGATTTTAACAACCTAAAATGTGAATAAGGAAAATCATCCCGTTTGTTTTGGGTGGCTGCTCTAAGGTAGAGTGAATGCTCCCCCTGGAGGTGCTTGTCTCCAGCACCCTACGCAACTAGCCAAGGCAGGTAGACTTGAAGTCCCAAGTTCAGTAAGTGCGGAAAAGAGCATGGAGAGGAGGGTATAGGCTGGGATTTACCAGGACTTACCTCTTATTGCATTGCTCCTGGGCAGCAGGATGGGTAAGAGCTCTGCACACCCAGCACTAGTAACAATGTCAGAGATGCTGCCGTTGTGCACGGAATTACGGATTCACAGAATGGTTGAGGTTGGAAGGGACCTCTAGAGATCATCTAGTCCAACCCCCCTGCTCCAGTAGGGACACCTAGAGCACGGGGCACAGGGTGGCATCCAGGTGGGTTTGGAAGATCTCCAGAGAAGGAGACTCCACAACCTCTCTGGGCAGCCTGTTCCAGTGCTATATGGTGTCAAGGAGTACCAACATGACAGGTCTGGAGCCCTGCTTGCCTCTTGCAGGACTTGGCTTTTTATGGGATGCCAAGAAGAGCTGGCCCCCCATGGTCACTTGGGGGGTTGGACTAGCTGATCTCTAGAGATCTCTTCCAACCTTAACCATTCTGTGATTCTGTGCCACAAGTGGGAACGTGGGTGGCCCCTGGAAGGTGACTCGCTGTACAAACTGATTTAGCCAGGCTGCAGGCCTGTTCTAGCTTGTTTTTTTTTAAGTGAACTGACTGGTTTCGATCACAAAATAATAGAGGCAGAGGTCTCGGCGTCAGTAAGTCCCTAAAAATTTTAAGAAAATCAGCCTGGGGGAGCAAATGAGACATAAATTAGAGCCCTCAATGAATGGAGGTTCCTGCAGGGGCTCAGCATGTCCCGCTATGCACACGGCAGCTCAGGGACAGGGGCATCCGCGGCTCCGGACCACTACCGAGCGTGTCGCCTCATGCAAAGCCCTGGGAAGGAGCCGAGGTGCAGCAGGAGGTTTCGTGGCATGTAGGAGAACACTGACAGTGCTGTGGAAGGAGGATGGGATGAGGCACACGGGACGTGGGAGGGAAATGAGATCCATACAGTGAGGTACAGAGATTAAGGACCCAAAGCTGTCCCATGTGCCACTGCTTGTAGAATACTTCTTTTCCCCAAAAAAATGCTAACCTATGTGTTGGATCATGTGCATATGTATACGATCTACCTGACAGCAATAGTGGTGGAGACAACAAATTCCAGCGCGTTTCTATGTATTTTGGCAATAACTATTTTGGCAACCCATCTTGATGCATGCATACAGAAAAAATGCAATCTGAGGTGTACATAAAATTAAACTTGTTTATTTTTCTGTCAACAGAGGTGAAGAAATTCACTGAAAAGCCAAGACAAACTTGGTCCAAATCCAGTGGAGGCACCATAAATATACAGTGCAATGGTAATGACACCTATGTCCTGTACAGAGCAGCATTATAGGACAGAGAGATCGCAGGCACATCGAGGATGCTTGTGTCTATACTGGCATGGCCAGGAAAGTGTATGTTATGAAGAGTGGATTTAAAAGAGAAGCTTCTACTAACAAACCCAGCATTTAAAGGCAGAGAGAAATAAATAAGATGAAAGTGTGTTTCTAGCCACTACTGCTCTGTTGTGGTTTATCAAATCAGCCTAAAGCATTTTCTAAACAATTTTCAACACCCCAGAACACTTGCAAATTATGCTTTGTTTGGCTTGAGTTGAGTTAGGTTGCTTCATTTATAGAAAAAGAATGCACCCTTTCTTGTGTATTTTCTTGAAAAAAGAGCTATGATGTATCTTTCTGGCCATCCCAGATAACACTGTAGACTAAATTCTCCCTCCTCCTAAAATACTGCCTATTTCTTCATTCCTTAGGGATGATGGAGACCATTTGCTCATACAGTTTCACTCTTCAGATAATCTGCAGATGCTATGATAGTAATCTAACACAACAGGGAAGAAAGCATGATTATTTCCAATGCAAAAGAATTTCTCTTCCTATAAATAAGAAAGGTAAAATTTATGTGAAATTATCTGTGGTTTGCAATAAGTCATGCTGTTTGTGGTGCTTGGGATTACACAGAAAAGACGGTGCATCCCTTCTTTTTGGTGCTCTTTTGTCTGGCAGTTGTCCACTTTCTAATTATTGTCGCTGACTTTCCCCCCTGTCTCTTTTTCTTTGATGTTCAGCTCTCAAACTCTAGTGCCTGTCATCAAGAGGGCTTTATTACTGCTCTGTCTGACAGACAGAGAGGGACAAAACTATAGGCTTAATTTATAATTAAACACAAAAATCATTACATCTGTAAAAGAATTCTGGTGATCGTTCAGTCCTACTGACCCTTCAGCAGGGCAATTCAGGTGACTTAGGCAGTATTTCCATACTGATATATTTCTGAGAATTGAAACTGGATTAAAGATGCAGGTTTAACTCTATCATCGTTTTTTTTCTTTTTCTTTTGTTATTCCCAACATAAGGATATTTGTCAGTAGATAACTTTGTCTTTTTATAGTCAAGGCTGGAGTTTCCATGGTGAAATTACCCAACGTGAGTTTCCTCTGTAAAGCAGAGCATATCCTTTACCGGCAAAAACATGTTACTATGTTGGTTGGGAGGAAGTGTCATTGTCCAAGACCTATTATGTTTTTTAAAGGTTCTGTATCCTCAAAGACATATTTTTAACCTGAAAGGAGTATTTATACTGTCCAGTGAGAATATTTCACTGGGTTATTTTTAGTTTTGCTTGTGTGTTTGCTTTATCTATGCATTATTTTTTCCTTTTTTTTTTTAATAAAAGTTTTATAGAAAATGAAACCAGTGGTAACAGATTACACTAATTCCAGGAATTAATCCCCCATCTGGGCCAAAGTAACATGGAGAATTAATCTACCATTGCTTATACATATCCAAATAACAGCAATGTTGTCAATACAGTATTTTCTAAAAATGCAGGAAGCGTCTGCGTATTCCCACATCTCTGCATGGCTGGAAGGGGGAGCCAGAGGGTGCTCTGAACCTCCGCTACTAGTTCAAGCCATTAAACATTAAACAAAAGTACCTGTTATCAGATACTACATGTGCAGGGCCAGAACGTGGAAAGTTTTCTTATTTTAAACTAGGCTTCTTTGAGCAGGAATTAATAAAAGAATGATGAAAACACTTTATGCAGAAGCACCGTTTTCAGAATGCAGTTCAGTTAGAGGCCTAATCCTCATTTTACACAAAGTGGATGAGGATTAACTCTATTAAAATCCACAGAGTTATTACATTATAAACCTGCTATGAGACCACAGTCAGAACCAAGAGGCATCAGAGGATTGTATATGTAATAAGTTTGAGAAGTTTGCTTATTTTTTTCCCTTAGGCCTGGTTATCTTAATAAATTGGCATTTTGCTGATGCTAACTACATAAGGCCCATGTTTTTTTTCAACACGAGTGGACTTGCTGAAGTCAGCATAACTGAAATGCTTAAGATTAGACAGATATTCCTGCGTTTTGCAGAATGGGGACCTTTATAATGCTTATCTGTTTTAACTTCCTTGTCTTTCTTTCCTTGATACTTCCCTGAGGGAATTGAGTGACTGTGGTTGATTGATGCATTTTTTGCTGTTAACAGTAGATTATAACTACCTTCTACCCCTTGACTGAACAGCTCCGATTCTGCCACAGAATACTGGGAATTAATGACTCATCCATTAATTGTGTTTTTGTTGTATACATTTCTGCTTATTTTCTGCAGGAGCTGAGCACCTCAGTTCTTACTGATGGCAAGGCATGAAGCACCCTTGAAATCAGAATGCCGGGTGATGTATAAGCACAGACATGAAAACTTGCCACAGCCATGGTACATCTGTCTATTTTGCATTGCTGAGGTAGCCAGTTCAGATGTGCTTTTTGCAGGGGAGGTTATGCTTTTGGCAGTTCTGAAATGTCTCTCCAAAATATGTTCTGGATAATGCAAAATGTTGATACAAACAATTCTTTCTTGGCATTTTTTTAAGCATAAATATGAAGGAAAAGTTTAGACAAAATAAATCAATGGGAGAATTCAAAACATTCTGTTCAAAACATACCGATTCTGAATCTTTACCCTTTTCCTTACAAAATAAACCATTCAGCAAAGCGAAAATAAAGGTGGTATAGAATATGATTTTGAATTTGAACACCTGCATTAACCAAAAAGTTTTCACTAAAAAGCAGTAAACACAAGCTTTTCATCAAACACAACAGCTATATGCTGATACACATGGAAACAGACAGTGCAAAGCTCCCCTTTGCCAAGCTTTGTATAACAGTCTCAAACCTTATCTAATAATGAGCTCCAACCAGAAGACCAAATCCATACCAGGCCATGAGATGTGGGGGTTGGTTTAAACTTTGAGACATAATGGCCCGACTCCTGTGTGCAATAGGAGTTACTGATAGTCTGGAGCAGCGGGATGGTTTTATTGTCGGAACTTCACAATCATGGACAAAGTTATGAGCAACAGCAGATAGTTCAAGCCAAGTGTCAGCGTAAGTTAATGATACAGTATATTTTGTTTAACATTTTGTCAGTTTTGCATATATTTGTGTGCCTATGGTATGTGAGAGCATGAAAATGACAGCCCTCTGCTGTCGCTAGCTGTCTGTGTGGCCGACAGTAACTTGTTTAACCTTTTTGTTTCAGCTCCTTAGGAGTAATTATGCTTAGCCCACAGGGGTGTTGAAACAAATTAATTAGCTAATGCTTGTAGACAGCTTTGAAGATGTAAAACACTGTAAGTGCTGATTATTATTAATGCATGTTATTGCACATTGTATGCAGTATGGGGTTATGTAGTATTTGATATTGTGCAACTGGAGATGAAAAAGAAGAGAGGAACATCTCTAGCAAACCTGATTATGTATGTTTCTACACACAGTTCTTTCCTTTTCTAAAGTTCATATTTAATTTAAATACCTTTCTCAAGACTCTAATGATTTGCTGTGAACGTATCCCTAAGCAATCTTTTTAAAAAAGGCATAAATTGTAATTTAGTATTTACATTAGTTTCTTGGCCATATAACTAAAATTCCCACAGCCACCAAGACCATGGTAACTTTTAGCCAAAACCGTTCAGTTTGCAGCTGAATCAGCTTCCTAATCCAGCTACTCATGTGGCTGCACAAGTGCTAGTACCTGAACAAAAATAGATGTATCCTCCCAGCTGGGCTCAATGGAAGCACACACCACCTCTTCCTATAGCAAGTTGCATTTAACACTGCGATGACAGGGCTTTCCTCATTTGAATATATTTATCCTTATAGCATCCTTGGGATAAAAGAAAGTGCTGTTGTCATTAACAAAATGAATCGGTCTGCTCATGAAGTAAAGTATCTAACACCATGGATGAAATGTGTATGGGTTTTTAGTATTTGTGAACTATTGTTTATAATTGCGCACTGTAGAACATTATAAGTATATGAAATATTTATGATTTATGATTTATTTATGACTGTTATAAACAGAGTAAATGCAAATTATCTGCTTGCAGAGTAACATAAACCTGGTAGATACTTTGTAATAGACACAAAACTTGAAGATTTTATATCACTGAAATTGTAGTATCTCTGACCTTCGCTACAGTGTCCAATATGAGGGGACCCATCTTATTTAAATCATAATAAGACCCTCTTCATCATTGTACATTCCTACTAAAGACCAGGAGCAATAAGGAGAGGACTCTTTATAGAGTTGTGCAGCTTGTCTACGTTCCCTCAGACCTTGCTAAGAGAATAATTTCTTCTGTAATCTTCAAGGGTATCTATTGTATAAGTTACACTTTCTAATATGCCATGATTCCTTCTGCAGGAGTTTTTCGGTGTTCCATATTTTTGCTGTTTTTTACTCCTTAGCTTACAGGAGGACTGAATTTGCATCTTCTGCTGCATTATGAGTACTTTTAGCACTTAAAATCTAAGCCTGAGATGACTGATTTGCTGGCTGATTTTTTCTCTGGGAACTTTACTCCTTGACAGAAAATTACTTACGTATAGGAGGTTCCTTCAGAAAATGTTCATGTTTTGATGTGTAATGTCATATCCCTGATCCTTAAGACTTAAGGAATCTGGTGGGAGCGTTTCTGGAGCGCTGCTGGAGAAACTTTGGAACGATTAGTATGCAGATGAGACTTTTTTTAAGTCTAGAATGGTAGGATGAGGAGTCAGAGGGCATCAAAGCAAGAGTCGAATCCAGCCTTTAGGACCTTTCCTTCTGGTTCACCAACTTTTCTGCCAAAAGCTTTCTGCCACAGCTGAGGAGAAGTGGGGGTGGACAGCAGTGGCAGCAGGTGAGGCTGGGTCACTGTTGGAGGCTTTGCCAAGAGGCATTGGTTTGGGCAAGGTGCTGCTGCCTGGTGGGTGGAAGATGCTGGAGAGCAGCCATTGGGAGCAAGGCCGAGCTGGTATCCAAGGGTGGCCCTGGCAGCAGCGCTCGTCCCATTGCAGGCCATCCTGGCACAGGGCTTGGGAAGACATTCAGACTGTGGTTGAGGGTGTATTTCTGCCAATTTGGAGGGTCCCCCGCTTTCCCCTCCAGTGCTGATGGGGACCTAGCAGCTCTCAAGGGTGCTCTTCGCTGGCAGAGGCAGGGCCTGGCCGGCTGCTGGGGAGGCTGCTTTGTTAAACAAGTTGAAACACACTGACTATGAGCTAATTAGAAACAGGGATATGGAAGTTCACACACATTATTAAAGAAGGGGAAAATGTTCTGCCTGAATGAAGATGGTTTTCTGTGCCAAAACTCTGCATATGCATAGGGTTTTCTTGTCCATTCAGTTTTTTTTTCTTCTCCTTATACTTCTGCACCAGGTGGTGCGCAAGCTTGAGAAGGTTGGATCATTCAGACATGCTGAATTTCTGACAAGGAAATTGCTGTTCACAGTAAAACCAGTTAACAAATCTGAATTATTTCAGTGTTCTGGCACAGTACTAGCCACAAATACCACACAAGAAGATGTCTATGATCTACAGCCTATAGGCCATATCCTGTGAGAAGGGAGAGACGCACAAGAGCACATTGTTCTTCAAGATACGACTAAGACCTAATTTTATTCTTACTCTTTCTCTTCAGAGCGTTTGCAGTTTAACTGTCTAGGGGGCAGACAGGAAAATATACGAGTGTTGCTGAATGTAATTTTACTTATCCCAGCTACAAATTATTTATAAAGCACAAAAAATAATTTTATCACTCCTGTCTTCCTTCTTTGTGGTCCTCAGTCTCTAAGAGAGTCATTTTGTTGAGATGAATTCTTTCTGTTTATCTCCAAAGGGAATACACAAATAAATAAGCCTGTATGAAAAGCTCAGACATAACAGAAATTAGAGATGAAAAGACTGATTACATCATACTGTCTTTCTCTCTTCCAGTGCTGGATTCTTTTCCAGATTGTATTTTAGTACAACTATATCCAGTTTTAAATGTCCCAAGTGATAACTTTTCCTTTTGAGATACTATATGAAAGAAGTCTCACTTCCCAAAGAGGGAATTAATCCAACTTACTGTTAAAATCTCTCTGTCTTTAATATTTCTACCATAAAAGTCCTTCCGGCTCCTTAAGTGAATTCTGTTGAGAACAACCATTTATTCATACATTTTTAAAGCTTCATCTTAAAAGTAGTCATCTTGTTACTCCCACTGAAAGATTCTAATGAAAATGTCTAGTTACTAGAATAATGCAATTGGATTTTTATCCTAAATGTATGGGTTGGTGGTAAGAATTTTAAAATAGTTTATTCTTAAATCTCTAGTCCAGGTCAAGGTTTATATTACATGATGTTGACTTAAATGTATTATTCAGGCTTTTACACCAAAGGTATATTTTGACAACTTTGGGTGTATAAAGGAAACCAACAGTAAAGAAATATCACCCCTACCTTTTTCCTATGCCCTGTGCAATTGTGAGAGTACTTGATGAAGTAGAAAGTTGTCTTCACACATTTCATGTAAGTGAAAAAAAATTGTTCATTCTGCCTCTTCCGCACCTTCCATAACAATGAAAGGGAGATGAGAAAATAAGTGAGAGCAAGCTAAAGGAAAGAACAGGTTTTAGACGGAAAAGTAGTTAAAGTTTTCATGAACTCTTTCCTCTCTTTGCTCCCACCCTCTTGGCAGAAGGTTTACAGCTTTTTTACCTGATCTCACTCAAAGATTTCAGCCTTTGGATGTGCTCTGAATTAAATCACAGTTATTGGTATGGCCAAGATCTCTCTATAGTTTCTTGAAGCTAAAGAAAAGCAGAAATAGCATTTTGTGTTTCAAATACATGATTTATAAAGTTAAATATTGTCTACTATATGTACTTCATGTGCATTTTCACTGAAAACAAAATACAGGCTTCCAGTATTCTATCCCTTTTTCAGTACTCCCTACAGCTTCATTTAGCATTCGCTTACCCTTCTAAATTATTAGAGAGAACGTAGCTGATGATCAGTTTTTACATAGTTTCTAGCAGCAAAGAACATAAATTCACAAATCCCTTAAAAAAATACAACATGTTCTGTAGTGAGTTGAAACCAATGAGACAGCAATTAACAACTAACCAGTAGATTTGATGAAAGTAGGTTGTACCTGATGAGATGATGAGTGACCACAGCTGAATTATCTTTGTGGAAGGGCTGCTCTTCCTCTGGAAAGGTGGGCAGACCTTCATCCTTGTAAAGACAACAGAGTCACATTCTTCCCAGCTGTGGCAGATAATAAAACAAGGAACTGGAGCTGCAGCTCGGAAGGGTCAGACTGGACAAAAAACAAAAACAATGAAACTCTTTCCACGGGAGGATAACACAGACCGGGATGGATACCCAGAGAGGAATGGGGCCTCTATCAGTGGGAGGTTTCCAGACACAGCTAGAGGCTGGCCGTGGCCGTGGCTGGTCTATTTGGGCACTGGTGACAATTCCACTTTGAACAACAAACTGGTCTAGAGACTTTCAGCTAACCCACCTTTCTGTCACACCATGATTCTGCAAAAGTTTCGGGGAAGGCTGCAGGAAATTCCAATGCAGTTCAAACCAAGGTGTTCTCTCAAAGCAACTCAAGAAGGTAAAGTTTGAGGCCTGTAGCACAAAACCTCTGGATGAGATCACAGGAGTGGACAAGAAGATCTGCTTGGTTTCTGGCCAGCACATCTGACCCCAGAGAAGGAAACCAGACAAACAGATACTGTAAAGATTCAACAATGCAAACTACCCAAACTGGTGTTTTTTTCCATAAACCTTACTGCAGTAACCCTTCTCCTAGAAAGAGATAAGAGGGTTGGCAATGCTGGAGATCACCTCTGCATTGTACCTTGTCTGTAATCCACATTCCAGACTACTCTTCGTCATGCAGCATCAAAATTTTCATATTGGTTGTTGTTTCCTAACCTTCAGACAGCATTGCCTCAGGAGCAGGGCCTTAATTCTCTGCATCAAGGGCCAGGTAATGAAGGTTGTGCCTAGACCAAATGCTCATGGAAGGCATGAGGAGTAATAACCAAGGGCTTGTCCATGTGAAAATGTTGCACCATTTTGTTTTGTTCGGTCAAAACAAAACAAAGTTAAACAGCTTTGAAAGCATGTGATCCAAAACAAAACCCGAAAGGAGGTTTTTGGTTGTGAAATCAGTATGTAAGTGTGGGAAGGAACAAACCGTCTTGTTTATTCTCTTCATAAAGTCTTATTAAGACATTTTGTTCCCTTTCTATTTTCTTTCCCTGTTGCACTTAAGCAGTATATTATACATCATTTTACACTCTGCATACTGTTTAGGTATGTAAGTCCTCACCTTCATACAAGGGCAAACTTTCCCTGAAATTATATACACTATTTATATTGAGAAAAAACAGTTGAGCCTGATGTTGACGGTTACTACTGAACATCTTTCTAATGCCGTAAAACTTCACCTTTCATTTACTACAAAGTAAGTGGCTGACACACTGCATACTGTAGGATATTTTCCTGCCATGTCTTTGCAAAGAGCTTGAGTAATTATTAAAATCTTAAGTTCAGCTGTCAGTAATAATTTCAGCTCTGCCTGTCAAATAGAGTTGAAGCCACGTGTCTGACAGCAGGCTTTGATTCCCAGATACCGTAATATTTAAAGTGTTCTAAAACACAAAAATACAAAAACACAAAAACTTTACAATCTGGAACTTTAAAAACAGCCTTTCTTGACAGTAAGCATGGCATTTGGCCACTCATTTATTGTCTCACAGGGATTTAATTGCAGCTTCAGGCTCTAGCCAAAATATGCATTTGGAAACAACACAATTCATCTCCAGTCCGGAGTTAGTGCTGGACCACGTGTAGGCAGCCTGATACTCCTCTGCTGTTTGCAAAACCTGCAGTCTGTCCTTCCACTATTCCATTTTTCCTTTATGTTCCTCTCCTGAAATGTCACAATGTGCAGTTTTCCACTGAAGAACAAGAAGAGATCTATATACTTAATATTCAGAATATGCAGAATGTGCATATAATATGCAGAAGCAAGTAATCCATAGCCTTTTGGGGGGTACAAGCTTTTTTATACTTACATTTACAGTTGAGATTCAATACTGAAAACTCTAAGAACTGTAGATGAGCTAATTATTTGGGCATGGCTATGTAAGGCACTGCTATGAAACAAAGGAGACCTATGATTTTACAGAAGAGAAGAATTATAGTAGTTTCCTCATATTCAATATCTGCACCAAATGCATAGATCAAAAGATATATTTTTAAACTTCACCTAATTTTAAAAAATGTAAAGAACATGTAAACAAACTATAGAAATGTCCAGACCTTTCTAAACTGGTTTATTTAGGCACAAACAATCCTGGAGGTTCCTGCAGAGCGTTGATTATAACTTTTTGATGCAGGTTGTGGAGGAGCTGATGAGGAAAGGTGGGCTACTGGACCTCGTGCTAACAAATAGAGAGGGACTTGTAGGAGATGTGAGGATGCGGGGTAGCTTTGGCTGCAGTGAGCATGAGTTGGTGCAGTTCAGGATCCGACGAGGAGGAGGCAGGGCTACAAGTAGCCTTGCAACAATGGACTTCAGGAGGGCCAACTTTAGCCTCTTCAGAAACCTCCTCGAAAGAATCCCATGGGCTAGAGCCCTAGAAGGAAGGGGGGCCCAAGAGAGCTGGCTAGTGTTCAAACATCACTTCCTCTGCGCCCAGCAGCAGTGCATCCCTGTGCGTAGGAAGT
>VWPW01001192.1:1122-56279 GCA_013389825.1 Crypturellus undulatus | reverse complement strand
CACTGTGTCCAGTTCTGGGCCCCCCAGTACAAGAGGGATGTGGAGCTGCTGGAGAGAGTCCAGCGCAGGGCCACGAGGATGATCAGGGGCCTGGAACATCTGCCCTATGAGGAGAGGCTGAGGGAGCTGGGCCTGTTCAGCCTGGAGAAGAGAAGGCTGAGAGGGGATCTGATCTGTGTCTGTAAGTGCCTCAAGGGAGGCAGTGAGGAGGATGGGGCTGGCCTCTTTTCACTGGTGGCCACCGACAGAACCAGAGGAAATGGCCACAAACTGAAGCATCAAAAGTTCCACAGGAACTTGAGGAAAAATTTCTTGACAGTGAGGGTGACAGAGCCTTGGCACAGGCTGCCCAGAGAGGCTGTGGAGTCTCCTTCTCTGGAGATCTTCAAGACCCGCTTGGATGCAGCCCTGTGCCCCGTGCTCTAGGAGACCCTGCGTGTGCAGGGGTGTTGGACTAGGTGACCTCTAGAGGTCCCTTCCAATCTTAGGCATTCTGTGATTCTATGATTCTATTTCATTTTGATGAGTCTTCTCTCTGCAAGTATATTATCCTAAATTTTGTAAGTGTGTAATAGAAGCTAAGAGCTGCTTGTTACAAAGGTCCTGTTTTCATTAGGAAAATAGTATTGTTTTCTTAGCAACTAGAAAATGTTACACCCTTTCAGTTAGTTGTCTCTAATGGTGAAGCTGCATGACATTTATTTATCTATTTTTAACTGGGATCATTTCACAAATACATGTAGTCCGTCATTTACAGTGCACACTACCAATGATGGGCAAAATAACTATGATGAGAGATTAGGAGTGGGCTAGTTGAGGGACACAAACCTCGTAAAACAGCTTTGCCATGACCAGAATGTTTATGCAGCTTCAAAGTGATTTTATGTGAAACAGAAAAATTTGTATATACTTACAATTATGTTATATTGATACAAATATTAATATAAGTATATGCTACTAGTTAAAGCTATATTACTGTGTTATGTTTGATTAATATAAAAGACATCACATCTTCTACTTCTGTTATAGTAATGAACACAAGCAATAAAAGCACCATTTGTTATTAGGGAACTTTGTTTCCTTCTCATGCTCCCCCAGCCTAGCTGGCAGTCTGTATAAGCTGACAAAGAATCCTGTATAAGTCTCTGCATAAAGCATGCTTCAGTTTCACAGAAATACATCAGTCTAGAATTCCACAGCATATAACCTAATCTTTTGTTATTATTTACATTTTTATAGCACATATATACAGATAATATGCATTGAGGGATTTAAAATGAGTAATACACTTAAAAATCTTAGTTAAAAGAAAAATACCACAAAACAAAATGAGTAATACACTTAAAAATCTTAGTTAAAGGAAAAATACCACAAAACAATATGGTTTGCAGGTACTACCTAGGCATTCAAAGCTTAATTATATTCTTAGTCAATTGTGATTTACATTTAAATTACAAATTACATTTTGCTAGTATTAATTTACACTGCTACTTAAAAATACATATTCCATGGTACATGAATAATAATTTAAAGCAGTCAGATCTTATTGGATTGCTATGATCTTCTGATAGTGAGTGCTGAATATTAATATTTCTAGAAAGTTTTCTCCATTTGAATACAACATTCCTTAATGTGTAAGCCTTGCACATTTTAATTCAGCTAGTCAGCCACGGTGCAGCCAGTTGCCATAGAATTTGCAGAAAGATCTGCCTGGACATGCATTTTTTAGAGGACTGCAGAACAGCTACATGGAAAAAAACCTCTAAAACACATGCAGTCATTACTGGGCCAGAACAAGGAGCTTTCTATGAATCACTTGAGCCTGTGGATGTGTTTGTTAAATGTCAAGAACTGAGCAGGATCAGTTTACGTCAGTATGTGGCTGGGAGTTTTTCGAGGAATATTAAAGAGGTTAGCAAGAGAGTTCATCCAAGTCCCACTCAGTATGATCTCTGTTCTACTGCTTGATTTTCAGCTTTTGCTCCCATGGAACTATAAGGAATATGCACACTTTTCTATCAGTTGTTTTTATTCTTTTCTTCACTATAAGCAAGTGTTTACAGGACATTTTGCTTTGCTGTGTCATCATTGCCATAAATCTTTGTGAAACTGATTTTTTAAAATTGTCTTTGATAATTCCATTGCAGCGTGGTGATAGATATCATCCTTTTTTAGTAAAAAGTAAAACTAGACTTCTTATTACAAACTTAATTGCAGTAGAAATGTTCTACTATAGCTGTGCTGCCCCAAGCAAAGACCATTCTACCCATTACTTTGTACATACCTAGAACTGCTGTTATTATTTCACCTACACATAATGTCCTTAAGTTCATTTATGTGAGTTTCAGTCTAGCTTAAATCTTTTGGAATTGGAGATAGTCAGGATAATATAGTACTAAATTTCAGTTTACTGCAAACATTAGTCTTGAAGTTCAGATATGTTAAAGGAACATTCATGATTAAAAAAATCCATAAATTAAAAATCCATGCTCTTCTCTAAGAAGAAGGTGGAAAGAGATTGTGAAAACAAAAGACAAAATTGAGCAGAAACAAAGTCACTCACTTATTCACAAAAAGTGATAATGACAAATGACTAATAGGCGTGACTGTTCATAAAGCTGAATTTAGCTTAGTTTCTTCTCTCAAAAACTTTTCAGGAGAGTGAGACATTTTCCCAATTTCAACTTTATTTTGCCAGAAAGCTTCTTTTCTGATGGTAAAGGGGGCACCTTGTAAAGGTAACAAATCCATTTGTATTATATTGCATTATTTTCAGCTCCCTGAGAAACAGTTTGCTGGGTAAAGGACTCATTTACATTGTGTGTGTAATGGCTTTAAAAATTTTAATGAAAATGTGAAAACAGAGGGCCTAGGCACTTTTAAAGCCCCCTTCCACCCTAGAGTAACTGAGGGAGAAAAAATAAGTGTTAGCAGCTCTACTTTACACATCTTTGAATGCAATGTAGCTGAAACATGGAAAAGAAGGCAAAACAGAGTAAAAACCTCAGGCCACCCACTATGTGGCCCTAGGAGCCCTGTTGATGTTCTTCCTTGTTTGGCCTTTATCTCCATGATAGGGCCTGAAAACCCAGCACCAAGTCCACCTCTGCTGTCGATGACACCACGTGCTCAGTTCAGTGAAATGCAATCAGGATTGTAGTCTAACCAGAAGATCTTGGCTAGAAAGACAACTATTTTGAAAGTGAGTTTCTTGTCTGAGTTATCGTTGGTTCAAAAGGTTTAATTTATTGTTAGTCTTCATCCCAGTGACCTGCCAAACAAGATGCTACAATGTATGAAAGCCTGCGTCCCTCAAAGGGAAGCGAAGTAGTCCTTGGGTAAGGACAAGTATAGCCTTGCACATTTGGCATAGCCTTTCCAATAAATGCAGTCTGCAAAAGAGTATAATTTGTGTATACGAGGTATATGCAAGTGAATTTACTCTTGTGTGTAAAATGATTAAGTCAGATATCCACCTAATTCTTCATTTTTTTTCTATTAAGCAGTCATTTTTCTAGTAAAAAAAATCCTTACTGTAGACTAAGTCATACTGAATTTCAAAGGATACAAACGGCATTACCACAAACACAATGAACTTTCTATTTGTATGTCTAGTTCTCATTATAGAAGTCATTTTCTGCCTTTTTAAGTGGTGTTACTAATTGGCTAATGCATAGTATTATCACTCCATGTTCCAGGATGGATGAAGGAGGAACTGTCTCCTTTTGGTCCCCTTATGGTAACAAGCAATCCTTTTGCTTCAGTCTTACTGGTCAGTCCTGTGATTCAGGAGGATCAAAGGTTGCTTATCTATCACTAATGCAATGATCTTAATGGTCATAGCATGCAACACGATAGTAATGTAATGTAGAGTCATTAAAAAAAAAGTAATGTGGCGTCAGAGGAAGCTATAGATTAGTTTCAGTGGTGTCCCTGTTGATTGACGTAGGCACTTGATTGCCTGGAAATGTGAAATGAATCTCTCACTCCCTTCTGGGGCTCTCCTAACGTGCATTGGGTCTGGCTTTGTGGCTCGGCCTTGGCGGCTCTCTGTCAGGTGCTGGACTGTAGTACCTCTGTGTGTAAGTGACCCTCGCCCACCTACACAGGAAGCACTCGTGGCTCCATTTCACATCCTAGCCCTTGTGGCAAGCCCCAGCATGCCAAACAAGACCATTTAGCCCAGGAACAGGGCAGTCCAGCAGCAAGAACAGTGGTGAGTTTCTCTTCCTTTCTCACGTCTGCTTGCAGTGACTCCTGCTGATGTCTGAGCTACAGTGCCCCCACCTGCAAAGGTAGATAAGCAACACCCAGGGAGAGCGCTGCTCTCCATAATACATCACAAGGGTCACGTTGATCCCTGCGAGGGTCATGCTGATCCCAAAGAGAGGATCCATAAAGGTGAGCATCTGCATATGGAGAGAGTTCAGCTGGATCTCACAGGTCTGGGCTGGGCAAAGTTCTTCATTTCTTCAGCCACAACCTAGGGGACTGACTTGAAACAGGATCTCTTGAGTTTTGGGCAAGCTGGGAAACATTCATCCTTAGCTTCATTTCTCAAATAACACATCCACTGGTAGAGAGATGGTTCCAACATGTCCCCAGACATCAATCGTACAAAGTCTGTCAGCCAAATGGCACCTGCTTTATGAACAGTGTTATTGCATTCACCTTTCATGATTTTCACTATGTGAATTTGCCTAGTCAGGTGGAGTGGGGGATTCTAGGTTGAATATTTGTTTATGTGGTTTTCTTGCTTGGGGCTTTATTGAAGAGGGGAAAAATCACCCAACCAAGCATCTACCACCGACCATCTTCCCATAGGCCTGTTCTTGTGGATATCAGGGGGTGTGGGAAAAGGAACAAGTAACTCACGAAGATTTGATCAGCTGATGTGTTTAGATGCATTGCAGCAGCAGCTTTCATAAGGCATAAGCATTTGTTTTAAATATCATTTGTATTCCTCTCAATGTTTGCACTTCTATTGACTGACATTTAATTTATCGACTTCACTAATATCTCAGTCGTAATATGGACGCTGGCCCCCAGCCGTGTGCAGTTTCTGAAGCAGATGCACAGGTCTGACCAGAGCCGTGTAGCTGTGATGCCCACAGGCCCACCAAGACTTCCATGCCGGGCTCCACTTCAGCCTGCGAGACCTTCTCCACCTCTGGTTCTCTGAGCGTGGTGGTGAGGAACACAAAACCGGTCCTTAGCGCAATTTTCTTTTTTCAGGTTATGTAACAGAGCTATCTGATTGCAGTTCTGCCGTTCAGCACAGAAATGGATTTTTAATCACCGAAATGCATCACCTTTGACACAATCTCATTTGCCACCCGGCTTACAGAGCAACTTCCATGCAGTGCTCCTTCCATCCTGGTCTGGAGGAGCTTTTTTCAGGCTGTGCACCTGTCGCCAAAGCAACTAACCACTTTTGTGAGGAGTTGAAGCAGCTTTCGCTGCCACCTACACACGGTACCTCCCATGATGGTGCTTCACCATCGCCATGGAAACCGCCCTCCCTCTGTGGTCTCATCAAGTTTGACCTGGTATTTGCTTCATCAATCTGCACAGAATATTCCCTGTGCCTCTGCCAGCTTCCAATGAAAGAAATACCTACCTTGTAGGTTGCATCTCACGCTGGGACCAAGGTGCTTCAATTTAGTATGTGTGTACTTAGGGGATGGGGGTAGCTTTGTGTTCTAGCAAGAAAAAAATGCCATTTTATAGCTCAGCATCACTTACACAAGAATATTTAAAACTATGCAGGAGATGAAATATCTTATTCACATTTGTTTTTAACAGCTTAACTCTTCAGGTAGAAGCAAGGAACAGAACTGACAGTTCAAGATTATATATTTTTTTTTCTTTTTCTCTCTAATTTTCTTCAAAGCAAGTGAGCAAGTATCCTGTTCCTTCTGGCATGCATCCTTCTGGAACAGGATAATACTACTTTTCTAAACCGCTTCTAAGAACCTGAGAATGATCCCATTGACGGATCCAAAAGCGTGCTTCCCAACAGCATCTCCCTCTGAGCAGAAAGAGGTGTTTCTGTCTGTTGGGAATCTGGAAGAGATTAGGCATAAACCAAAATGTGAGAGGAAACTCTCTCCCTTTACCCATGAACTCTGGGAAAATCTCAAATTCAGGCCTGATCCTTTCTGTACACTAGTTAAGAGAGCATGCATGCAGGGAAGATATCATATGTCACATCCATCTCATTCAGAATTAAAAAAAAAAAGATGAAAATGAAGACTCATGTCTACTTTTGGCAAGGTTTTACACTTTTTAGTAGCACCTGCTCAATACGTATCAGTTTATGTGCAAAATGTGGTGGCTGTAGTCACATCAGTTATTCAAGTCAAATGAAATTTAAGAAAATTTCATGCAGGCCTGTCTTCTGGTTTTTCCTTCTATATTGCTTGGTTTTATATGAAAAACAGATGGGAAAATACAAGGAAACAATGAGGCAGTATTGGTTATAGACCCTTTTTAATATGCATTACTTTCTCCTTGCGTAAGTATCTTTACAACCTAATCACATCACCTTTCAATCTCTTTTTTTGTCGTAAATTAACAGATTGAACTACTTAAGGATAAAGACTTTTTTCCCAAGTCTGCAAATCATTTCTGTGCCTCTTCTCTTTACTTCTGCTGAAATTTCAGGATCAGTTTCAGCCTTTCACCCTGAGGGTCCTTAGTCCTAGATTTTCTTCTGCCTCCTGTTGCAGTTTGATAAACCTAAGGCACAACGTTCACATTTTTTCCATTTTGTTCCTGGGATGAAAAGCCTTTTTGACAATGATGGATGAAATCACAGGGCATTGCTTTCATTTGGAGTTATTGTGCTGATCTTCACTATTCACCCAGCATGAATTAATCTTTCGGGAGATCTCTTCATTCAGTGGTCTTCAAGACAATTTGTATTCACTTACTGCAATTACATCTCAACAACTGGTGCACATTGAGGAAGAGATGCAAATCTTCAGCAAGATGTTTTAGGAATCCTGTTCCACTGCTGTGTCGAATAGTTTCTCACTCCATATGGAGCAAAACTTTCTCATGTAAATACCCACACACATGAGTTTATTATCCATTTTCTGCAGGCATTTTCTCTCACACTGAAATGATCACATAAGTGATGAACAGAATGGATGGGACTCTAGCCAAACCCATGCCTCTTTAATTCCAGTGGGTAGTCAGAGAAATGCTTGGCAGTATTCACCCCGCACTATTTTTAATATCGTGTTTACATGTGTAATGACCATGTGCACATAATAGCTGTCCCCCTCCCTGCCCCACCCAGCACTTTCCAGTATTGCTCACTATAGCATAAAGCACACATGCCTTTTGGCCATTCCCAACTTTGGGATGGCATAATCCAGGGAAAGTACCATGGCCATTACTCATGCAAACACCACAGCTATCAAGAAGATTATTTTAATGGATTCTCCACAGATACTTTGTCCTGTTTGCCTCACCCTCCACCCCAGAGACCCAGCCAGAACAGGGCTGTGATAGAACTTGGCCAGGTCATGATGCCAGGTAAGGAGGGACACCAAGAGGGAGCTGATCTGAGCTTTGCATACTGTCCAGAAAAACAAGCCATCCCTTGAATGCAGCTTGAATCCTGGCATGTGACTTTTTTGTAGATAAAACAGCTGAGCACCAGCTGTGAGCATGCCTGGGGTAGACTGAACCCTAACACAGCAGGCCTGAGGGCTCTTGCTCTTCTTTAGTCAAAACCTCTGTTGATTTTTGACCTCCTTGTGCCCGAGACAAGCAGTCAGCAGCGGCCTTCAGCAGTGCTGGGAGGAGCAGATAGGGTCCACCTCCCCTGGCAAACGTTTTCAGTTCTGTGGTAGTCTTTTCTAATGGGCTCCTGTGGTAATCCTGCAGATGCAGCAGCAAACATTGTATTCAAGGAGGAGGTTTCAAAATGAACATAAAGCAGGTGCCCTTAACTGCAGAGTAGAAAATTATACAGAGGTGACAATCAAAACCATGGGGTCCTGTGCAGTACAAAGCTTTTACTGAAATGAAGGCATTGCACAATGAAAAACAGGATTTTGCTTTGCTAAGGATGTCTGCAGCACCAACACTTTCCAGAACTGTAACTCCAAGTTTTGCTGGGATTGTTACTTGTTCAGTTGTGGTCAGTCCAAGAAATCAGTACTGTGTGTCTTGACAGAATCATGTTCTGTGCTTACCTCTTAGGTCTCCTTAGGTCTCCTAGGACTCTCCTAGACTTAGGTCTCCTAGGAGCCAGCGTAGTGGCAAACATGCAAAGAGGAGCCACTTGGATCCCCAGGGCAGCAGGGGTGGCATGATGTCCATCCTGGTGCTCAGTGGAGAGGTAGCCCACCAGAACAAGGCAGAATCTGTCCTTATTTTGGATATTACCAACAGGACTGAAGAGGCTGAGTGTCTGCTGAGCTGAGCTGCGGAGGTGAGAGAGGCAGCTGGGGTCATGCACCATTCCCAGGCACGCTGCAGCGAGGGCATGAGCATGAGATCTCTGAACTATGTGTGCTCTATACCAACCCTGCGTGATATTTGCAGACCATAATCATCCCATCAAAAATATCAACAGTCATCCATCTTCTCTCCATGGAAGACATACCCTTTGCTGCTACCCATGTAGTAATGAACACACAACACTGCAGTACTGCATTATTCCGTAGTAAGCTAAGCAGTTAAAACTCCAGTTTGGGTTTTTTTCCTGATGATGTTTGCCCTTCTTTATTTTTAATCTGCACTCTATTCCCCAAGCACCAAGGCTCAAAATGAGTAGGAGTTGGTGAGAACTGACAGCCAATATTTGTATTTGTTTTTCCCACTAGAGGGGAAATGTCCCAGCCATTCTGATGAATTAAAAATTGTTCTAATCTTTCTTGCTGAACAGAAATGATTTGATAGCAAGAGGAAGGAGTCAGGTAGAAAAAAGAAACACCAAACAACCCCCCTTTGCAGTAGGAGAGTTTCTTTGTTATCTTTTTGTGCGGTGCCTGGCTGCATGGACCACTAGCCCGTAGTCACTGCAGGAATGTTCAGCAGGAGCAGCATCCTAGTAACAGAAAATGGCAAGGGAGGAGAGGAAACAAATGACCTGCTGAAGTGACCACACTCATTCTGTTTGCCATGGCACTACAGGGATGCTGTTTTACACCTGTTGGTGATGGTCGTGTGTTTACAACATGTTTGCTCTGGAATTTAATTCCTTTAGGGAATGAATTCCATTTTCTATAACAGATTCAGCCCCTCTAAAGTGTGATGCTCATCTACAGTGCTCTATAAATAATAGCTTTCTGAGTGACCAGTTATGCTGCACACAGCCCTATTTAATCACCAGATGGTTGATGGAGAAGATGGTCCTATTTTTATCTGTTCTGCGCCACCCATAAAAAGCTTGTTGTTTACCCTGTACTCATCTTTCTGAGTAGTTCTTCACAAACGGAGACAGTCTGCAAATGGGATTGGTCATGTAACCATTGTTACTGGAGAGAAACAGAGGATTTCATAATATTTCTGGAAGCAAATGGAAACAAAGATGGCACAGGAACTATTTCCTTTCAAACCATTGTTCATGAATGCTACCAATGAATTGTCTAACTAGAACAAGACCTGAATTGTCAAGTACCAGCATATATTGCTGACCCGTGATTTTGTAGAAATTTTAATAGACAACTTCTGCTGTCTTGTCACTAGAGTTATTCAGGAACATTTTGATATGGCCTAACCTGTTATTATCCTCCTAGGGCCAGGTACAGGAAATTAAAATGGCAATTACCTGCTATTTAATTACACCGTCTATTAGTTAAGCTTCTTTTTCCCATGCACGAAAAGACCTCACGCAAAATGAATCCCAACTCTAAACCTCAGTGGAAGTGCGAAAGTGGCCAGCAGCTCAATTAGCTCCTATTGCACATTCTGACATTGCAGGCGGACTCCACCAAACAACCTCAAGTGGTGCTACCTGCTTCTCAGCAATGCAAAGTTCTTCCCTCATGTTATCAGATTGTCGTCAAACTCTCCGTGCACGCAGAGCTAGACCTCCTCTGCTATGCTTCAAGCAGAGCCAACACAAGACAGGCTGACAGACATTTCACCTTAGTAAGAAAGTCACTAGCAGAAATATCTTTGTGCAAGAGGGTTTCTGCTTGGGCAGCAGCAGAATTTGTACCTGAGTTCTTCTGTGTTTCACATCAGAACCGCCCCCCCCCCTTTTTTTTTCCCAAATATACAAATAGCCGTAGGAAACAGCAGCGACTCAAAGGGTAGCATTCTTCCCCCTAGACCTTTAAAATAATGAGACTGCATTTTTGTGGGCAAAGAGCTGCCTTAATGCAAAAAACATGGAAGAAGAGCGTGAGTCAGGAGACTGGGCCCCTTCTTTGATGTGCTGCGCTCAGGAGGGGCGAGGAGAGTATGGCAGCTTCTCATGTTCCCTGACTCCGGTGCTACTGGAGATTGCCAAATTGTATGAAAAGAGTGGGAAGTTGGGCAAAGCACAGTTTGAGATGGCTTCTGCCTGGAAGAAGTCCATAACTTTGTGACTTAGTAACTAACTTCTTTGTCTTACCAAAGCCACAAAATCAACTCAGAGTGAACCAAAGAATCCTAACCCTAAATCTTTGTGCAATTAAACTGGAGACTCTACCGCATCTTCTTTACATATTTATATTCACATCCCCTGACTTAAGTCACATATAAAGGAAGGTACATTGTCTAAATCTTCTGGGAAAAGGAGAGGCAGGAGGAAGACTTAGCAATTAACTAAGAAAACATTGTGGTGTGAGTTGTTAGGGGCTGTGGTGTTGACCCACACAGAGCAGATGATAGGTTAATGTGCACCTAGGTGTACATCTAATTTCAAAGCAATGTTTCTAGTGCCAAACCAGGCACTATCAGTACAGTGTTGACATAACTTTTTAAGAGATGGTTCTTTGTTTGCTGCACTAAAACTTGTGAAAGAAAATGATGGCTTTGCTCTTTTAAGAGATGCTCATGCAGAATTGGACTTTGATCTCACTTCTATGGGCTTTACAATGAAAAGTAATCTACTAAAGGGACCGCTTATAAAAAAGGCAGAATTGTGCTTTTTGTTTAGATGGCGGCAAGACATCCTTTGCATTAAAAGGGAAGTATCATTTACAGCCCAATGAAAGTATCTCTACATAGCCCTTCAAAGCAAAAGCAATTATATGAAAAATTTACATCGCTGAAGATGAAGTCTCAAAAGGTTTTCTTAGCTAATAAAACTCCTAAACAAAACAGATTTGAAAGGAACATCCTGTTAACCACTGTAGCACAGCTAGATGAAACAGACTGCTTCCTCCCCTTATGTTTTCTCTTGTGTCAGATCAAGCATTTCACAATTTAAAATATAATTAAAATTTAGAGTACTCAGAATGGAATAATTATAATTAATTATTGTGAAAATGGGCGTGGAAAAGCCTTATGACCTGTTCTTAATAATCTGACTCACTCTACACTGCAGTACCTGCAATAATTTGTGAAACCAGTGTAATTGTATTTGTAATATACACTATCATGATGATGTGACGAAAACAAGCAGATTGCTAGCATACCAAACGAGGAATTGGCAGCGTGCTCCATGCGTGCTGGCCAGCCTTCTGTCCTGCCTACAATGAAATTGCCAGCAAAGCGAAATAGCTAAGCTTTTGCTTAGCAGGGACAACACACTGATCTCACCCTCAAAATAGAGAATTTCCTGCTAGCAGGCCAAATTAACTGCTCTTACTCAGCAGCTTGCTGAGAGCAACAGGAAGAAAACAAGCAGGAAGAGGTCAGGGAGGAGGGGAGAGCCGAGGTCTCTCAGCCCATGCAGCAACTGCCCGTTGGGATGTGAACACACCTCAGGGGTCCCTGTAACACCAAAGTATTTTTGTGTTCCTACCAAAGTAGGAAGGTTTCAACAGTATTTTCCTTCTGCAACCGTGGTAGTTAAAAAAAGTAGGTATTATAGTGCGGCTCCCATGGGTGCAGCTCCTTCCCCTTGACACCCTAGGCTGATTCATTAAGATACATAAAAGGATTGCATTAATGCACGGAGGGGACAAGGACTGAACAAGTCTTGAATATTCCCTGCCCTTTGCATACCAAACAGCTATGCAAATCCATCCTGAGAATAGTAAGGGGCTGAATCACCAAGCTGCACCGGGTTTTGATCTTTTATCACTTTGATGCTGGTAGAACCGCTGGCTCTAGTGAAGTCATTCCTGATAATGTTGACGCAGGAGCATCAACAGGATCCCAAACCAGAGCCATGCAATTTCAAACCAGCCTTCCAAAAGGCAAGGGATGGAGCTGGACACTTTGCTGAGAGCAGTGTAGCACAGCCCACAAGATCCTGGTTCAAACTGGACAGAAGCTGGACTCAAGCGAACAAGTTTCAGTAAAGCACACGTCATATTTTACTTACACGTTGATATTTACTTACACATTGATTATGTAATGCCTTTGCATTGATCTGATTATAATCAAATGACCATACTCTTCCAGTATATAGTGACTAATTTTAGATTTATCTGTGCCCCATGACACCCAGCCTCTCCTTAGCAAGACGGTAGTGCATAGTACAAGTAAAGCAGCAGTGTTAGATCTTACCTTCACTGAGACCTTCACCACTGAGCATTTTGCTTGCATAGTTATTTACAGAATGACTCAAGAAAAACAAATAAGCAGGGAAGGGAATTCAGTGTTTTCCATTTTCCTGTGACTGACTCAGGTATCCGGAGAGGCCCAGCGGTCAAACTGGCCCAGCTTGCTTGTGCCCCACGACACCCAGGGGAGCTAGAGTGCCCCACAGCTCCTGCATTAGTGGATTGCATGGATGGATGCCTTAGCAGCAGCCCAGTGTTAGTCCTGGGCCCCTGCAAATTTTGGTTGTGTGTTGGTAAACTCAACAGGGCCAGGACTCACGCCCAAATGTTGGCACACGATTGTCTGGATGGTGAAAGCACCCTAGGCTTGGACGGGGTGAGCATGGTAGGAGCCACTTGGGATGGGACCACCTTGTCCAGGAAGACTGGAGATGTGGATTGCACCTTGAAGTGTCCCTTTCAGACATAATCTCCTTGCACCTCTGGCTAGATCTGGTCAGAGAGCTGAGTTGCTTGTTATTACCCCGTGCTTTCCACCTTTGGTGCTCTGGTTGATCTGCACTACAAACTGCTGCAGAAATGTTGAGTGTTACAGACACACACCTCCCTTCTAATTTCTCCCAGGCTCCGGACTGGGGAACTGAGGCACTGAAATGATTCCCAACATCGCAGCCAAGGTTTTCACTAGTGATGCCGGTGGCTGTGCGCCGCATGCTGTAACCCAGCGGGCAGCCGGGTGCAGCCCTCACCCTGCACGTGGTGGCACAGGCCAGCCAGCATCGTGGGGCAGGACATGGTGACAGCTCTTTGCAGCTTCAGCATGTGCCACAAATTACCCAGGAACCCACATTTCTCACAACACTGATCCATAGCAGCAGCTGACTGCATCCCAAAGGTATGCATCATTAAAATAAGCTACTGTGTGTATATTTAGCTAACTAGATAGGTGGTGTGAGTCAGTGTGATGGCATTGCTAAACTACAATGTCATTGTCTCTTGCACCATACACAGTTAATGTATCACTCTGCAGTCCTGGACTTTGCTTTGAGGAAATTCTGCTCTTGACACATATTGTTTGCACTTGCAATAAGGAAATCGTATCACATTTTTCTTTCCCTTCTTTTTCTTTTTTTAGCAGCTCGTGGTAGATGGCTTGACAAAGTTGTTTGATGTAAAACTTCCAAAAGTTTCATTCAGATCTTCTTGCGGTGTGTAGGAGATCTGAATTGTGCCACATGTTCAGTACTCAGTTACTGGGATAGTAACACAGTGGATCTTGCTGCCTAAACCATGGTAATGAAAAAAAAAAAGGAATATGCATAGTTGTATGAATGGCCTTCTTATGTGATGCCAAAATTCAGCTATATGTGATTTATGTGATTTGTTTGTGATCCAAACAAATTCTGCTATTAAACTTACTTTGCTTGATAATTAATATATAGACTTAACATTTCTCCACAGTGCTGAATTTAGTAGTCTGTGTTATTTTAAAGGTGGTATCTTGGGCAGAGGTTTGTCAGCTGCCTCCAGCTGTGGAACTCTTTCTCACCGGGTGCACATGGCAGCAAATCTCCTTCCTCTGAACTAAAATGTAAATCCCTCCACCTTTCCAGCGCTGGCACATTAAGAGAGTAACCACTCTAATACAAAACTCGAATTCGCTACTCTCTAGTGAGTAGTGGGCACATTTCTAGAGAAGAGCAGAGGAGAGAGAAGAATGATATCAGAAGAGAGTCAGGCCAGCAATCCTGTGCAAAAAGGGGCAATGGAAAAAATCTGGGCACCAGGAAAAATCATTAAAAAATACAGTTATTTGGTGAGAATGAGTTTTGGATCTGCTAGATTAAAGAGGCATTGAACATACTTCCAAAGGACCCTGTCAATATTCACAGCCTTCCTTTGGTGACTGGAAATCACTGCAGCGAGATCTGCAAAAGCCTCCCAAGCGCATTGGAGAGACGCTGGGGCCAGTAGGGATGCACCCGGGTCTCCTCTGCCCTGGGAATGTGTTACACAACTGGGTCTCCTCTGCCCTGGGAATGTGTTGCATAAATCTGTGAAATACTTCAGCGGCAGCTTAGATCAGTATCCACACACCACTAGTTGCAATAGGAAAGGTATTATATGTACAGCCTGATTGCCTACATCAGGCAGAAATGTGCCTCCTAAACTAGATGTTCCTGCATGTTGTTTATTTGGAAGAAAAACATACTAATATGGTCCTTTTCTTCACTGCCCTGATGCACACAGATACATTGTTTGCTAATTGCAGATTACTCTTAAACACAGGACACTAAATTTAGGTAGAAGTGCTGTTTCTTTAATGTAGCATTTGTTTGAAAAAAAAAAGGCAAAGCAAAGCAAAACAACTACAAGAGTCTGGCAAGTAAACATAACAAAAACCAAAACAAAGCCAAAATAGCACTTTTCATTTCCAGAGCTCAGGTTTCTTTGTGAAGCTGCATCAGGGCTACTGCTTTTTTTTTTTTTTTTTTTTTTCAAAAAGGGAAACAAAGCTCTCAAATCCACTCAAGAGTCAATGACAAAATTATGAAAAACTTTCAGGTTTCTTATCTCTGCAGCCTGTGCATATCCCCTAGAAAAGATCTGAAATGTGGATTTCATTCTGAGACAGACTGTCTTCTCAGCATCTTGGATTATGTAATATAACCCTTGTGTCCCATATGCCCAAAACCTCTCCATGCTTATTGAAAGCAAAAGAAACCAGACTGGACCCTCAAATCCATCACCAAAAATCCAAGGCTGGGGAAGCACAGCTGACGTATTCTGCAAATCTGTGCCAGCATCTTTGTCACTACCAAGACAAAACATTTTTTTCCAGCTTCTATCTCAAGCTAGCAGGAATGCTGTGCAAATCACTGCACTTTTTAGCAGCAGGAGCAAAAACTAATGAAAACAGCACTAGGCACTTAGACCTTGAGAAAAATTTTCAGCCTTGAATGCAATTTTTGCTCCCTCTCCAAAACATCTGAGGCCCAAATCTTTTATCACCTTCTTCAGGTAAGCACAGAGGGCCAGACTGCTTTGGGGGGACTAGGAAAACAAGCACGCTGCCCCTTTGCCTGTTTCCCACACAATTCTCACACATGGGGCTGCTTGCCCCTCAAATTCAATAGCAGCTAAAGGACAAGTGACCCCGGTCTCTTCTGTACCCGCCCAATGCCGGCCCAGGATGAAGTGGGACAAGCTGCTGGCTCTGTGCAAAATAAAGGGCAGATACATGAATTTGTGGAGGGAAGAACTGGACCTTTATATTGGCGTTGGGAGTGATGGGTTTCTTTGTTTTGGGCCGGGAATCCCATGACTGGAGTGTTTTCCCTGGAAGAGCATCATCACCTTGAGTGGGTTGTCCAGGGACTCAGCCAGCAGCTGCGCGGGAATGGGAATGACGACTAATAGGGTGGCCCAAAACGGAGCAAGGAGGATTCAGTTAGCACCGTGCAAAGTGGCACACGTCTCCCCGTCTGTTCGGAGGCGGCTGGCGGAGCTGCACGAGGCGGCCAGGCTTTGCTCCCCGATGCTGCCGCGGGGAGATTTGCACCTCCGTCGCCTGCACCAGGCGGTGGCAGCAGCACCCACCACATCGCGTTGCAGAGATGCACCCAAACCGTGGCCTTGCCCAAAGGGAGTATCCGAGCAGCAGCTGAGGAGCAAGTAGGAACATCTGGGTACTGAGGTCATCGATTTAATCTCCAGGGAAGGGCTGAGCTTATTGTGCAGGCTCATGGCTAGGAGGAGCGAGTGGTTCCTCACGGCCCTGGTTTGGGCTTCCCCCTCTTTTCACCTACAGAAGCAGCGATAACTGGAGTACATGCATGACTCAGCTACCAGAGCCTCGGGAAGGAAGCAACAGTCACAGGAGCTTTCCACCGAAACGGGAGTCCCAGCAGTGCGGTGCCAAGGTTTCTGTTCACTGGGACGGGCACTCCTGCATCTGACACCATGTGTGGGTGCGCAGCCAAGAGCCGCGCGCGGGGACTCACTCCTGTGCATTCTTCTACGGGCACCGAGCACGGACCATGATGTTCATTTATCCCTGTAGCTTTGGAGCCTCAGAACATAGAGCTCCTGATTCTCCTCACTCAATGTTTTTGGTCCGCTCTGGTTTTAAGTCTTAAATACTTACACGTGGCTTTTTAAAAAAATATTGTTTATTTCACTGGCTGTTTTCTTGCTAGCTGCCATGAGGATATATGGCATGAGCTCTTTGGCTGTGGCAATTTTTAATTTCTTATGGGGTGCGCGTGATCTGGAAAATGAAAAATTAGATGAATTGCTTGGCCACTCCAAGAAAGCAGAGCAGCGCCTGTGGGATTTGCCACTGACTAGCACAGACACGGCCCTGTCAGGCTGAATGACTCATTGGTTAATCCTCAAAACATAGCAGCAGCGCTCGCCGGGAGCTGCAAAGCGTCCGACACTGCCTTCTCTACCCGGTGGTAGGATTTTCAGTTCCTAATTATAACCTTATTAGCTAAGAAGAGCAAGTAATACTTAGACATGGTGTTTACAGCTCCCAGGATCAGCGGGGGTTTTTCAGAGCTGGAGTCGAGGCGATACTGATGCGTAGTCTTCCTAAAGCATCATTTAGAGGCCCATCATAATCATCTCTTGGTGTCGGACTCCTCGTGTGTTTGGTGGTGACTCAGCACATAGCTAGGAAGGGAAACCTTAATGCAGGTTACAGCAGCGGCTTTAGACATAGACAGCGACTTTAACGTTATAACGTGACCACAGGAGTGTCATCGTACACAGTAATCACACTTCTCCCAATAGCTTTTTAGATGTGTTCAATAACACATTTTCTTTTTTTTTTATTTATTTTTTCCAGCAAAGATCTCTTTCTGGTCAGCAGATCTTTGACTTTACAGCTTTGCTGCAGCACCAGTTAGCAGCTCCTTCTCATTTTGTTGCCCCTTCATTAAGACTGACACATAATCAGTGCTGTTGATAGGAAGCAGCAGGATGGTGGGACTGCAGCCCTGGACTCAGACATTGACCTGCACTGAGCTCTACTTTGCTTTTTCCTTTACGTGCAAAAGCACATCCTGCTCCAAGCCTGGCTATGGAGCTGCAAACATGGTGCAACTTCTGCCATCAGTGCATTTCATTGCAAGGCAGCTGAACTGCCCCTGCAGACGACCTGGTGGGACTCACCAAAATTCTTCATGCCCGTCCTCCTAGGCTGCTTGCAGGGAAACTCTGGCAGGATCCTGCCTGGAGCCTGACCTCAAACCCTGGCTGTCAGGAAGAGCACGATCCTCACTGCCCCTTTGGCACTGAGGGCTGGATGGGCATGGTGCAGATGGAGAGTGCTCCTCACACACCATGGACGCTAGGAAAATTTCAGCTTGGTGCTTGGCCTCAGGGCACAGAAAGTATCCCCTTTCATATACACCGCTCCGGCTCTGCTTTTCCTGCAAGGCAGATCCAGGGCTGCGACTATGCAAACTCAGCCTGGCTAAACTGGCAGCAGGAGCTCTTGGAGTTTCTGATGTTGCAGCTATAAATCCAGCTGCACTTATAGCTAAGCTCTCTCCTTGTTTGGAGTTGTTCATCATGGTGTGGGTGTTGTTCTGCTCTTGTAAGGATGTTATTTTGTTTCCCAGGACTCAGGGAAACCCTAAGGTTTTCCTCAGTGCTTTGTGTTGCCATCAGTTGCTTGGGCTTTGACAAATGTTCACTGGCAAATCTTACACTGCTGCAGCAAAACTCCATCATGCTCTCTGATCATTTCCATAAGCCATTGGAGACACCTTTAAGTCTCTCATTAGTTGGCTTTAGGCTACAGCTTCTCAGCTTTGTCACACAGACCTTGCTAGCTGGTAGCCCGCAGTTGGCTGAGGACTGAATTGCCCTTAATTTTGTGCAATGTGCAATGTGAGTGTTGAGGTTCCTCAGTGGCTGAGCACAATTCAAGACAGTTAATAACATCTAGGATCGTGCAGTCTGCTGGGATGGGGCTGGATCTGCTCCCAGGTGGGCTTGAAAGGCACAGGACAGGCCTGGCTGTCCCACATCCCTCTGGTGGCATTTCCTGCAGCTCGCGTGCCAAAGCTTTGACCCTAATCTTAGAAATGCTCTATGGAAGAAGGACATCTACAAGACAGACCAAGTCATTCCCCAGCACATCAATAAGATTTACCCCTTCAGTATTGCTCTCATTGCTTATGCCTATAAGGAGCGTTTTGCTGGAACACATGGGACTGTAAGTTGTGTGGAGATGACACCACCACGTGCCCATGTGTGCAGACACTTGAATGCCCCCAATAGAAAAGGACACTGGTGTCCCAGGCTGAGGCTCCTGGAACTCCTACAGGCATGTAGATGTCCTGCTCCTTACTGGCAACAGGGCATCCAAGCACCTGTGCAGACGCAGATCGTCAGCCTAATGTCACTGCTGCAGTGGTGGCAACCAACAGTGGCTTTCTCAGAGACATCCTAAGTGCAACTTTGCAACCTTGTTTTTTTTAGTGGAGCTTAATTGCATCACCAATGCTGTCTCTTGGTCTGAAAGCCAAACTCCAGGCTAAGTGGGGTTGCTTGCAGTCTTTCCATCTTTGCGGAGTGTTGCTTTGAGATCCACTCAACTCTCTTGGTAAAATGTGTTGGTGCTGGCCTGTTTAATAGCAACCTAATCCTGCTGTTAGTGCCCAGTTCCAAGGCCGGTCTGCGGCAGGCAAAGCCCCAAGGATCTGCAGCATCATCCCAGAGCACCGGCACACACGGTTGCAGCAAACCAGGAAACCTCTTCCCGGGAAATTGAGTGGCTGGTGCTGGGACACAGCCCCCTGTGGCAGCATCCCCCATGGCTTCCCTCCTACCCAGGGACAGCCTGAATCATCCTGGTTTTCTTCCTTGATCCTTGTCTCTGTTCCCTTCTCCTATGCTGGTTTTTACAGCAGGAGCTGCCTGGTGCTGCCTGACACCAGCCAGCACTGCAAAATCCAACCTTACCAGCATTCGCTGTGTGACTTTGCACTGGATCCATTTCACAGACACATGGCAGAAAAGGAAGTAGATAAGAAGTGCAGCAGAAGAGTGGTCTTAGGAAAAGAAAGCTGTACAAACAGAAAAAACATAGCCCTTAAAGAGCTAACTTTGGGAAGATTTCTGTGAAAGATCAAATGAAAATTGTGAAAGCAAAGTGTATCTGATATGTCAAGGTTAGGGTGACTGTCTTCCTCATGTCACATTTAATGGTACCCCCTACATGTTATATGCGCAGGGGCCAATGAATTTAGCAAAATCAGCCCCAACCTGCTGAATGTCTACTCGAAGCTATCTATAATAAATGCAAAATTAAAGAAACTCCATTAATACATAATGGAAACTCTCCATGGCCATGAGGGAAACAAACCTCATTAATACATTGTTCGCTGGGGAAATGCCAGGGTGCAGGGCTCTCCCTCGGGGAGAGGGCACAAGGAACCCTCCGAAGCCCGTGGGGCTCTTTGCAAGGCCAAGGGCTGGCCCCAACAGACCCTCAGGCCTTGAGGCGAGACCCACCAGCTGTCCATGGGCAGCCTGTTTGGGGAGGTTTAGCCATGTGTTGTGCCACAGCAGGTAGCATGGAGCTCATGTCCCGTGACTGCTGCTCTGGGGGCTGAGAAAAAGCCCTCCTCCCTTTTCAGCATCCAGCTGTGGGACAGATGACCTGTCCACACTGCCTGGCCTCTCCATCCATCCCCCGTTGTTTCAATCAAACAAATCCAGCACGAGCCCAAGTGGGCCCACCTCACTCTCCTGTTATTTACATGTCTCTGACTGCTTCTGCACATCCCTGTCCTCCCAAGTCTTCCCTCAGCTGTAATCCACTCGTGAACAACCTTTGTCACATACAGAGCTTTACTTTCTTCTTGTTTGATGTGAAGTTGGCAACACTCCGCTGTCTGAAAGGCAAACGTTGATTCATAGCCCTTCCCACCCCCACATCCTGAAAGCAGGCTGCCCTCCCTGGGAATGACACTCTGCAAACAAGCCACGCGGGACTAGGGAAGAGTCATCTGTCCCCCTGAACTGACATCTCAGTAGCATTAAGGCACTTGACATTTTAGAAAAATGGGTGTTTTTCTCAGCAACTTAAGTTGTCCTGGTTTCACCTTCAATGCTGCATCTTGCCTCTCAGTACACACAGCTGCTGAGATGCAAAATCGTCAGAAACCCAGAAGTTACATTACATTTAGCTCATACTATCTTGGGTCATGGCTTTCCCAGTCTGTGTAGCATTGGAGCTGCAAACTCCAGGTCCTTTCCTCTGCCCACCCTTGGTCTTCAGTTTCCCAAGCATCCTGCAGCACTTGCTTTGGGGACAACTGGAGACATCTACCAGGTACTGGGGTGGAAATTTCCTTCTGGATCTGGATCTGGAACCAGTGAGTAGATGTATAAATGTCACTGCCAGGTGAGAGAAGAACAGGCTAATTCATACTGGTTCCTGTTATCACTTCCAGTATCCTGTTCCATCAGCCCTGCAGCATCCATGAGGCTGAAGTTTTGACCCTGCCCACCAGGCTGCTATCAAGCCCTTGGAGAGTCTGAATTTCCAAACTGCCAAAGGTTGTTTCATTTTGCACACTGTGTTCCCAGAGGTTCTTGGTGCTCACTCTGTGCTTAGCTGCTCTCTGTGATGCAGATGTTGGCAGGAACAGGCAAGGGGAGCTGTTTACCCCTTCAGCTTCGCTCTCCCTCTGGAGAGGTGCTATATGGAAACCAGGCTGTTTCCCTGACCGACACTAAGAGGTTTGTGAACTGCTGTGGCAGCCTTTCAGGCTGCCCGACCGACCATTCCAGAAGACTGTTGGGAAGGCTGGTACTTTACTTCATTGCTATATCTTTTATATAGTTATTACCTATATTTATTTTTCAGCATGTGGGGAGCCACATCTGACCCAAAACTGTGTCCTCCTGGGACCACACTTGGAAAGCGGCTCTTGAACCCTGGGACTCGCTGGCCTCTTATGGCTGTGAGAGGATAATTACGTAAGGCAGGAGGGGAGTTGTCCAAGGCGCTCAGGTTGTATCTGGTCCTTGTACTGCTAAGGAATTGCACATTGTCCTGTGGGAGCTGGTGTGCCTCAGAAAGGGATTTCTCTTCCAAATAACTGTGCATGATTTGATTTGCAAGCCAGCGCTATGGTGACTCATTAGCAGGTAAAGCTTTAAAAAGCAGGGAAAGAAAAGCCCTCTGGCTCGTTTCCATGGGCTCTGCAGAGTCACCAAGCAAACATGAAGTTTGCATTAGTGTCTGGCTGCTGAATCCCACATCAGAGGCACCGACGGGAGCTCCGTGTGAGAGGAAGCCTGCGAAAGCATTTCAGCTTTTCAGGATTTCAGTGTTTTGAGCACTCTCTCCCATTCTTTGCTGTGTCTCTCCAAGCAGCCGGGCATACCGAGGCGACCTGCAGACCGAAAGGATGAAAGGATTCGCCTTTGGGGTGCTGTAAAACACTATGGCTGGGATGGCACCGCAACACTAGCCATGCATCAGGGATACCCTGCAGGGGGTGAATCACTTCCGCAGCCTCCCTCCCTCTCGGCAGCAGAGCCCGGATGCTCGGGAAGCACCGGCAGTGCCGGGAAGCCCGGGATCCCTGTGGCTGCAGAAGCCGGCACCGCAGTCAGCCCTAGCACAGCCCGCCCTTGATTTTCAGAGTACGGTTTAGGGGCAACAGCATCGAAGTTTGCTCCAGTAACACCTCTGAGAGGAAGGATCTTGCCTAGAAACTGTTTCACAGGAGCCTGAACACATGCAGTCTTTTTAGGCATCCTTAGTTTTGTGTAGCTGATGGATGTGGCACTTTGCCAGGGAGCAGGTTTCTGCAGGAGATCGTATTTGGGGCCCCTGGCAGCAGTATGGCCGGAGGGGTGGCAGCACCAGGATCAGGGCGGCCGCTTCGGGGCATCCCGCCCCTCACCTCCCATGCCCACTATCACCTGCCCCTGCACTGAGCTGGGAGGAGAATAAACGAGCCAAACCGTGGCCTTGCCCTACACTCGCTCACGTGTTTTAGGCAAGGGATGGCCATGGGGCCAGAGCTCTCTGAGGTGTCAGGGGGCACAAATCCCATCTCTTGGCACAAGAGCAACGTGCCCAATGAGGGAGATGTTTAACAGGATGCTATTTCAACCACACTCTGCTCTTCCAAACACTTTCTGGAAATAGAGGGCTTCAACTCATGTTGTTTCAGTACAAGATGAGCGGTATTAAGCAATTAAAATGCTCATAAACCATAGGTTGCAATCCTGTGGGCCTAACTTAATGTCAGTCTTTGATGCGGTGTTGCATTAACTACAGTGCAAGGAACAGCAAGAGAGATAAGAAGTGTCCCTTTCTTCAGGTTCTTTTTTCCTTTATACCATTAAGTCGCTATTTCTGTTCTATTTCTGAGTCTTATAGAACAAGACACTTTCTTTTCCATTTGAAAGAGTTATATGAGTGCTTTTTGTCTTTAATTTTCTTTCTCAGTTTAGAAATGCATCAGCACAAAAAACATGCAAGAGTTCTTTTGTGTGCAGTGCAGACCTCTCTCATTTGAGAGCAGATTTGGTGCTCTACTTCATAACACAGATACACAAATACATCCATTCCTTATAGCACTAGTTGCGTAATACCTTGTACTCATAAAAATGGTTTCAATAAGCAATAAAATTACCAAAAATATTTACCTTTTCCTAAATTTTTTTTGGAAAACATTCCCTCCCCCACCCCTCCCACCCAGCCTTCAAAACTTTGCATATCCAGGCGGGTAGTAGTTCACTTGCAGCCCCCTACCCTTGGTTATTTATGCACACCTGCCTAGGATGCACATGAGGACTTCAGCACCAACACCCCCAAACCAGCCCCCTTCTTGAAGCCACACAGGTATTTCTGCTGGTCACCCTTCCACAGCATCCTCTGCTACTGCCAGCTGCTGCATGCCCGGCTTGCACGCTCACTGCCACGGCACACGTAGCTCTGCAGGTTTGTTAGAATCAGCCTTAGTCATCCCCTGCGTGCTTTGAGAGAGGACTTTCCTTCTGTGAGGGCAGGAACACAAGGTGTCCTCTTCTCCCATGAAAGTTAGCAGGGAATGGAGATGGGCAGCAGTCCCTCCAAGGAACTCCACACTACATGGCATGGGGATAACTCCCGTCTTGCCTTGGAGTTGTTTTGTAAGATTTTAGTGTAACAGAATGTATTGCAACGAAAGTCATGTCTTCTGCAGAACAGGCTGGGAAAGTGCCTCTCGTTTCCATGGCTACTGCAGCAGAAAGCGGTGCCGAGGCGATGCTGCGCTCTGAGGCTGCTGCACGGCGGCAGCGGGCACTGCCACCGCCGAGGGTCTCGCAGCGGGCGCCGGGCTGGGCACTGGGCAGTGCGGGACTGTGCTCAGGTCACCGCTGAGGCAGGACTGGGAACTTCATAAGGACACGTTCTCCTCTTAACAAGGAAACCTGGGGGGCAAGGGAGACGGAACAGCGCAGATCTCTCATGTTTCCTCCTCTCCAGATTAAATCTGGCTGCGTATGTTTTACAGGTGACCTTGACGAGCTTATCAAGTGTGCTTTTATTTCCTCTGTCCATAAGTGTCAGTAGGTATTATGTGGCATATTGAGAGAAAACAATAAACATAAAGCAGTAGATAAAAAGTCATGGGTGCAGCGTAACTAGTGACATCCTTTCTGTTGCCACGGACGTAAATCTCGAGCCATTAAGCTCTTTGATAGCTATCATCATCGCATGAGCACTGCTGAATCACCTCCTCTGTTACATTTCGATAAGGACGATTGCGTGCCTTCACTTCACATCCCTCATACTGAGACCGCAGCGTGTAGGGAATGAAATCAGAATCTAGCCAAGGTGCTCCCAGAAACTGAAGAGCTCAGCTCAGAGCCCTGAACACCAGAAACCTCTTTTCACCCTATGGGAACTGGTGGTTTTTATTTTTTTTTTTTCTCTCTTTTTTTTTTCTTTTCTACCACATGAGAAAAGCAAAACTCAGTCTCCCAGCCCACGAGAACAAACTAGTGTCCAAAGTCCCCTTTACATATCCTTGCATTTAGTCATACAACTGTGTTTTCTTTCAGTTACCAAGCATGACCTGCACTTTAAAGAAACTAAACTTTGCCTTTTTGGTCTACACCAAGGCTATTTGTTAGTCACTATCTTCCTCTTTCAAGAAGATATACTCCACCCATGCTGTTTCAATCTTGATGCTGACAGGTACAAAAAAGCAAGAGTTGGATCTTTAATTATTTGGGGTTCTGTGCAGATTGAAAGCCAGAAATATTTCCTGCAGTAATGTTACAGCCTGTTTCCCAAAGATATATTTCTCACTATAAAGATTTGATCATGTGGTCATCTGGAGAACCAGGGAGGTCCAGGTTTGCACTGTGCCAGCTGCTGCTCTGAGTGCAGGCTGTTGAATGCCCTCATCCTTTCGGTCTGATTGGGCCCTGGGTAATTGCAGGTGCATTCATGGTCATTTCTGATTAAAAAAAATCTGATTAGCAGTAATTTAAAATGAGAAAAATGGGTTTCACTAGTAATAATGGTGATAGAGGAAACTATTCAGCTTGATGCTGCAGGGAGAGTTTAAGAGGTCTTTAGAAGCAAGTGCTTTATTAGAAGGAGCTTTGATTATTTTGGTTTATAGCCAGAAGCTGAGGGAGGAGGTAGAAAGACATAAAGTTTGAGCACTGATTCAAGGTATAGTCAGTTCAAGTTTCTGCTCCTGGCTTGGTGGCTCATCTTAACGCTCTGTGTTCTCAGCATTTCTGTCTATAAAATGGGGATGCTGAGGTCCAAGGTCCAATGTTCAAATGACTGTGGCCACCTTAAGGTGGGAAATGGGAAGCATACAGAGGACCAGGCCTGCAATGCAAACCACCACACCACTGCCTGGCCCCTGCAGAGGATTGGTTCAGTGACAGGAAAATGAGTAGAAGTCATCACTAAGGAGGGAAAGAAAGAGTTAACTGAATATTAAAGATAGCATCGATGTAAAATGTAGCTTTTCTAGATTTTCCTTCACTATCATGAACTGTTATTTAGTAACTGTATGTACATACACACATAAAATATACAGCAGTGGGATGCAAGATTGACTTGTGTTTAGATGGATGCATTGCTCATGGATGGAGGAGGCACAAGTAAGTTGTTCTGATTCTCACTCACGAGTGCCAACCAAGTCTTTACACCACCACTAAGCACTCACCATCCACCATCTGGACCACAGGAAAACTAATTTATGAATGTTTTAAACACATCAGCTTATAGACTCAGGTGCATTAGATCCCTGGTTACCTGGAGGCCAATTATCCAGGATTCAAAGGGAAACAGGAGAAAGAATATGTGTAGAGCACTGCAAAAAACAGCACCTGCAGCAGCACAACTTCCAGGTCTTCCATTTGCAGCTTACATGAAGCCCCCCTGTGCTGCGTCGTGCAATGAGAAGCCCATTTGCAGTGGGATGGCTCTCCTTCTGCAGGGAAAGCGTGGACTACAGCTTTTTTTACATGGAGCTTAATCAGATGTTGGCCAAAGCCCGTATTTTGCTGGTGGCAGCTGAGAAAAGGAGGGGAGGAATTCCTTCACGGAAGAGAGAAGGAAGCAGGCAGCAGGTTTATTAGGTGGTGTATGCAAATGGTGACACTTTGAACCGGTTTGAGGCTTGGCACCTTCATGTACTTCCTGGTTCCAGGGAAGTGCTGTGGTCAGGATTTTTTTCCCCTCACCCGCCTGTCCAAATGATCCTAATCCCTGTGTGTGCCGCACATGCAGGCCCCCATGCAGGCACTGAGGCTGGTCCTCAGCCGAAACTTGGAATTGGAAGGAGACTTCCCAGGCAGGTGAGCGGTCCATGTAAGTCAGGTATATTCTTCAACATATTAAAAAGGTGCTTTCTCCCCACTGCCCCTGAGCTCTTCAGCAGTAATGAGCCCCAGTTGCCTTCCAGCTCAGGAGCGCTCGCATCTCTCTGTTGCCTTGCTCCCTTCCAGGTCGCTGTCAGTCCAGGTTGCTTCCTCTGCCTAGTGTGCTGCATTGGTACTCAGAAAAGCTCTTGTTAATCTGCACGAGTTTCTCCGGCTAGGCATCCTAATGCTTTCCTTCACTCCTTGTCTGCAGCTGGAGTTAACAGGTGAAGGCATTTGGTTGTTCCCTGTGCTGGCTGGGGGCTTCCTCAGCTGATAGACCCATCACTGGCTTAATGAGACATGCAGTTTTATGAATCCTTCCAGTGACAGCAGTTAACAACTTGCAGAATAATAACTATACACTCACACACACACTCGCTTTTGGGGAAGAACTACGCTACAGAGAATATACATGTAAAATTGACATGTCTCTGGAGATAAAGTATTTGCTAACACACATTATGTCAGTTTGCTAAACAATAGTATTTCAAAGGAAAGTCTCTTCTATCTGAGTTTAGCAAAGCTCCCTATGAATTTTCATAGAAGTAGAAATATGTTAATGAAGTGTAAATATTTGGTCAGTTTGACTTCCTGTTATGCTCTTGGCATGTTTTGTCTGCCTCTTATTCTAGAGCTAATAAATTATCCTTGCTTTAGCTGAAAGTTTCTTTGGCTTCTTGATCCAACTCTGAGCTGTTATTTGTGCTGACTTTTCTCTTTCCTGTATCTCTCTTTCATGCAAGATTCTTATTTCATTCTGTGCAGCAGAAATCACAGCCACATCCACACAGTGTCAGGACACATTCCAGGGCACAGGGCTCTTCAGGCAGCAAGGAGTTTGGTGTCGGTGGCATGGGCACCTTCCCGCGACATGCAATATCAGATTTGTCTGTAGACTAGGGGGTTTTTTTTGCATTTTACGTACACAGATTTTCTTAGTTAAGTCTACAGTATTAGAGAAGTAGGACATGCAGGTGTCTCAGTTCTCATGTGGGAAGATTTTTGACCAAGCTGGGGACTACAAGTCCCTTAACAGGGACTAGGTTAGGACAAAAAGCAGGAAACACAGAACTCAAACAAAACAAACAAACAAAAGAAAACACACACAAACAAAAAAAATAATTGCCAGGGTTTGACTAACGGTACTTGCCACCAAGCATATTTTCTATCCCAAAAATTCTCTTGTCAACCATACTATCTCTACCCCAAACCATGGGGCAAACGTAAGTTCATCAAGCTCCTTGTATGACTCTCATGCCTCCTCTGCTTTCCATAGCTCTTCTGAAGGAGTCTATGCTGTGCCATAGACTGGACTGCAAGCAAACTGGCTCTTTTTAAAAAGGAGGAGAGATGTTTGGACCCTTCAAGGATGCTTTCACAGCATCGCACAGCACAGCTGTGTTGCCTCCTTAGACAGATGAAGCTGCCCAGGAGGCCATGGGAGGCCAAGGGAAGCCTGTGGTTGACTTTTGTGGCCTGCAAGGTAAACAAATACATCACTGTGAGGTGGAGGCGTCTAGCTTTTGCTTAATTAAGAAAAACCTGAAAAAAAATCACAGGAAAGCTGTCGATGTGAAGAGTCAATGAAGCTGACGACATGTCCCTCAGCTCCATAAGGTGTTCTTCTCTGCAAGGGTCCATCCATCCCACACAAGGTTTTGCAGCAGCATCTCCGCACAGCAAGCAGGTCATGAGCCATGAGTCCTTTGAAATGAAACTCTCCACACCAGTAAACCCAGGCAGAGTGGTTGCTGACATTAATAAGGACTTTGACGGAGCATTGCTAGGGTCAGGCTGCACCGTGCGGACTCGTGCCGCAGTACCAGGACTGACACAGGGCATTTCTCTCCCACAGCCCTCCAATTAGCTCCCTCTCATTCAGAAGTCCCCCTGTTCATCTTCCCTCGGGAGCTCAGTAAGATTAATTCCTTGGCCTATTTATGGCTGTGTTACATAACAGTGAACGCTCCAAATGCTGCTGATACGGGCTGACCTTGTTTTGTGCCTCCAATGTCATAATATGGCCCAGTTCACTTGCAGTCATCCGTGTCGTGCCTGCAGAAGTGATATTTTTGTTCGTGGGTCGTTACCTCTGAGGAGGGTCCCTGAGCAGGTGATGAGCAGCTCTGGGCTAGACCCTGCCCAGCCTGCGCCTACCTCCCCCATGGCACCATTAGCACCCACTGAGGCCAGAGCATTCGCTCAGTACGAAATCACGGTCTCTTAGGAGATCGGAAAGCTCTTTTGGGTCAAGTTCAGAAGAAAAAGCTGCAGTAAGCCAACATGATGTCTGTGGAAATGTCTAGGTTGTATTTTGCTGTGACTTATGGCAGGCTCACTTGTCAGGTAAACATGTGTAGCTCCGTTAAACCTGTGTAGGTTTAATGTGGGCTGTTCTGCTCACCTGTCCTCCTCCTCAGAGACCTGTCTCTGAGGCTCGGTCCTCTACTGACACAGTGTTTGTGCAGACATTTTCATCTGTGCAAGGTCAGTGCTAACATCTCCCACTGGTCAAGATGATCAAGAATGATCCTGCCAGCTGCTCACATGCTGCCAGCTGGTTTGTCATATGACAAGAGTTTCTCCTTCCCCATTTCCCTCAAGTAAACTGCATTAAAATGCACCCAAAATACAGGAAATATTTGCCTACTACAGTAGTTAATGTACAACAAACTTTATAGGAGACATTACATCTTTTTGTTAACATATGGTTTTCTCTCTGTGGCAGTTGCCTTGACCTAAGGCTACCTAAGTTTAGATTTACATCTAAACTGGGGCACAAGTCCTTAAACTTCTTTAATCCTCCTCTGATTTTTAGGGATTGCTTAGCATGGGGTTTATTTAGATGCCAGAGTCCATGAGTTCCTGCTAAGGGCATTTTGATGGCCTCTTTTCTAATAGTCTTGTTTACCAAACTGAGTGGTACATGTGTGGGTGTTGGTAAATTCAGGGCAAACAACCTCTTCTGTCAGGGTTGCAAAGCTGCACCAGATTCACACGGGAAGGAAAATCAAGACTTGAGAAATCTGAGCGAGCCTGGTTAGTAGGAGTTTGCCCCTTTCGTAGGTAGTGTAAGTAAGGCAATAGTGCCCGTGGGCAGGCTCTGTAACCTTGAGCCTGCTGGGAGATGCCTCCCTGCCTCTCACGCTTCCCCATGGCTGGGGCAGGCACGGCTGGACACAGCATAAATGAGACATGCTGAAGGGTGAAGGAAAGCGTGAGCAGTGCCATCCGCAGGCTCACCAGGCTAAATTTGCCCTGTTCACCATGTATTCTTCTGCAAGAATGCAGGCAGAATTCTGCCTGCAAGGTAGCAGGTAGAGCAGCAGCAACGCCTTGTCCGTGCCCTTATCGGGTGCTGGCCCCACCGTGCTGGTACAGGCCCAGCTCTGTCACCCGGGCGGCTTCGGAGCCGGCGTGCGGTGACTCACCGCCAGGCAGCGCTGGCTGAGACTTGTGGTAAAGCCAGAAATGGTTACTCAGTTTTGCGATATAAAAGCTGTTAAGAAGTCTGATAACAAGATAGCTCTGCCCACTAGCTGAAAACCAGATAAATGATGTGCTCTGTGTCCTGAGGAACCAAGAAGGCACCGGGCTGTGCCAACAATTCAGCAACGTGTCCTGGAGCGCGCCCAATCCCGCCGCTGCCGCATCCCTCGAAGGCGGCTGGCCCAGCCGGTGCCCTCAGCTCCGAGGTCCCTGACCCAGACACTGCTCCTGCCAGCAGCTGCGAAAACGCCCTGGGAGCAGAACTGTGCAAGGAGCCACGGCGCGAGGTGCCTTCAGGAGCCGCTCGCACTCTTTCCCGCTTGCCTTTGCTTTCCAAAAGCTCTGCTCTAAAGGGAAACCCTGAGGGAGAGCAGGGAGTGTGTTTCTAACGTGTCCTCTGTGTGTTTTTCCTTCCTTTGGCAAGGGGAGGGAGAAACATTTTGCAAAATGAAAAGTTAATTCGCTTTTTCCGTTCACTGTTTCAAGAGGTTCCTCTTTTAACTATTCTGTGATGATCATCTTACCATCCAAATCCATGATTTGCTGAGATGAGATAGATGGCTGTATTGATGGTATAGATGGCTGTTTCACAGCAGAAACTTTCCAGTGACAACCAGGGATAGTCTGACCTCAGCTCGCCCGGGAAGGGCAGGACTGGGCCTGTCTTTGCTAGGAATTGTGCTGCCTTAACCACATGAGCGCAGTGCAAAGCGAGCAGCCTCCAAGCATGGACATGCTTCCCAGAGTGCAAAGGTGCCAGAGCAGCAGCACAACAGGGAGAATGCGGAATGACCATGCTGCAAGGATGCTGCTCTTTTATGCTTTGGAGTGGTGGAAGAGCCCTCACCAGCTCAGGTGGTTGCTAAAGCTTCAAGTATAAATTGGACAGGAGATTCAGTCCAGATATTGTCGTAAGATTTCCAGGCACCAGCATCCCTCTACTCACCTCTCCACTGAGCCACTGATGGCAGCTGGGGATGCAGGAGTTGCAGAGCCTGTGCTTGAGGGCAGGAGCCTTCCTCATGGGGGAGGCTGCCTTTCATATTTGCCCTGTTCTGTCACTGCCTGACACCTCCTGGATCACCTGGCACTGCAGGGATGGGGAAGGCAGCAGCAACAGACCTCAATATTATCCAATAGATGAGATATGAGTTTCTGGAGAAGTTGACCAAGGATGCAATGTTCGGAGAAAGCCCTTACAAATCCATGCATGACAAAGGGAGGGGTAAAAATTGCCAGTACAGAAAGTCCTCTTTTTCTTTTTTTTCTTTCTTTCTTTCTTTTTTTTCTTTTTTTTTTCTGAATGCATAATTTCTGCATAAAGAATTTGAAAGGTCTAGGGCACAGCATTAGCACAGTCAGCCTAATTGCACAAAAAAAAGCTGCCACGGTACGGCCAGAATAACCATTTATGAAGTGAGCTGATACTGAGAAGAAGTTTTGTTTACAACTTACCCTCTCATCTGTCTGAAAATCACCCAAGAGAGGAAGGAACAGGAGAGGATTTGTTTGATGATCTGCTGTTTAAATAAGAGCTTGAAATGACTTTTTTTTGTTTCCGCTCAGGAGGATTCATCACTTGATTCCTACAACTCCCTGCAGCTACTTCTGGGGGATGTAGCACAGGGATCACACCATGTCCCCGATGTCCCCAGCAGAATGACACCCTGAGTGGGAGAGAAAATAACCCATCCTGACACTAAAGTGTGTTTAGGCAGAGGGGAAAAAGCACACAAGACTGATGTGCCTCAACACTTACCATGGTAGTGGTGGGTCAGAGAAGGAGAAATATTTTAAAACATGTATTTTTAAATGAACTTCTTCAGCTGGATTTGTCTGGTTTTTGGCAAGTAGATAAGAGATATGAATCCATCTTGTCAATAACTTAAGAAAGAGCACACACTGGGGAAAGAGCAGGTCCCAATTTTCCTCTCCGTTTGCAGCCCTCTGGAAAGCCATGGGCTGCAGCCTGATTTGGGACAGATGGCCCAAGTCACACCTCCTCTTAATGGGGTATCATCATGGTACCATTCCAGGTGCAATCTGAGCCACTGAGAATTTGGTTCCAGCAAAATCGTGAGAAAAGTCCATAGTTAAAGAAATTATCTCTTCTTAATTTTGATTAGTTTAAAGAAAAAAATCAGTACCTTTTTCCAATTACTATGGCTAATAACATTTACCATTTATGCAAAGTAACACTCTCCGTTTCTAAAATAAACTGCAAGTTCAGTCTAATTAACCCTCATATTGTCTTTGTGAAATAGATATTTACTGTCGCTGTGAAGTAATAAGGAGCACTTAAAGACAAAAAAAATCTGGTAATTAGGATTCATACTTGTTGAAGAAGACTGTATAAAATTTCTCCAGACCATGGAAAATAAATGAAAAACCTGCAAAGGAATGAGAACACTTGAGGTTGTTGCGTCCCCCACTGCATCCTCCCTTCTCCTGCTGGACACCTACCAGAGCCTGGGACCAGATGAGCCATTGCACGGAGGTGTCTCCTGCTCTGCAGCCTCAGTGAGGGGACACGCATGTGGGGCTCACAGTGAAGCAAAACCAGGTGTCAGAAAAAGCTTCCCTCATGCCCTGTATGTTAGTGTAGTTGAGATATATCATTTCAAAAGTGTTTTTCCTTTAAGTGTCATTTCCAGTGTTGCAGGCAAGAGCAGGGCCTTGGGAACTCCCAGTGTGGTGTTTCTTCCAACATGCAGCACCAGTGCTGAAGTGCTACCTTACGCCTTCAGCCTATGGTCACCCGAGCAATTCATCTAGGAGATGTCCTGATGCCAAGATGAGTCCAAATACGAAAATCTTCCTAACTTTTCCCCAGCTTCTTCAGACTAGAGCAGCATTACTCCCTTATTCCAAGGGTCTCCAGGCTGCACAGGGACATACTCACAGTTTTGACCTGCCCCACACAACTCTCTAGTATGGTGGATTGGGGTTTGGGGGGTTTTGTTTGTTTGTTTGTTTGTTTTGTTTTTTTTGGAGGGACAGGAGGAGCTTTCTAAAGACTTTTCTATGAGGGACATCCTCATAGACATCCTCCTGTTAGGTCTTCGTGTTAGTGAAAAATAACAAAAAAGGAATTTAGAAGTACTGACATGCTGCTGGAAGGAGAACTGAAAAAAATGTAGACCCACACGTGGACAGCAAAGTAGTTCGGAAGTGGCATCAGGAGTGAGGGGATACAAATATATCCCAGACAAGCAACGAGTGGTTTAAAAGTGCCAAATTAGTGTGCGAGAAAATGACCCATGAGATTGGAGGGATGCTGCCGTTTAAGAGCCCTTCCAGAGAGCAGGCTTCAGTCCCACTCCAATTAGCTACAGAGAAGTTCTGCACCAAACAGAAGAGATGAATTTAATTAAATTTTTATAAAAATAAAAGGCTCCTGGGAACCATAGGGTTTTCTCTGAGCATCAAGGCAGTCCTATGCTTCCTACAATGCCACCATCCTTCCCTGGCAAGAGTGTGCTCAGAATAGTTATCCCAGACCATACTTTTACCTTTAGAAATGCTTCCTACCTTCAGAAAAGTTTTAGCTGACATGGCCTTCAGGAGGAGAGCTCCCAAACTACAGACGCTGCTCTGAGCCAGATGACAAAGCTTCTCCTTCCAGTCAGGTATGGAAAATACCTGGGCAGACACGTGTGCTCATGCTGGGGAGCGCAGGCAGCACCATCTCTCTGAGGAGGGAGCAGGCAGCTGGGGACGTGCCCTGCACCTTTAAGGCAGCCGAAGCAGAGACGCTGTTTATGGAGCAGATACTTGATCGCTGTCAAAAGCACCATGTGCATCTGATTGCAAGGAGCGGCCTGATAGTAGCTCTGGAGTGTCATTTATGAAGCCCCTATAGGGAGTAAGAGTATTTGCGAAAGAGAAATCTAAAAGCCATTATCTATACATGTGATGCCGTTATTTATAGGGCAGGTTTCTTTTCTTGCGATGCTATTAAATTCCAGGTAGCGTTTGTAGGACGAGACCTTTTCTCATGAAGGGTAATTAATCAAGATATGCAAATAAGCCCTTGAAAGCATATAAAGCACAGGAAAAATAACTCCTCCCCACCACACACCCCTGCCTTCTCCTTGCCCTCTTGGAAATGCCACCTTAGACAGGAGGTCAGATTAAGTAGTCTTACCTACTTTTCTTTTCTTCATGAGTAAACTAATGTTATTCGGCTTTTGTTTTAATCTTTATGGCTACCTTGTATAATTGCAGAAGCTGCCTTAGCTTGCCTTTTATTGGCAGGAGATGTGAAGGACCAGCTGTGTCCTTACTCCCCAGCACGGCGCTGGGCTGCGACGGTGCTGCACATAGACATGCTCCCAAGGAAGCATTTGGGCCAGGCAATAAATCCAAAAGTGCAGGTAGCCCCTGAGAGATGGATATTAAGGAAGCGAATTATTTCACTAGATAAAGTGGTGGTACTTTTGCATGAATAAGTAATAGCACATTAGTTGATGGAGTAACTCTCTATATTTTAATGGAATAATATTAGTGCTTTAAGAGAGAGAAAACCCTTCTTGGCCAGGGAAGATGCAGACGATGGCTTCAGCTTCTGACTGTTCTCAGGAGGGCTTTTCTCCCTGAGTGAGGTGTTTTTAGTGTTTTCCACTATCGCCTGCAAGGCTGCCAAAAATGACACCCACAAACATTATGCAACCTTGTCCAAGGTGATCTGTGGCTACCTTGTAGCTACAGCTGACTGGAATACAGAGTGATCAAAGAAAGTGCATGTTTGGGATAGCTGATCCAGATGGATGATTTCCAATACAAAACTTGTGTTCCGGATCTACTTCATGTTGTTCCAGACCTGCTCCTACTGGGAGCAATTCTGCCTCCCAGGACTTCATCCTAGCTGACCAACGAAAGCCATTTTTAGCCAGATAGGCTTCATTTGAGCTTATATGATTCAATCGCACTAAAATCCCCATAGTCTCTTACAATTGCCCCATTGTGATGACCAAGGCAGCCACAGAGCCTCAGAATGGAAAAGCTCCCCTGCACCCTCTAGAGTGGTGATTGTAGAAGTATTAGAACACCGCAGCTAGTAAAATTTGACACCAGCAACCCTGGCTATAAAACCTGGACTTGATAAGTAGTCTTGCCAAAGCAATATTTGGCATCCTCACAAAAAGTACTGAAAACTTTTGCAAGAAATGTGTCAAATATTGTAAACAGAAGGCTTTTCTACAACATATTATCTGGGGTGGACAAAAGCACCAGGTACCACCTGTTCATGGGCAGTAAGTCCCCATACTGCTCTTCTCTGTAGTGTTCATGTTTCTGCATACGCCAGTGGCACCCAATGGGACAAGTTTCTCACAGGCAGCAGCAACTGTAGAAAGTGCAGATACACTAAGCTCACCTTCTCAGGCCCCACAAAACCAGTAATGACCAAATAAAAAGACTCTCTAACCATATTCTGAAACTTCAGAAATGTTCTGTCTCAGGCTGAAGGACTTGAAAAATGAAAGTGTAATCCATTTCCATGGGGTCTTTGGATAATTATAACAAGCTTAATTCTTTTTTGATAATTCTAATAACCTTAATTCTTAATTCTAACTAATGTTTTAGTAATCAGTATCTAATGATCACTGGAAGCTAAAGGCTAACAGAAAGTCATATGAATTGTGGCTGAAAAGTTATGGTGCCTGGCAGAATAGTATGGCTCCAATGACTTGCACCATTTCTCAGGAGAATGGTAAATGCTAGCTCAAAAACTGTGTAGCTTAATTTGATTGTGTCTCAAATTGGGTTGCTATTTTTTTCTGATTTATACTCCTATAAAGGTTGTAGCATCTAAATGAGCTATTCAAAAATAAATAAATAGCAAAATAATGGAAGTTTAGTAAAACCAGAATTCTTAGGGGAAAATACTTTCTTTGAATGCTGAAAAGTATTAATGATATTTTCCTCACTGCTAGAAGAGAGGTAAGCTGCAAAGGGGAAGCAAGACCATGAATCAGAAGGATTTTACTGCCAAATGTAGCTAGTAGACCTGACTCCAGCTAGGAGCTTCCTTTTCCAGCTCACCTTCATGCATAACTAGTGTTTGCCAATGACAGAACTCATCTAGACAGAAAAAAAATATGGCATGTTTTGCAATTTATTTAATTCAGAGTGGAAAATAATACACAGCAGTATGGTAAGCTGAGATTTATCCTCCTCTTTTAGCATTTAATATTAGCACACAGGTATAATGTCACTCCATCATTGTTTTTTATGTATAGCACAGCAAGGCTTGTCAGAATGTTAAGAACATAAGTATTATGAAAAGTACTTCTGATCTGTAATGTCTGCATCTAGAACTGAATCCAAATTTTTCAAAAGTTCAAAGATGGCCAGATCAGCGGGTTTGGTTCAGGCACATCTGTGGAGACCTTAAGAACCCGTTTACACTTTGGAGATAAAAACAAGAAGCAGACAACATTTCAGTCCTTGGGGCCTTTCCTCTAGATGAGCTGGCCTGGTCTGAGAGAGATGGTTTTAGTTGCAGGCACAAATAGTAGCAACTTTCCTCTGTTGTTTAATAACTGCTTTATCTAGGAAGCATGAAACCAGTGACAGGAGTCACCACTTGGAAGACGTTTTCCAGACTCTCCTGATGCTAACCGAGGACTGGTTAAACAGTGTTTCAGACTCATTTGCACTGAGAAGGAGCTCTCCTGGAGCATCCCTACTGTGCTGAGGTTGTGGCATGCACTAAGCAAGCTATCAAATATTTTTTCAGAGGAGAACTGACTCCTTGTTTTGCATGTTGATGCTGCTTCCTTGGTTATCAGTTGGCTTTCAGGTTGGGGTGATTTGTTTTAATTAGCATAACTCACAAAATATGATAGTGAAGTGCTTATACATATTTTCAAAAGTAAATTTGTATAATAAATATGTTTTTTTCAAAATTACCTGTGAAGTCTAGAAACCATAGCACACAAGCTGTGTAACTAATCTGCAAAGCTTGTGGCTGAGTCACAAGGTAAACGGGGAGAATTTGGGATGAACAACAGGAATAACCACATTCTTGTCTTGGAGAGACGCAGAGCATTCCTGGTTCCCTCCCTGGCTGCTATCAAGACTTTGCAAGTAAACGGTGTTAATAAGTTATGCATTTTGTGTAAAACTGATAGAGTATTTAGCATGAAGATGATTTCAGAGATTTTGGGAAGACCTCCCACCTATTAGGATAGGTATTAACGTCGTGTTTGTAAATGCCAGTGTTTCACTCATTTTAGCACAAATGTAGATTTGCTGCTTATTAATGGTGCATCTTCCAGGAGACTGATGCTAGATTAAAGGTAAATATGCCACTGACTTAGGGAATAGTCTTGTACCACATATAAACGATACAAATGGTTTGGAAAGCTTGTAGACTAAAAATTCATATTGAATCAATATGTCTAGCAAAGGTTGATAAATACAGAGCTGATTCACAGGCTAACCACTATCCAGAAGAAATGTAAGTGTGTGCTGAAAATGTTTGATAACAAGTAGTTCAACGAAGTGTCATTTCAGAATTGTTCATGTGATTGTATTTATTCTTTCTCTGCTTTCAAAATATCAGACAGAGGATTTAGCTCCTCTCCCCATTCTCCAGATGATAAGCTGTGGACTGTTCATAATAACACATCTGCTTAATTTCCAGTGTGAACATCTCCAGAGTATATTCAGAGCTCTGTATGATCTTATGGTTTCACAATATCTGGATTATATGTTTCCAAGAGCAACTTTTTAAAACATGCAATTTCAAGTGATATTTCCAACAATTATTCTGGTTGCAGGGAATGAGAGAAGCTGAGCTCATGAGCTTAGTTTTCCTGAGAAGAATAGAAAAAAAAATATTCAAAGAAAATGAAAACCTTTGTAGGAAAAGGAAGTTAAATCCTCTTCAAGAAACTTTAGGGAGAGGTTTTCCAGGATGAATCCTTAGGATCTTTGGGTTGTGATTCAGTAAGCAGGGTAGAACACACACACGTTTAAGGTCCATTTGAATCTTTTTAGCTCCGCTATGCTGATTCAATGTTATAAGGATTTCAGCGTTCCCCACCAAACAAAACACTTTTATAGTTCACCTGGCCTTATGGCATGAGATAGAGAATGTCTCTCTCTGCTGCTCTCCAGAGAGCTGTCTGGGTTCAAAGCCAGCACTGCAAGTTCAGAAAAAAAAAAATAGCTAATGGTTGTTGGGACACAATTTCACAGCAGCCTGCTGCCCTTTTCAAGTTGAGACATCCTAAAAAGAATAGGTAGTCACCAAGAAAACCCTATCAGCTCACAGCATGCATAAGGTTTTAAGGCAGAATGACCCAGCTCAGTGGCATCTCCTGTGCGGGCCGTCCTACTCCAGCAGTCCCGTCTTTATCTGGGAATGTGGCCTCACCCACTTTCAGGCTGATTTCTCAGGCATTCCTGAGAACGTGCTGTACTGCTGTGACATGCCTGAAAATCCCACATTATTCACATGAAGAGATCAAGCATTGAAAAATGGAAACTGGGGTCCAAACGTGAAATCATTTTACAGTACAATTAACAACTTTTGAGGGAGAAATGGCACAGCAGGATATTTATGTAACCCCCTCCACTTCTCATCTCAACAATTTACGATTATGGAACAGGTAATTTCCTATATTATGGGGGGTTTAATCTTCAAACCTCTTTCAGTACTGAAAGAACTGTGGCCTTCCCCAAGGCTGCATGCAGGACCTTTCCAGAGCCATATGGAGCCCTTGCAGTAGGGCTGCCAGCAGAGTAATAGGCTGGACAGACTTTCCAATAAAGCCTTTTAGTCCAGCTTCCTGGTTAATATCCTGGCCTTGTTGCTACTGTCACTGTACAGAAGTGTCCCTTCTAACTTTTCCATCACTGCAGTCTTAACTGTGTGAAAAACTGGATTTAACTTTGCAGTAGGTACCAAGACCTGAGTACAGTGTCCTCTGCTTCCACAGACTGGTCAGACTTTCTTTCTTTGCCATTGCCTTCCTGGTGGACACTTGAGAGGCAGGAAGGGGTGGCAACCCTACCCATGTGCTCTGACCTAGGATTTCAAGGTCCTGAGAAACTTGTGTATGGGGGCTACTCAGACACGTTTTCTACAGCTGGTCTTGTATTTTTGTATGAAGATGTCAATTTATGTTTTTCTTTAAAGTGCAATGTATAAATTTGTTGAAATGCCATTGGTTAAAACTGGTTTCAACCAGTGCAAATCTTCTGAAATCAATAAAATCTGGATTTACAGCATGAGGACTGGCTGTCCTTGGGACACAGTGAGTCTTCTTTGGTACTGCTGTCTTGGAGCCAATCTTGTTTAATATATTAAGAAATTACCTTGGCACAAAATGTAAGATAGAGCTAATGAAATTACATCCAAAGGCAACAGCAGAGGATTTATATACAGTGTCAGAGCAGTGGAGGCTCAGGCTCCTGTGGAGGTTCAGGCTCTCCCATGGGGTTCTGAATTGGAGCAGGCTCAAGGAAAGCCACTGAGGGGCATCGGGGGCAGAAGCTTGGCCAGCAGTAGAATTTGACCTAGTAAGCCAAGGGAAGAGTGAGGACAGTAGAGCTCTCCATTAATACAACAGAGCAGAAACATTAGGAACAGGATGATTAAGCTACAAGATGAGAAGGGAAGATGAGGATGGGATTAGATTTGGCTGTGATAGGGTGGGAGGAGAAGGCAGGTTGCAAGGATGTCCTTACCTCGACCTACCCTCTTGAAGCTGGACATCAGGGCCTCCTTGGCCAGCAGGGCATTCACAGCAGTCCCCATGTGGTAGTCAACTTTGCTAACAAAAACCAAGTCCATTGGTTTTAAGCAGGCCTTATTTGAATTTGCATTTTAGCCCTTACTCAGCCATAACTAGAGTTTTTCAAGGAATGCAGGAGAAACAGGACTCAGACGGTAATGCAGGGTTGAGGGACCATGCTCTGGTACCAGTGCCCTGGATCACGCAGTTCCCTACAAATCTACAGCATCTCCTCAAATCCTCCTGCTTGTTCATTAGTGTGGATCTAGATCGCGATAGCTTTTGCACAAATAACCTCTTTTTTTTTTCTGTAAATGTGTTGTCTTTTTGTTTATTACTGTTAACTAGAAAAAAGATATGAAGCTTTGTGTTTGATTAAGCTGGCAACAACAGATCTTTTGATTTCTTTTTTTTCTCTTTAAATGAGAAAAGCTGCTTTCAAAGCGTAGGAAAGAAAAAAATATATCAGTTAAATCAATGTCAAAAAAACAAGCCTACCAATAACAGACTCCACAAAAAAACAGGTGCTGGGGAGAGTACTGCACTTGCCTGGCTTGTCAGGAAGAGCTCTTTTCATAGAGTTAAACTCTTAACAGTATCAAGACCAAATTTCTCTTCCTCTGCACACACTACAGCCATTACCAGCTATTCCCAGTTGTCAGAGGGCTTCACTCAGGCAGTGTGACTCTGTTCTCACTGTGCTTTCTCCTGCTCTGCCTTCTCGTTGGCAGATGTTTTCCTTCCTTCCTTCCTTCCTTCCTTCCTTCCTTCCTTCCTTCCTTCCTTCCTTCCTTCCTTCTTTCCCTCCTTCCTTCCTTCCTTCCTCCCTCCCTTTCTCCCTTCCTCNTCCTTCCTTCCTTCCTTCCTTCCTTTTTTCTCCCTCCCTCCCTTCCTTCCTCTCTTCCATCTTTCCTTCCTAAAAAAAATTCATGGACTTAAAATGCCAGAGTCTGTTCTTTGCATGAATAGTCATCTCTTACCTCTGCTCTCCTATCGAGAGTCCCTTCTAAGAAACAGATCTGAGTATTATTAGACTTTGCTTCCTATAGGATAATTAAACTGCCAACTTTTTAAAAAGCAAATCTGGTTATCCTGCTCTACAGGAATAGTCTGCTTTTTAAAGGGATCAGTTTCTCTACTTAACAAGCACCCACAATAGCTAAGATTTTGCTTTAAACATGCTAGGGATTAATAGTTCAGGATAATACTTCTGTTATGCCCAGCATCATGTATAAAGTCACAGAGAAGGAAAAATCCTTTGGCAGCAATTCAGCTACAGGAAAAGTAAAGAACAGACCCACATTTCTGACACTACCAGAAAAATGACATAGAACAGAACATTTTAAGTTTGGTATAACCACCCTAAGCACGAGACCCATTAGTGAGAACTACTAGAATTTGAAAGTAAAGGCATGTTCATCAACTTATATTCAAAAATATAAGGAAATAGAAATAGAACCTTGAGGCTAATTTCCTTCCTCTGGGTCACTCAGCTGAGCTGCTTATGGACCTAGAGAGGAATATGGCCAGTGCATTTCCAAAGGGAAGATCAGCATATACCCTTAAAATAGACACACAGCTTTGATGATGGTGTTCAGAGTGCAACTGAGACACCTGAACAGTGAAGGCAAAGGAGCAGAAACTCCCAGCCAAAACCTGCCTCCTTCCATAGCTGGGCCATGCTGTCAGTGCTCTGGTGTGTGCCTGCTTTCCGGCACTATTATTTTTAGGCGCAGTCTCTCTGCTGCTGTGGAACTCACTCACCTCTCCAGGAAAGCATCTCCCCTCCCATGCAGCCATATGCATTTCCTTCCACCTCACCTGGTTTCTCCAAGGAGGTTGCATCAAACCTCTCATACAAATTTTGGTACATGACCATTGTGGCTGTTTTTGTGAAAAGAAACCTGGGCCAAAAAAAAAAGTGTGAACTATGGTTTCATTAATTATATCTGCAAGCATGATTGTAATGAATCCCATAAATGCCTACAAATTAATTTCTCCTCTCCTCTCTTTATACACATGGAAGGTCAGACACAGACAATTCAAATTATTTTCCCCAATTTATACCCTGTGGCAGGGCCAGAAATAGAACATGGATCTAGAGATTTGCAGGCGGTCCAAGCTGGAAAAGATCATTTTTCAGTCAACACTGGATCAAAAGTTAGGGATAAGTGTCCTTCTCAGGGCTGGTAATTAGCCTCTGCCAGGAGATAAAGCTGGGCAAGAACCTGCTAAGCACAGGGAAGACTCAAATCTTTCTCTCAGAAATAATTACTTTTTCTTCAGTTAAATATTAATTTGTTAAGTAAAAAATGAAACCCAATGACTCAGAAAACAAGCAGACACCATGTTGCACAGTTGAGCAGGAAGTTGTCTTGACATTTCTAAAACGGTCAGATCAGAAGTTCTAATGACTTTGTCTCAGAAAATCCTAGTGGTGATTTTTTTCCCTCAAATTCTCATAAAAGCATATCTTTAAAATAGCAATAAGTGCTAAAAATGCATATTTTAGGGATCAGTTTTGAACTTCTGTTAAAAAAATGAGAAGTGCGTGAAAATGTCTTGCAGGAGGTGTGCAGTGGGGGACCAGTGGAGAACCAGGGAGTAGGTATCCAATGGCAAACCTTGCCTTGAGTTTGAGACGCAGTCCTGACCTCTCCTGGGATTTTATTTTGTTTGATTTGGAGGATTTGCCTTCATACCAAGCTAACATCCTCTGAGGTGACACACGACTTTCTTGTACATTGCATAGGGCAGCTGACAGTGTACTATATTTCAAGAATAATTTCATTTTTGCAGATCTCACTAGGGCAATAGCATGGTGACAGCTCAAAGAAATAGAGTTTTCTGATCTAAATTCCTGCTGAGGACTAAGTGACTGGTTGCTTGATGGGCGGATTTCTGCCCTGTGACAAGGACCACCAGAGACTCATGGCCTTGAGGAAGGACCAAGAAATGGAAGGTGGTTGTAGAAAATGGATGGGATGAGTAAGTCACATGCACAACCTTATGAGGTGTCTATTAGTTGGTCTAAAAAAGACCTATGAGTTTTGCCTTAGCAGGGAGAGCTGTGGGATGTCAGAACATGGAGCTGGGGATGTGCATGGCATTTACTGCGGTCCTCTTGGGCCAGTTGAAGGGGCTCTCATGCCATCCACGTGCCCCCTCTCTCATGGGGCACGTACCAAGCTCAGTGAATGCCTCAGCTTTTGGGGAGAGGAGCAGGGTCTGGCATCGCCTGCTAGCAGGACACTGACCCTCTCCCGGACACAGTGGCTCTCCCTGGTTCCCTGGGATGTCCCCAACCCTCCCTGACCTGTATTCCCATGGGGACCTGACGCTTGGTGGAGAGGACAGAGCCATCCTGCCCCATCGCTGTCCCTGGGCATGTGGCAGCCAGTCCAGCCCCAACCTACCACCAGCCAAGGAGGACCCCTCAGCATCCCGCACCCCCCTCCAGTGTGCCACGATGAGCTACAAGCATCCACTGGGTCCAGAAATACAGAGCATCCATCAAAACCATAATTTCCTGGCTAAAATTTTGATACAAAACTCGGTACATGAAAGAGGCCTTTTCAGCTCATTCTCTGGTTTGATAACATTTCTCAGCACTGACCAATGCTCAAATCTTTTTTATGTGAAATTTTCAATGGCTTAAATATGTGAGTTTTTAAAGCAGCCACATTTTGTGTCTGTGTTTTAGGATAAATAAGAAATGAGAAGACTTACGCAACAGGGAGGTTGCTATAGCAATTGTTCATCGGAGAAGAGCAACGGCAACAACAACCCCCCAGAACAGCGGCTGTGTGTGCAGCAGAGCTCCCCTCGCTTCGCTCTGGGCTGGATTTCCAGGAGAAGGGCTGCACAGGAGGCGAGGGCACCCTCCTGCCTTCCTGCTACCTTTTACCAGGGGTCATAGGAAAGCAGGGATAAGCCAGTGAACTCATTGATTCTACCTGGAGTTCTGCCAGGTGACACACACAGATGTGTACACATGTTAAATCACGCAAGAGTCACCAGTTGATCCCACTATTATATTGGTGCAAGTGCTTATTTATAAGTCATAGATGAATCATAAAGCATGACTCTGTCTCCTTATAGCACAGCATATCAATCATATGTTTCATCTTGGCTGATAAAACTGCGATCACTTGGAGTCAAAGCTCAAAGCTCTGGCATATGAGCTTCTCTGCAGGGCCCCTGTGTGGCTCAGCTGAGGGGCAATGAATCGTGGGCGGGAACATGGGGAACATAGGAAACAAATCCATGTGCATTTCACTACCTTCATGTGAAGGTAGCACCTTACACAAGGATAATCTTGGACTGCCAAAATGGATACACCTCCACAATGATACTTGTACCATTATTTTCCAAACAGTGTAATGATAAGTTGACATCATTTAAAGAGAGTTTTTCACTTATTGGTCTATATTTGTTGCTTTTCATTTGCCTACAGCTGGCACCAGCCTTTAATGGCTGACAAGCCTTATTATTTTCATTTTATATAGAGAGACATGGACGTAGCATGCAAATGGGGGCCAAGGTGAGAGAAACACAGCTGAGCTGGAAATAGATCTTGTTTCCAGGCTTTCTTCAACTCAGACCTTCCCCCATAAAAAGTCATGGTAGTTTTACTGCCATTATGGCACCTCCTAGATGTGAAGGTTACATTTCATGTCTGAGCATCAGCATTTTGGTGAGAGTATTCAGAGTCGTCTGTGAAATATTTGTATGTCAATGACATTGGCCCAAGGAAAAAAAAAATGTTTCTGTAAACAAACTGAAAATGCTGTTTAGTAAATCTTTACTTGTGAGACACATTTGTTTAAATCCAAGAGCAAAGTGACCATTTATCCTCCAGAGGAGGGATGGGGTCAGCGCAGAGCACCCTGTGCAGGGTGACTTCGCTCCTCTCAGCAGGGCCAGGGCACCTCAGACAAGCTCGGTGCCTTTGGAAAGAGGATTTAAAGGGTCATTTCACAATAATAAACCATTCCTTCAAAATACAGAGCTGTCCAGAGAGCTTATTGCATTTGGTATTCACTAAAAGCTGTGGAAGAATATGAAAACTTTTTTTCCAGATCAAACCTATAAGCCACATAATCTGGTGTCTGCCAGAGGCTAGTGATATTGAAGGAACAGGGAAATACAAAGAGGAGCTTAGTGTGAATTCATTGCCAGCATATCTTGCAATGTCATCCATGAGTTAATAACACTCAGTTTCAGAAAACAGGCAGTTTTAGGATTATTTACACCCACTTGCCCTATAGCATTTTCATGCACGCAGCTTCCTCAGATCTGCCTGTGTTTGGTGGTTGCTGAGCAAATTCTTCATGCAGAAACATCTTGTTGTTGTTTAAAATAAATAAATAAAACAGCTTGTCATAAAGAAATGAAAAGCTGGGACCCTTTAGATGTTCCCAAGGCAGATTCCAAAACAGAATGTAAAAAGTTAAGGCTGCATATAGAAGACTTCATTAATTTAATGCTGTTACTAGTGAAGACTAGGGAGGCAATAGCCATCTTGCCCTCAGAAAAAGCAGGAGAAAGTTTTGAGGTGGGAATTCATCTCTTCTGTTTGGATGAGCTCATGAGAACCTTGTCCCATGCCCAGGAGAGCTTCCCTGGTGCTTTCCCAGTAAGAGGCTGTTCTTGGCACCATGTTGTTATCACTCCCCTTTAGAGAAACACAACCCGGACGTTCTCTGATAGAAACACTCATGGGTACCATGTGCATCAGGAAGTGATGGTCAGTTTAATAAATTTTACAGATTTGCATCCATTCAGAAAGAAAATTCTTGTCAATCTGCAGAACACATCTCTGCAGTCCTCCTTCTGCAGCTTGGTAACATACATGCTTTGCATCTTGATGCTTTATTGCTGTAACAGTGTCACAAGATAAATTGTATCCATTGAATAACACACTGAATACCAAGGAGCACAAAGCATCCTGCATCAGGAAATTTTGTTTGTTTTAAATAAGCTCAGCAACTGAATCAGAATTCATTTTGCTACAGACATGATAGAAAATACTAATGTTTTCTTTTGGAGAGTCTGAACTGCAGGTCCGAATTTTTCACAGTTTGTGCTTCAGTTCACAGAAGCTTTCTCCCTTTCTAGGTGCCTGCTTTTTACCTTGGTCAAAGATGATTTTGAATGCCTTGCCTGACAGGAAGGCACATCTTCGGGTCTGGAGCCTAAGTCAGAGCTCATACCTGTCGGCTGTCTAGTAGGGCTTGCATGAATTCGTTCAGAGTCACTATCAGTCAAGCACCATTTCCAAAGCAGAACTAAAAAGCAATTTCCTAATCCTCAGTGTGAAGGAACTGCCTCTGCCTTCTGAAATACTTAACCAAGTTGAAACTGGTTGCTCATGTATCAGGTTTAAGTGCATTTCATGTATCACTTTTATTGTTGCTGTTTACCTGAAAGAAAGATGCTTTGCTCATAAAAGATCATCTATTCCTGCATGTATTCCTCACAAAAATCCAAGATTTCTCAGTATTGTATGCATAATTAGTAAGACACACCACCGAAATCTGTAAGAGGTAACCCACTTTTGTGGAAATCTTCAGTACAAATAAAGTTCATAATAACTCAGGAGGGCTATTTTTTATTGGAAAGCTTTTAGACTTGTCAGCAGAAGATTACCAATATCTCATCTAATTTCTTAATATCCCTCTTCAAGGACATACATCCACTGGGACCCCTGCGAAAATACTTCCCCCTCTCCCTGGCAGGACTTCCAGCGACTGAAGCAGGCGCGTGACCAGACCCAGCTCCCACTCAGGTAACAACCAGGCAGCATCAGGAGAATGTAGGACAAAAGGTGTGTGCCATGCTGTCTGCAAGACACACTGTCTGCAAGGGAGCGTGCTTGGTCTCCCAGCTGCCGAGGAACAGTGGGAGCCCTTTGTCCCATCCAGAGGCCAAGAGGAACAGCCAAGTGGCGCAACAGGCTGTGGGGACCTGAAGTCATGTTCTTGGCTGGTGACAACATACGTACCATCTGGTTGGCCAAGTGGCACAAATGAACTGCTGGCTAGTGGCCAAGCAGTATCTTCTTCATCTTGTCCAGTTTAGAGAACAGGCAGAGTGGAAAGCTGGGGAGCTGCGAGAGGGAGCTACGGGTCGCAAAGGATGGGGCTATTGCAGTTATGTGGGGCTTGAGACATGGAGGGCTACAGGGATGCAGGACACCTAGGCAGTTTTGCAGTGTGGAAGGCTAAAGTAGGAAAAAGCTAGTGATAACAGTGAAAACTTGAAGAGTTTGATTGCTGCAGCCTCCTCCTTACCTTCATCCATGGGTGGGCACCAAGTCTGTATTCCCAGATACCAGCTCTGCAGTGGGAAGCCCCTGACTCCAGCCAGCCTCTGCTCACCTATCCCAATCCACATGACCAGACTGCAGGAGCAGAGATTTAGCTATTGCATTACAGTATCAGTGCAGCTAAGCAAAGCTAGCCCACTATTCACCATAGGGGTAGAAGTCCTGCAGATTGCTATCAAATGAAACTATCAGTAGTCATGACATTATTACGCTTTTAAAAATAATATTATTCTTACAGGGAAAAATATCATGACCACTTTCTTTTTAGCAATGTTTGCTTTACTTCAATACTAGTGCTCATTAGCAAATTTCTTGTATCAGAAAGTGATTCTGGCTGGAACATGAAGTGTCATATGAGCAAATAGGATTTCATAAGCAAGTATTATTCAGTAGCACCACAAGATAACGGAATTACCTATTCAAAGACCTCTGCACTCTTCACTATTCACTGAAGGTGAACTATTATGCTTGTTAACGGGAGGTAATTGCATGAGACAGCTTCTTCGTGCTCTCAAGAGGGCACAAGGCACTACAATGTGCGTCAGTCTGTGTAAAGAAAATTAGACACATCTAGAGAAAATTAAGTCTTAACCCCTCTGATTTCAGCTCTGAAGGGAAAGGCAGTGAGAACTTGGTGTTCTTGGCGCTGGCAGCAACAAGTCCTGAGGGAGGCCGAGTGCAGGCAGTGGGTCCTGGGGTGGGATCGGGCTGGGGGGATGCACCCAGGAAAGCAGTGTCTTGTTGACAGGGGCTCCTCAGAGTAAGCGCTACTCTGGCTCACATCACTGCTGGCACATTTTGATGAGGGTAAGGGCTCAAGGGGCTCTGCCACTTGCCTTTGCTCTTCTGGAAGCACTTTCAAGTTTCTTACCATATCTCAACAATCTCAGCCTTTTGGGGTAAAATTTTTCCATTATTGGTCCCATTCTTTTGCTGCCTGAGAGCAGAGGGACAGTAAGTTGTGGTATCAGACAAAAAAAAAGTGAAAAAGCTGATGTAAGACAAGAATAGGAATGTAATTATAGAAAACAAGACCTGCCAAGCAGAGAGAATTTCATTATGCAAGGAGATTATATTTTTGATTTACAATAGCAAAGATATAATAGATTTTTGCAAGGTTCTTTGCTGAGCATTGTATTGACATTCTGATTACAAATTATCAATATGCAATATTAGTAAAACATTAAGTGGATTAAGAAGAGGCTAATAAACATCTTGGAAAGTATTTTCATCATCAAATGGATTTTTATCTGGGGGATTTTAAGAAGATCAGCAGGAGCTGGCATCCCTCCAAAATTTCTATCCATTGTCTGTTAGATAGAAAAATCACTGCTGGTAAAATTTGCAAGGACAGCAAAGACTGGGGAGGATCAAAAGATCCTGATCACACAGCAGATTCAGTCTTTCAAAAGCAAGGTATTCAGAGGCAGTCAAATGCAAAGTTACACATTGGACCCAAGTAAAGCATTCTCCTCCAGAATGAAATGCATCTCAGAGTGAGTCTTCAAGAAATTAGGGTTGTGGTCAGCAAGCAGAGCATTGCAACAAGAGCCCCCAACATAGTTAAAAAGGAAGAAGTTATCTAGTGGGCAGAGTAGTAGTAAAGCAATGCACTGCGTTAAGGAAAGCATAGGGAAGTTCAGTTTGTCTGTCTCAGCTTCTTCAAATGCCTCCAGGCTTGGGGACCCACCAGCACCTATCTGTGCAGCGGCTGGGTGGGTTCCCCATGCTCCCTCCACCAAACTGGCCTTTCTCTTACCTGAGACGGCTCCTTTGGCTGATTTTTAATCTCTTCTTCCCTGAAAATAGATTCTGCCCAGTCATTGCAGTAACAGCCACCTTACCAGGGATATGCAAAAGCCTAGAGATGTTGGTCTAAGGGCATTAATTTTCAGAAAGCTGGTAGGAAGAGAGAGCCAAAGGGCTTGGTAATCGCTAGGAAAGCACCAGTCACCACAAGTGTTGCTGCTAGGGTATGTACAAGTGACTTCTCTGCTTGGTCAAAGGCAGGAGGGTTTAATTTCTCAATGGTCATGAACCTCTTTTACACTGCACATGTCAGCTTCTAATTTATGTTGGCTAATGAAACTTCTGAGAAGCAAATCAGATTGCTATTGACATGGAGTCTAATGAAACCTCTTTTTTGTCACAGTCGCTTTCTGAAATGGAGTTATAACAGTGGTATATGAAATACTTGATTTGACAGGCTTGGGAGATAAAGCGGCTTGTTAATGTCAGTGTGTGCTAATGGAAGTCAAGCTGAATTGCTCCAGAGCAACAAATTATCTACATTTAGGGCACAGAACAATTTCAGCTACATCATCTTAATGTCCTTTTTAATACAAACAAATTGCACGTGCTATGTAAATTGCTATCAGTGGGAGCTAGAAAGTTCAAAATGACACAAGGGCATTGCTAGGATACTCATCACGTCCAGTCAAAGTATGACAGAGCAAAAAATAAGCAAGGAACCAAGAATTTGCTTCCTAACACATATTCTGGAACCTTTGTTTGATTCCTGTACTGAGCGGTACTAATCCTGTACAAACAAATATTCTTGTTTATACATAGCAGTTACTGTTTATTATCTGACCTCATCAAACTATCCAACACATTTCACTTAAATTTACAACACCTCTGAAGCTTGGTCTGCCCTTCAAAGTCTTTTTGTTATTTTAACTATGCTAAAATAATTACAGTAGCACAAGCTCAACTCCTGAAGTAAGAGGTTGTACTAAGGAGATGTTATTGTAATACAGACTTTTTTTTTAACTTTGCAAAACAACATAAGAACATAAGTGTTCTGCTCTGAACACTGAAAAGCACTAACCTTTTTCTTTGGGAAATTACTGTATTTTAGTGCCAGTCTTCTCTGTTGTAATAGTGATATTTTTCAGGAGAAAATCTTCTTCGTATGCATAAGTCCACAGATACCTGGAGGCTAGTATTTATATTAGGCACAGACAAAATCTATCTTCTGTACTAAAAAAATGGGGGATTAATTTTTCAAGTCATTATATCCCCTGTGTTGTTATAAGGGGCTGCTGAAGAAACTGACTTTGATCAGGCTGCAGTCTTGCTGAAAGAGCCTCTGGTGACGTTCAACAAGAAGCGCAACTACATTGTGGCTCCCATGTGCAAGAGCTCTGGGACTGCCCTAACGGGCTTAATCTCAGAGGAACCACAGTGGATGATTCTCTATTTTGTAAGGCAAGGAAACTTATGCAGCTTTGACAGGTATGTAATCCTTACATCATGTACTCCTAGTTTTCAATTGTTTAGATGACATTCAAGACACTTAATTACTTTTCCATTAACGTTCCTATAAGTCTATTTTCTTTTTCCTAAAGCATCCATAGGAAAAGCATCACCTAAGACACCTCGATGCCAACAAATCCATGGGCCCCGATGGGATGCACCCCAGAGTTCTGCGTGAGCTGGCCGATGTCGTAGCCGAGCCGCTCTCCATCATCTTTGAAAGATCCTGGAGAACGGGGGAGGTGCCGGAGGACTGGAAGAAGGCCAATGTCACGCCAGTCTTCAAAAAAGGCAAGAAGGAGGACCCGGGCAACTACAGGCCGGTCAGCCTCACCTCCGTACCTGGAAAAGTGATGGAACGGCTCATACTGGCCGTTGTCTCCAGGCACGTGGAGGACAAGAAGGTGCTCAGGACTAGTCAGCATGGATTCGCGAAAGGGAAATCATGCTTGACTAATCTGATAGCCTTCTATGATGGGATGACTGGCTGGATAGACGAGGGAAGAGCGGTGGATGTCATCTACCTTGACTTCACCAAGGCTTTTGACACCGTCCCTCACAACATCCTCCTGGACAAGCTCCGGAGGTGTGGGCTGGATGAGTGGTCGGTGAGGTGGATTGGCAACTGGCTAGATGGCAGAACTCAGAGGGTGGTGATCAGCGGTGCAGAGTCTAGTTGGAGGCCTGTGTTGAGCGGAGTGCCCCAGGGGTCAGTCCTCGGTCCAGTCCTGTTCAATTTATTTATCAACGATCTGGATGAAGGCACAGAGTGCTCCCTCAGCAAGTTTGCAGATGATACGAAGCTGGGAGGAGTAGCGGATACTCCAGAGGGCTGTGCTGCCATCCAGAGGGACCTGGACAGACTGGACAACTGGGCGGTCAAAAACCTCATGAAATTCAACAAGGCCAAGTGCACGGTCCTGCACCTGGGGAGAAATAACCCCAGACACCAGTACAGGCTGGGGACCGACCTGCTGGAGAGCAGCTCTGCTGAGAAGGACCTGGGCGTCGTGGTGGACGACAGGTTGACCATGAGGCAGCAGTGTGCCCTCGTGGCCAAGAAGGCCAATGGCATCCTGGGGTGCATTAAGAGGAGCATCTCCAGCAGGTCGAGGGAGGTGATCTTACCCCTCTACTCAGCCCTGGTAAGGCCACATCTGGAGTACTGTGTCCAGTTCTGGGCCCCACAGTACAAGAGGGATGTGGAGCTGCTGGAGAGAGTCCAGCGCAGGGCCACGAGGATGATCAGGGGCCTGGAACATCTGCCCTATGAGGAGAGGCTGAGGGAGCTGGGCTTGTTCAGCCTGGAGAAGAGAAGGCTGAGAGGGGACCTGATCTGTGTCTATAAGTGCCTCAAGGGAGGCAATGAGGAAGATGGGGCTGGCCTCTTTTCACTGGTGGTCACTGACAGAACCAGAGGAAATGGCCACAAATTGAAGCATAAAAAGTTCCATGGGAACTTAAGGAAGAACTTCTTGACGGTGAGGGTGACAGAGCACTGGAACAGGCTGCCCAGAGAGGTTGTGGAGTCTCCTTCTCTGGAGATCTTCAAGACCCGCTTGGATGCAGCCCTGTGCCACGTGCTCTAGGTGGCCCTGCGTGTGCAGGGGGGTTGGACTAGATGACCTCTAGAGGTCCCTTTTTCCATTAACGTTCCTATAAGTCTATTTTCTTTTTCCTAAAGCATCCATAGGAAAAGCATCATAAATATTTCTGTAGATATATATTGATCACGTGACTTGCCAGAAATTGCTGTCTGGTCAACACAAAATATCTGATGGAACTGGTCACAAAGCAGAAATCAAGTTGTTCACTGATGTACAGAGCTGCCTGCCATCCTCGGCCATTCTGTGCTTGTGACATGTCCTGACTTGGTGTCTAAGTATCCTTGCCCCATTTGAAAGCCTAAGAGGAGCCAGAAATCACTCTTGCAATTAAATTTCATGACTTAGTTCCTTTCTCCTTTTACCTCCTTCTTCTCATACCCTTAATTTACTTCTGATCAGTCTCTTTGATCTCTGAACTTCAATTTTACAAGCAAGTGGGTTGAGCTGTGTTTCAGCTGCACTGCACTGTGGTAAGATCGTGTCTAATGGTTTTAACTAGGCTAAGAGAACTGGACAAATGGAGGTAGACAACTTTTCACATTGGAGTTTCTCTGTGCCAGGCTGCTGCAGGGAGCTTTATCATCCCTGTGTTGAACATTCAGACATGAACAAACAATCCAGTTTTAAACTAGATTGCAGTAAAATGGCTTTATTTAGTCTTATTTTATTGCAATAGTTACAACTATAATAACAACATAGTGTCTGATGTTGAGCTCTCTATATGATTAATATGATAACTTCTGGGATGGGAAAGATAACACAGGGATTCATCCGCGATATCGAGATGGTAAGCTCTGACTTTGTTATCCCCCAGCATCCCGTGGGACACAGGAACCCAGCTTGGTAGCTACTGCCACAAAGAGTCCAGCATCACCAATCCCACAGATGTTTACAGCTTTCCAGAAGAGCTCTGTGCTGTTTGTGGCAGTAGCTACACTAAAAAATAAAAAATAAAGCCCTTCTACCCTCTATTTTATTATTATTATTCCTTTGCAACATTTAGCCCGTACAATTGTCCCAACTCTCTCCAAGCTCACAGCTTCCACCTTCAAGAACTTAAAAGAGATAAGGAGGGTAATTCCTTATCTGTGTTATCCTGTTTCATACGGATGGAGGACATGATGTCTTGATGGACGACATATCACATACAACGGTTATCCAGAAGGCAGGAACATTTCCTTTATTGGAGCAAATTTTGGTCTTGTGCTTCAGAAACTGAAGAACTATGTAACAGGTAAGTTTAAACTTAGCAAACAAAAAATCAGTCAGTTCAACATAAGGAATTTCAAGCTCAACACCTCACCTCCCTAAGGAAGAAATCCTTTCTCCATAGGATTGGGGCAGTTACAGAGAAGGGAAAAATCAAGAGAGAAATGTAAGAGTTATGGTATTTATAGTTATGTGTGCCTATATACACAGTTGTTGCTTACAGTTTGTGATGCTAATATCTGTTTGCCTCATTTTGTATGGCAGCAAGCGCATTATATTGAACTAGGTAACAGAAATGAGAGGGAAGAAGGGGCTTTCAGTAGAAGATGCCACCAAGTACAGTAAATCCTCAGAATCCAAAAGGGGCTGGACACTTGCTGCATTTCTGTATCTAGAAGTCCTTTTACCAGTGGCCTATTACTGAAAAGAAAGACCTCAAATTGTGATATTATCATGCCTTTCCTATGCAGACATGGATTGATACTTATTTTGTCATCATGAGAAGAGAGAATTTTCATTTTAAAATCTGTTATTCAGGCAGTAAGCCTACTACCTACTGCAACTTGACATATGTGATCAGTTCAGCCTCATAAAAGGCAGAAATGAAAGAAATCCAGAGTAAAGTTAACTCATACATCAAGAAAACAAAGGGAAAAAAAGGAAAAAGATTACTTATGTGCAAACTCCTGCGAGGTATAAGACAGATGGGTTCCCTATGTCAAGACTCAGGAGTTTTTGAAGATAGGAAAAAAATTACTTGAAATTTTATTAATTATTTTATTTATTTATTTAGGCTTCAGCAAAATATACCATAGAATTCTCACAACATTCAGATTCAGTTTCTTCTACTCTTAGATTTTCCTCCACAGAGGTATTCCTTAGCTTCTTGAACTTTGCTTTCAGAGTGGTTAAGCTTCAAAACAGCCCATTATATACAATCTGTAAAGGGTTTATGCTGCTGACATTTTAATTCTGCGTCACTATTCACAATGCTCGCTGCTGCTTATTGGTTGATATGGTACTAACAAGTTTTTTTTTTGCTTCCTTCCCTTCATTTCCATTTTTCTTCCCTAATTTTCCTCTTCTGCATCTTTCCTTTTGTGTTGCTTCTTTCTTCCAATTTTTATCCTTTTCTTTTGCTTGATTTTCTCTCCTGCTTTTGTCTTCTTTTCTTTCCCTGCTTTTTATTCCCAGATGCTTCTTTTTGCTTTCTCTTACTTTCTTCTTTCATCCTGTCTTCCATTTTTCCTTCTGGTATTTTATCTTTTTCACTTTCCATTTTCCTTTCCTCTTGCTTGCTTTCTTGCTTGTTTACATTTCCTCTCATCTTTCCATTTTTTACTCTCCTCTCCCATTTCCACATTTCTGTTTTCTTTCTATTCGTCTTCCTTCTTTCCTTTTCATTATTTCCCCACTTCTTTTGCATTTTCTTTACATTTCTCTTTACTTTTTGCCTTCCTAGTTTGCTTTTCTTTGGAATTGCTTGGTCTTCTTTCAGCTGCTTTTCTTTCCAGGTTTCCTTTCCTTTCCTTGCTTTTGCATTCCCATTTCTTTTGTGTCTCCCTCCTTCTTTCTCTTTGTCCCGGAGGTTAAGCTCTTTACAAGCATGAGCTACCCACAAGCTGGGACTGCACTTCTGCGACTGAAGGCACCACAGTCTCTGCAAGGGGGATTTGTCTTTATCTTTTTTCAGCAATTTCTTCATCCTTTTATTTTTCCTTTCTCTCTTTTCCTCTTTGATTTTTTTTCTTCCTTGCAGTCCCTTCTAGGTTTTCCTTTCCTTACTTTTCCATTCCTGCTTCTTTTCTGTTTCTTTACCTTCTTTTTTCTTTTTTCCTTTGGGTTGCTTCTTTAGAGGTTCTTTTGAGGTAGAGGTTTCTTCTCTTTTTCTCTCGTTTTTGTTTTCTTTCTCAGATGTTTCTCTCTGCTTTTGCTTACCTTCTTCTTTTCTCCTATCTTCCTTCCTTCC
>VWPW01001189.1:17589-111846 GCA_013389825.1 Crypturellus undulatus | reverse complement strand
TCTGGGCTCGAGCTCAGCACTGCCCTCGCGGGAGTCGGCGCCGGGGCTGCCTCTCGCGCTCTGCACTTGCTCGTTCGGCGGCTCTGGCCGCAGTTGTTCGCCTCTAGACAAGGAGCTCCGGCGCGAGCGTCCGCTCCAGCNCGCGCTCCGGGCCGCCCACGCTCCCTGGGGCAGCTTTTAAACTCCCGCCTGCCCTGCCGGCTCCGCCCCCGCTGAGTCAGAGCCGCCTCTGGGCCCGAGCTCAGCACTGCCCGCACGGGGGTCGCCGCTGGGGCTGCCTCTCACGCTCTACGCTTGCTCGTTCGGCGGCTTTGGCCGCAGTTGTTCGCCTCTAGACAAGGAGCTCCGGCGCGAGCGTCCGCTCCAGAGCCCTTCCCTTCGAGATCTGCGATCACATGTTTGGAATTGAAGCTAAACTAATGGAACCTAGAACTAAAATTTAAGCACAATGAAATCCATTTTAACTCTGCGTCATTGCTCAAGTATAGTTTTAATGGATTCTCCATTACCAGAATTTTTGAATTGGGGATGTGATATTTTCTACCATACAGTATTTAGTCCAAATTGAAATAGTTATATTTCTGGATTCGAAAACAATTTGTAGTCTCTTACAATTAATTAAAATGAAAGGCACCTAATGAAACACGATGAAGGACTAGTGACTGTAACTGTAAAGAGCTCTGTAAGAGTACTTGCAATAAAACTCACTGTTTTGAATAGTTTTGTGTGACTTTCTCGTAATATGTTGTCCTGAAGAGTTTTCATAAATATTGTGACCTTGTTAACAATGGAGAGAAAGACAGATGAAAGAAAGGCATCAGCTGTTCTTGTGCCAACACTTTATGTCCTTATAAAATTTTAGAGGATGGACCTTTCATTATAGGGAGAGTAGCTCTTTATGTAGATAGGTCATCTGTGGGTATTTTAGCCATGTCATCTGCTGTGATAGAGGTGTAAAAAGTTTGGTAAGCACAGATGCACAGAACAGAGCTTTTAAGTGGACTCTTACATGTTAAAAGCTATATTAGAGTGCTTGTCAAGTGCATTCTTAAAAAGAAAATTAAATTAAAGAAGTCCTGATTTAAAAAGTTATTGTGCTGGGTCTTCTGAAGAAATTCAAATGGATTATTTGTCAGAATTGGACCACTTCCAATGAGCAGTTTTCACAGTGGGAAAGGATGTAAGTTGGAGCTCTAAAAATATCTCTACAGGAATGATAAATGTATCTATGATTGGACCAATTGGGATTTCATGGTCTGAAGCATTATAAATTTGTCAGTTCTGTTCAATTATTTCCAGCAAACTGACTCCATCATGTTGTTCATGTTATTTGGGGGTGGGGTGGGGGGGAAGATCAAAATGAAAGCATTTAAAATTAGATTGTGTACTGACTTCAGGCAATTGGTCCTTATCCAGAATCATTTTCCTATCTGTTGATAGATTCTTGCTCTAATATTCACAACCCATTTGTGGCTAGTCACAGCCCATTAACCATCTGTTCCTTTATTAAGTGACTTTCTTTTTACAATGTAAGTATTTAATTTTAATAAACTTTATCTGCTAAGCATTTATCTTACACATAATAAGGAAGTTATTTGAACATAATCACTGGCCACATAAAAGTGATATTTTTGAAGGTCTACCTTGCATACTCTTTTCAGTCTGAAATCTGAAAGTGTTTAAAATACTTTTTATTACAAATAAATATTTCTTTATAGTATAAACAAAAGCATTATTTTTTTTGCCTAATTTAATAACATGTAAATAGAAAGTGGGTGATGGAATGCAGCATTGTGCAGTAAATGTAAGATCTAACTGCAGTATTTATAAAACAATTCAGATGTGGAATATAGCTTTCTAGTTTGTTTTTACAAGTCCACTTACCTTTGTTTAGGATGATTTGGTGAACATCATGAAAAATAGAAGCCAACAGGCTTGCTAAAATGTCTAACACGTTCAAGAGGCAGGAAATATCAGATTTAATGACCTTCAGTTTGACTGTATCCTTATGCATTATCATAATCTTTAATTAACAAATCATGATTTATTTTTGCAAGTTTTCTGGAGGAGATGAAGATTTTGTAGAATTTCAGGTATGTGATTACGTGCAAGATTATGGAGTAAGGTTTCGGCTGGTGGCGTTTGAATTTTCCAGCAGCAACAGAATGACCACTTTTTTTTTTTAGCATATCATCCTTTAAAATGTAGTTCTGTAAAATGGTGGCAGAATTCACACAGACTATGATGATTCTGTATGTAATTTGTAATTTCAATTACAAAAGGAATTGAACAGCCCTAATCAGTTTGTGCGGAGTTCTTTAGTACTCTTGTTACCTTACCTGGTCTCTTTTTCCTCAGCTCTTTGTTCCTTCATTCGGTTTCTTGTTTAAAGACATTTTCCTGCAGGTTTCACTACAGGTGGTCTAGTTAGTATAAATTTGAACAATGTCTTTGGCCTATAGAAATCCTTGCCTTTCTATTTTAAATCCTGCAAGAAATAGTAGTAGTATGTGTTATGTATACAAAAAGGGAAAGAAAAAAGACTAATGAGATTTACTTTAAGAACAAATTGATTCAACTAAAACACTGTTTAAAGGGATTTTTCTAGCAATGTAGCAAAAGAATTAAGTCTTGCAAAATTGGCTGTAAAAACTGTCATTCATATTCCTTAAGAAATTCTGAAATAATGCATCTAAAAGTTTTCCTCTTGAAACAGAATTCTTGCATGGGATTGAAATTCAGAAGCTTCTAGCCTGAAATATGATACAGTGACCCTGTGGGGAGTGTTTTGACAAACCTAGAAAAAGGGCTCTTGTACTAAAGTGTTCAGAATGGCAGTTTTCCTCTACCTTTCTTCTTGTGCTGTTGACTCTGCCTTGACATAGAGCTCAAGACAGAGTCTTGTGCCTTATTAAAAAGCAAATGATATGAAATTCAGGCTTACGTCACAGATGCACATGAAACAAACCTTAATTTCTTTGCAGCTCATAAAATCAATAAATTGAGAATCAAACCAATGTTCTTATGCTGGAAGATGAAATGACTTCTGAAAATCATATGAATTCTTCTCTTAAATCACATGGATTTGAAGGATCTGTCCCCCAGTGGAGATACTGTTAAATGGTTTGAAGTCTTTAGTTCCTTAATCTTCATTTTAGCATATCTGAACTTTCTGTACAAAATCCTAGTAAGTAAATGATTTTTTTTTTTTTTTTTATGTTCTTGTAAGGTTCATGTAGTAAGTGAGAATAGATGTAGCCTGTGATTAAAAGCTTAATGGAAGACAGAAAATCTTGAGCTAAGAACAGTAGTAGAAGAAACAATACACTGGGAGTGGCACCATATTTGTCCAGATTTAAGAAAGCTTTCCCTCTTTCCTTTCCTTTTTTTTTTTTTTTTTGTGAATTCAAGAAGTGGTTTGACCCCTCCCTATTGTTCTTTTCAGTTGGTTAGAGAGGCATGTCACTCCCTTTGTCCTTCTCTGTTTATGTAGGTTTGTGAATGTAAAATTTTTTCTTCCTAACTTGTAATCTGCTGCTCAAATAACCTGCAAATTTATATTTGAGTGCCCAAAAATTTGACGCTGAAAGAGAAAACATATTTGTACTGAAGCTTTAAAGCTGTATTATTTAATTCTGTTTTCAGTTCTGCTTATCTTCAAGACTCTATTTAAAAGAAAAAGAAAAGTTATCACCTCTGAGAAATGGTTGTTAAAGGTCAGGCCAATACAGCAGAAGGAATATGATAAAAATGTAGACAAATATACAAACAGTTTCAGGTAGAGGAATGAAGCTGGATGCACTCCTGAGATCCCTTCTGGACCTCTTCTGCTATTACTTGTTGTTCAAGCAGTTCAAAAGAGGGAAAAAGCTGAAAATGAGAACAGAACACGCACAGAATTATTTGACCAAGATGTCACAGAGACTTTTCAGCCTGGATACATCTATATGATTTTATTTTTTTTAAGGGAGTTAAAGGAAAGCTCGACTTTAAAAGTAGGTTGCACAAACAGTTTGGGAATGTATCCAAAATCTGTCACATATTTTTTTTAGGTCTGGAAGAAGTATAAATGCCTTAAGATATGTTCTAGTACTCGTTAGAAAGGATTTTGGTTTCAGACTAAATATGTTCAGGTTAAAGTAAAATGGCAAATATGTAAGCTGGTGTAATCTTCGTATGTATCTAATAATAAGTCTTGCCATCAAATGTACACATTTTAGACTACACTCTAAAAACTGGGTGTGTAAGCACATTCTTACTAATTTCAGGACAGGAACTTCATCTTGAGTGTTCAATGGGAAAAATGGTATGAACTGAATGCAGTTTGACTTAACTTCGCACTAATTTAAACACTTGACAACTTCTGGCTTTCAGAGTTACCTGTTCATTTTGGACAGTGTGAATAAAAAATTCTCTCTGAATTACATTGCTCTACATCTTAGACAATTCTAAGAGGCTCAACAGATGTAAATTGGCTTTGCTGCATTGCATTTAGTAAAGCTATATCAGTTTTCTGAAACTGACAGTGTGGCCATTTCAGTTTCAGAAAGGTGAAGTTTAAAGAGGTCTTCAATACCAAGGTTTAATCTTTCATCTGAGTATTGCCCCTCTTGGCTGTCTTTCCCTATCTGTATATGTAGTATTATTCTTGTGACTCAGACATCTTTTATTGCTTTAAATAACTGTTAAAATTAGGTAGATAACAGCTAAAGAGAGATTTTTTTCCTAATGTATAGTATTTATCAATTAAATAGATTTTTTTTGTTGTTGAAGGTTGCTTAATAGACTTTCTTGGGCAGTTGCTATAGTAACACAGGACAGTAATTGAACCTTAAAAGTGATATTTTATTTCTGCTAAAGATGATGCTTGAAAAGGAAGAAGATAGAAGTCTTCTTATTAAATCATTTACAACATGTTAAAGAAGAGATATTAAAAATAGTAGAACCTCTGGAACTGAAGAATACACGCGATAAAGGCCTGTTAAACCATTATTCTCTCAGCTATATTCAAGCAAAAGGAATCATGGCTGCTGTTTAACTCCAATACCGGATTGAAATTTATATTTGTATTGTGAATGTGATACAGATTTGACTCTCTGAAGAATGAAGCATGATATATTTGGGAGTGCTGCCACTCCAAAAGACCGCAACTTTCATGCAGAAATTTGATGTCATTAAACTGGTACAAGATCATGAGAAGAACAGCTTTGTGTGCAGTGATATTTGAAAATAGTTTGACTGTAGCATAGGTGGTGTCAGTGGCAAGGCTTGAGGACCAATTGCATTTCAATGAGGACAGAGGTGGTCTGAAAAGTAAATATTTTTTTACACATTTGACCATTAAGGGTTAAATTGTGCATTATAATCACAGTAAGGTTTGGGGGAGAATGACAAACTGCAGTCAGCTATTTTTTCTCACCTGAACTCTTGCTGTCTATGCATTTAGGTAAGTTTCTTTCATTGAAAAAAGAATACCTGTGCAAACGACCAACCTTCTGTGTTCTCCAGCCTATTAGCCATATGCCAAAACACTAAACCACATTACAGGAATCTGTACTTTCACATTATATTGTGAGAATATAATATATCTCCCAATGTATACGCCATGGACTGTGGCATTTCTCACACTCCACTCTGTCTGCTTATATCATTTTCCCTCGAATAGCAGTCTAATAATTACTGGTGACAGTGACATTGCAAAATTCTTAGCTCTATGTTGCATCTTCTCTTTTGCCTATGATGTTTTCAGGTTCATATGGTAAACTGAACTAGTTAAATTCATAAGTCAGAAGCCTCCATGTTTTGTTTGAGGTCCTGGCTAAAAATGTTCCTGCAAACTTAACATGAATAACAAAATTTAAAAAAAGAATTATCTTAATGCAAAGAAGTCTGACTTTGTAGACAACATGCTACTGGAATTTTTGCAGAAGAAGGTTCTCTAGAGAAAAAGGGCTGGGATCATAAGTATTTTGGCATATAATCCAGGGCTTGCAGATGCAATAAATATTAGAATACGAGCTCCAGTTATTCTTCTATTTCACCTGTTCAGACATTGCTCAGATAGAAGCTATAGGTTTAGCTTTACTGAGCTTTAATTCAGAAATGACATTATGATTTGGTAGAGCATCATTGCATGGTGCACATTGTTTAGGAGTTCAGAGCAGTGAATTTTCCTATCCTTAAGGAGAAGCTAGGTAACTAAAGATGTGAATTCAAAGCTGTGTCAGGTTACTGCTGGATGCAAGGATAGAGACGAGATGCATTAGACACTGTCCAAGTTGTGTGCAACATCAAGTAGGGAGCATCAATGTATGCCATTCTGGGCTGCTTTTTGCATTCAAAATTGTGTTGCTGAAGTTCAAAAAAGAATTTTGGTAATATAGCTTGTAAAAGTGGTAAATATATAGGTCTTGTTAGTGCTGGTAAATTGCTTGAGAAAAGGGAAAAAAAAATAGGGTCTAACAGAAGTTATGGTATTACAGAGGCTTGCTTGGGGTGAGACAGTTGCCTTTTCCAGGATGGTTGGTGTGCATGGACTCTGCTCCTCCACAGTTTTCTAGGTAGCTCAAACTGCCCTCCTAGCACATGCAGGCAAATGAAGAGCAGAGCAGAACTGGGGCACCGTGGCCAAACTGTTGTACTTCTTGGGGAGGTGGCAACTGGTGGTGCCATGCAGCTGGTAAGCCACATAGTACACAGCCACATAGATATCCAGTGCTGGGTCAACAGTGGTGGTAGAGCCACCCTTTGGATGGACTTTAATTGAAATTTTACGCATTATAATCTCAATACAATACCAACACACACCTCCATCCCAAAAGTTACCCACCTGCAAGGTACAGCCACTCCTCACTGAGCATGCTCTCTAGATTTTCGATTAACTGTTCCTTTAAATGAAAGCGAGAGACTTTTACACCAATCAGTAACAAAATTAAGCATGACTACAGTCACTCCAGCTCCACCTAAGTGTAAAAAATATGTAAATCAAAGGTTAAATAAGGAGGGAAGAAGTGGTGGAAGACTCCATCGTAACTTCTGGGGTGGGTCGATGGGCTTAACCTGTCTTTCTCCCCTTGGGTCGGGATACCTCCTGAGGAGATGAGGTTGACAACCCTCTCGTGTCTTCTTGGGTGAGTGATTATTATGCATTTGTACATTAAAGCTAGCTAAGTACCCCACACTGTAGTAGAGAATTTCCTGCACTGACATCCGAAACCTGCTTTGTAAATGTTGCATTTGAATGAATCATACTATTCATGAACTTGACTACTTGTTTTGAAGGTGATCAGACCTACAATCAACAAACTGTTTGTGAATCCAGTACTGCCAGAGACTAGGACAGTCTTTGTTATCCCTATTTAGAGATGAGTCCAGTTGCTCCCGACCCTCTAACCTCTGAGGATTGTCTGCAACACAAGGATATTCACCTCTTACCAAATTTGCTCCCTCTTCAAACTGCAACAGTTAGAGGCAATTCGCTGTGTTTGACTAAATGTTTTTATGGATTAAGCTGTATGTGTCTTTAGTAAAGAAGATACAAGATATGGAAAGAATAATACTGCTGCTTTTACTATTCTGCTGATAGAAAGACACTGGAAAATATAATCCTTAGGTTAAATCTTTATCATTCTATAAATTATTTTATACTCCTGTAGCCCTATACTACAGTAGATTTTTAAAAAGTGAATATAGGAAGTTAACAGACTTATAATGAGGCTGATGCTGAGATGAAATTATAAACAAAAGTTTTCCAGATTCATTTAAGTCTATTAAAATTCCTCCCTAATAATATGATAGAATACTCAGTTTTTGTAAAGCTACATGAAAAAAATGATAATGTGCTTTGTTTTAGAGCTGGCTTTGGATGGTACTAGAATGCAGACAATGTTTTCCCCTTTGTGAGAAAGCTACAAATAATTTTCTGATTCTTTTATTATATTTATTTGTCACAGTTTGTGGGAAGAAGATGAGAAGGAGAGGGAGAAATCTAGTTGACTGTACTGCAAGAGTCTAGTGTTTTGTATTTGGCAAGCTCAATTTATAATTTCTGTGAAATTACTGGTTTTATGGAATTGAAATTCTTGCAGTTTCACTGCAAAATGATTAACATTGAAGATATATATCTCTATAGGAAGATGTGGTGAGAGACATTAAAGTGAAAAATGGAATATTCCTTTAGAATTTAAATCCACCACTGTTTCTGTTCAATGAGCAAAGATTTGTTCATTTTTAGTCCTCCAGAATTGAAGTTAGTTTGTTGTTTGGAGTCTTTTGATAAGATTCAGAATATTGTAAATAATAAGATGCCAGATCTGTCAAGATACATAGATAGAGGCAAAGACACATGCTTTTAGCTGAGGCAGAACTCAAAACAGAATGGAGGTACTTTTTGTGGATAGGAATAAAAGCATAATACCAATACTAGTTATATCTCTGACAGAGCTGTGACATCAGCAATTCTATTTCTGATAGGAATTACATAGATTGGTAAATGTGTGGGCTAGGTGGTATCTTGGGTGGAAAACGGTAGTGAACCTTCTCTCAAGTATGCCTCCCTTTGCCTTCATAGGAGGGCTTTTAATAGACCGGGTGTCCTGGTAACTTGGACCTCCTGGTAAAACACCCCAAAAACAGTATGTTTGCCAGATGATGCTGCCAGTCTTACTTGCAGCAATCTATTAATAAACCTCGATTTTTAAATACAAGCCATACTAAGTTTTAGTGTTTTCTGTTTCTATTTTTCTGTTTCTAGTCTGTTTGACTTCTGTTAAACTGGATGAATTTACTAATCCAAGCTACTTCATAGGAGCTAAATTGCCAGAGGTATTTAGGTGCCTATTTTTTATTTAGGCTTTGGTTACCATTGATTTTCAATGAGACCTGGGAACTTGAATTTACTCCCAGGAATATGGTACTGTGAGCAGCAGAATACTTTGTCACCAGTGAAACCCTACAAGTATAGGGGCTGCTGTGTCAGTGAAGTCAATGAACTATCTAATGAGTGAAACATAGTGATAGATCAATGCAGAACTCTCAAAACTACTTAAAGTCAGATCTGGGATTGCAGGCTGACTTCAAAGCAAGTCTTCCTGGTTGACTGCTTGAATTACACCACAGACCTTTGCTATATACATCACAAGAAGTATAGCCAGATATTCTGAAATGTTTGCGAGCAATTTTTTTTTTTTTAACTGCATTTTTGCAGTGGTACATTTTTTGCTGAAATATGCATGAGAATTGGAACAGTACATTATATGTACTTTTCCAGTGTACATGTGAGGCTCAACAAGGAGTTGCACCTCTGTCAGAATAAACACATGCATCAATACATGCTGGGAATTGACTAGTGAGTTTGCAGCCCTGCTGAGAAGGGCTCGTGGATTACAGTTGATGTCAGATTGAATATGAGTGAATGGTATAGCTGCATCATGAGAAAGGCAGACTGCATACTGAGATATATTAGGAAGAGTGTGAGTAGCAGACTGCAAAAAGTTATTATCTCTCTTTACTCAGTGTTATTGAGGCTGCATCTGGAATATTGTGGCAGCTGCTAATCTCCCAGTTCCAGAAGTCAATGAGAAGCTGGAGAGGATCCAGTGGTGGGATATCAAAAAGGTTCTGACAAAGAGCACAGGAACTAGAATGAGAGACTTAGAGCTGTGTTTAGTTAGAGTAGTGCAGGTTTATTTAGAGCTATTTGAAGAGGATCTACAAAGGCCACACTTAAGTTTTTTCAGTAGTACTAGGAGATGTGACCAAGCAACGGCAACTTGGTATATTCAGACAGGTTGTTAGGAAAACTTTACTGAGAGAGAAAGTTTAGGGGACTGGTTACCCAGAGAGGTCATAGCATTTTGTTCTTTGGAGGTTTTGAAGATTTCACTGGGCAAAGCCATGGCTGATCTGTACTGTGATGGTTTCTTTTCAAGCAGAAATCAGACTAGTGACCTCCAGAGATCCTTTTCAGACAAGACTTTTGTGGCTCAGAATTATTTCACTTCTCTTCCTGTTCAAACTGTTTACGTAACTATTCCTGAAAATACAGAAGTATCACGCTAGGCTACATTTCAGCCTGATTGTATTTATAAATGTAGTAATTCAAGCTTAAGTAAGCAAATACAAGATAATGTCCTTTCTTTGTTATATCAGTGGGTTTCTTGTGTGGAGTGATACATTGACGGGAAACTAAAAATGGGTGAGGAAAGAGAAACTCTCTCACAATTCCCAGCCCCCTGCTTGATTAGTGTCACTCTTTGAGATGTGTTTTAACCAGACAAGGAGCAATGTACGTACATCTGGGTGGTGGAGTCCAGTAATCTCTGAGCGGATTCTTCTAGATACTCCATGTAGAGGGCGTAATGTTTAATATCAAAATTAATTGATATTAATTGAATTAATTGAAGATATTTGATGCTACATAGGATTTAAGATTTAGTGGAGTGATACAATAATATACTGAAACCACAGTTCAAGTGTGAGTTGCAAAACAGAGCAATTGCAATATACAGTTGAATCACAATACAAATGTGATTTCCTGTACCAGTCTATCTAATGTGCTCATGATCAGGTCACCAGGAAGCAGTATGTGAGTTGAAACCGACTCAAACCTGTTGCTCTTAAAATTCTTCTGTTGTTCTGCTCATCTTTATATTGAGATAAATTCATATCTCTGTGCAAGAGTTGTGGTCATCAATCACTCCCTGCATTCTTCTCTGAGCATCATGGGCAAATCATCTTTGCCATCTCCTCTGAGCCTTTTTCCATCACAGGGGCATGTTGATCAGTGACAATATACTCAATGTTTTTCCAACTCGCTGGCTATCCAGTGACTGGTAGGCTGGTGACATAAGATGTGTGGACTGAGCAGTTCTTGCTGTTCCCTCAGTGCTGGCACTCAGTTTGCTTGTAGACTTTTGCATAATTTATAAACATTTACCTTATAGAGAATTTACCCTGTTTCAAATTTGAAACTGTGGAAAATTTGAAATTGACTTGAAACTGGCCAATGTCTTAAAAAGACAGGTGGAAGACAGGAAGTGTATGCTGGATTTCCTTAAGAAAGGAAGTACAGCTTTCTTGCTGTGGAACCAAATGGCTTTAACTTATGGTAATTTCACTCTGGGATATTGAATCTCCTGCTTAGAGAATAAATAAATAAAGAAATTGATTTCAGCTTAAATTGTTAGCTTCTCTTCTCTTTGGAAAACAAACAAACAAAAACCTCTATCATGTTTATTTACTCTATGTCTCACTAACCTGCGTGAAGCATTACCTGGATTTCACAGTTAGGGGATATACAGAATTTTTGTCCATTTTATATAGAATCATAGAATCATTATTGTTGGAAAAGACTTTCAAGATCGAGTCCAACCATAAACCCTTCAACACCATGCCTGTTAATCCATGTCCCTAAACCACTCATCTGCATGTTTCTTGAACACTGCTAGGGACATTGACTCCATCACTTCCCTGGGAGGTCTGTTCCCATGCTTGACTACACGGATAGAGTAGTCTATGCATGTAGAAATTCTTCCTAATGTCTAACCTGAACCTCCGCTGGTGCAACTTGAAGCCATTTCCTCTTGTTCTATCAGTAGTTATTCTGGAGAGGGGATCAACTCCTGCCTCCCTACAACCTCCTTTCAGACAGTTGTAGAGAGGGATAAGGTCTCCTCTGAGACTCCTATTCTCCAGATTAAATAACCCCAGTGACCTCAGCCACTTCTCATAGGGTCTGTGCTCCTGCCCTTTCACCAGCTTCATTGTCCTTTGAACACGGTCCAGCACCTTAATGTCCTTCTTGTAGTGAAGGGCCCAAAACTGAACACAGTATTCGAGGTGCGGCCTCACTAGGGCTGAGTACAGGGGGATGATCACTTCCCTGGTCCTGCTGGCTATACTGATACAAGCCGGAAGGCCATTGACCTTCTTGGCCACTTGAGCACCCTGCTGGCTGAACACATGTTCAGCTGGCTGTCAACCAACCAACCAAAGGATCTCAGATCCTTTTCTGCCACTCAGCTCTCCAGTCACTCTCCCCCAAACCTGTAGCACTGCATGAAGTTGTTGGGAGCTAAGTGCAGGACCTGGCACTTGACCCTATTGAACCTCATACGATTGGTCTCAGCCCAATCCAGCCTGTCAAGATCCCGCTGCAGAGCCTTCCTACCTCAAGCAGATCAACTCTTTCTCCCAGCTTGGTGTCGTCTGCAAGGTTGGCAAGTGCATTTTCAATCCGCTCATCCAAATCATTGACAAAGATATTAAAGAAGTCTGGTTCCAACACTGACCCTTGAGGGGCAGTTCTTGTGACTGGTCACCAGCTGGATTTAATTCCACCACGAATTGCACTTAATTCATTACCACCATATACACTTAATTATAACCACGTGAAAATAAAAGTTTTCCTGAGGCTCACCGTTCAACATTTCTCTGAAGATGAAAGCTAATGTTGTGGTTAAAGACTTTCATTGGTGACATTTCTAAGTGTGCAATTAGTTTAAAATGCAGAAAAGGCAAGGAAAGTGTGTCCTGTCACTATACTGTGTTCTGTACTGTCCTGATAAGTAAAAGTATTTGAAAGCAAAGAGAAATAAAACCAAAGAACTCCCTCATCAGCTACAACTGCTAACTGAGCAATTTTGTTCCTATTTGTTAATAAAAAGATAAGAAAAGTCTTCTTGTCTTTAGCTTCCTTTCCTTTCAGAGTCCCTCCCTTTCTCAGTCCAGTGGACCTCATTGACGTGATTCTCCAGATTTTCACCTTGTGGTTTGAAATGGGAAGGCATAATTGTCCTAATTAGCTGTAGGCCTAATTCTGGTTGTTTTTTTTTTCATGCACACAAATCACAGCTGTTCAGTTCAAGTCTGTGGCCACTCCTTCAAAAATGTATTAATTGCTCATTAAAAACCTTCTAAAAGTTTCAATTAGGGTAGCTCAGAACTCACGGCTATTGCATCCTTGGCACTGTACCCTTGGCTCACGAAACACCCCAACATATTTCTAAATAAATTGTATGTATTTTATAATACCTGCTGTTCTGTCAGGCATATTTTGAAAAGCATAGAGTGCTTGAGGACTACATATTTTACATAGGTGACCCAGAAATCTAAAGCTTTTTACTTAAATATATGTTTTAAAAATATTTACCAAATTTCAGGTTAAATACAGAAATGAACTTGGCTTCTCGAATTGTGCAATTCATGAGGAATATTAACAATATTATCCTGAGAATTAATTTAGCTAAAGGCAACTATGTCATGTTTAGCTCAATAATAGAATCATGAATATGATTTTACTAATTAAGGGATTGTTTCTTACCCTGTTGAAACTTAATAGGAGACTTATATTGTTTTCCTTGGGATCAGGAGGGGACTTAGGGTTCTATTATTATTCTTAGAAAAATCTTGACTCGCGTTTTGGTACCATGTAATGCTTTTTCTTTGCTTGCGTTGTTTGTTTGCCAGGGGCAATAGCTCTGCGCCTGCAACATTATTTCATCAAGGCAGCCAACTCACTTTTGCTGGTTATATACACTTCTTCAAAAAGGCATTGCCCTACATCACTTTCTAACATCTAAGTGCCCTTGCAGTCAATTAAACTGGGCTTGTAAGACTGTCTGAGACAAGAAAGAGATCTCGTGAATTGCAAGGAAAGAACAAAGGAAAATGTATCAAGTCATGCATTACAAATATGGAATTTGCTATAAATCTTCCACTGTATTGTTAGCTTTGCTCACTATTCTTAAATTAAAAATTTCTTAAATTTTGCCTGTAAGGTCACTTCCTAGAAGAGTTTTGTCTCATGTATAGCGTGCATTTCACTTTATACTTTTCACTAGAGAAACACGCAATTCTATTAAATTCTCATAAAACAATGTGTTAAAAATAAAATTCTGATTCTCATTTATCAGTAGGAGTAGCTTAAAGCACTGTTTTGGAAAGGTCTTTGTGATTAAAACAAGAAACAAAAGCTGGAGGGAAAAGAGGAATAAAATATCCACAAGTCTTTTGTGAAAGAAAAATGAGACATCCAACTGATTCAGGGCAGTGATTTAAACATAGGCATTATTCATTTTTCAGAGATAGAAGTCAATGTTGTGCTATGTAGGTTTCTTCCTTCCGTCTCTGACAGAATGTCGCAGGGGAAACCTTTCTACCAGTTTCGTTATTGAAATTAATGTTTTTGTGGTGTGTAACTTTTCTATTCACAGTGACGTTTTTAATGCTAAGCAGGTTTAACTTATTTTGACCAGTTCTTCTGATGAGTAAAACAGTCATGTTTGAAAAGCCTGTTCCTAGGTCAAACTCAAAACTAATGTTTTGAAATGAAAAGCTGTGATTTAAGCTTGAATTGTGGGGTATATTTTGAAAAGTGTAGAACTGAAGACTTTCATAATGGACTGTGAGGGCATAGATGCTTTTAGGTCAATGAAGGATGGTAAGATTTATAACAGAGAGTCATACTGTTGTCTTAAAAAAAGGCTTTGCTCACTATTAGAAATGTTTGTGCCATCTGATTATTCCTTGCAGGTACAGTGACAGAGATCCACAGTAAGGAGCAGAAACAGGATATGGCGTGTCAATATCTGTTATGGTGGCTAGTGACTAGCAAATTCTTCTACCCAGAAATACAGAGGTAAGTCTCTCTGGAGTCAGTGGATCAGTCTTAGCATGGCCTCTTACCTCTCAGTAAGACTCTACGCTGACAGAAGTAGAGTTAGAAGTGTTTGTTTTGATTTTCGTTTTGGTCAAAATCATGCTGGGGACAGAGTGGTGAGTGGGAAGACATTTCCAGTGTGTCAAGAACTCCAATTTATGTGTACTGTTGCTCCAGTACTGTTCTGTTCTTGAGAGTGCTGATGACACATCTCTAGCTGAAACTAGCACTCACTGTGTGACCCTCCCAGAAATGAAGCAGTAGAAAAGTACTGGAGTAACTGGGCTTCAACAAATAAGCAATAGCAATATCATGCCAGTTTAGCTCAGTGACTCACTAAAAATGATTCTCTTGCCTTTCATTGCTAGAAGGTGGCAGCCCATCAGTGCTGTCTTCAGGTGAGAACCAAGGGGAAGAGGAACCTTGTTCTGAGGAACAGTTATCTTTTTGAGACCAACGTCAAACCTGGTCTTGCTGTGCTTATGGAAATGAGGTCTGATTTATAAACAGTTCTTGGTCCCTTAATCTCATTCTCTCTCTCTCTCTCTTTTTTTTTTTTTCCCAGCAATACCAGGACTGTTTGTTTATTTATTTTGACAAAAGTTATGCCCTTTGCTGGGCTAGAGACTCTTAGGCCAACAGGATCTTCTTTTTTTTTGGCAAGTTTTAGCAATTTGTAACAACATTTATTGCAGATGCTCATCTGCCAATCTACGGTTTCCCAGAACCACTGGGAAAGCATCACAGCTAGTCCAGGTGCCCATTTATCCTCAATTTGTGGTTTAGCTATCATTTACTATTTAGCTCAAAGAAGTAACATGTTCAGATGAGAATAGTAGACATCTAGACATGCTGAAAAAAAATAGTTGTGAGTAATCTTGTCTTTTTGCAGTAGTACAGTTCCCAGGACTAAAAATGATATAAGGATTAGTAGAGATGTTGCTTCACACCTAGAAAGCTGGATTTTGGCAGTATATAATGAATGGGATGAAAGAATGGGAAATGTATTTCATAGATGTCTTGATAGTGTTTCTCCCTTTCTCTATTAGAAAGAGGGTTATTTATTTAATTTTGGTGTTTTCCTTCTCCATTCTTAGATCTTTCTTGCCTCTTTCCTTCTTGCTCTGCTCCCATTCTCTCTCTACCCCCTTTTCTATCCTCCTTTCTCACCTTTCTTTCTCTCAAGTACACAACACCAACATTTTTCCTTTAGAATTTATACAATACTAGATATTATTTGTGTCCGATTTAAATTTAGTTTCTGGTATCTAGCTCTTAGATACATCCAGATATTGGCTAGCTTACCAGTTTTGCTAGTGCTAAATCTACTAGAAATCAGAGCGTTTGGAGTTTGTTTTTTTTTCCTATTTGCTCTTACTGCCATGTCACTTGCTTACTTTAAGAGAGATATCCGTTTTGTTGTACGACTTGGATTTCTTACATATTACAGAAGTAAATAATTCAGGCTAGGTTTCTAAAGAACATTTCCCTATAGCTTACAGTGACCAAATAACTTCTTTCAAAAGGATAGTGCAAGTATTTACATGCCTTTTCTATTTTCTCTATCTTCCTCAATATTTGAGTTGACTGTATGTGTTTTAGTTTATTCAGGATTTCTCCATTTACTCGTGTTCTTCCTGAATATTTGTCATATGTTTTAGATTCTATTTGCCTGTAGGTTGTAGGTTCTGTTTGTTCTGTTTGTTTTAGGTTCTGTTTTAGGTTCTGTTCTGTATGTTTTAGGTTCTATTTGTTCTGTTTGTAGGTGGTTGTTTTCATCTCTGGTGAAGATGTGTACTTCCACCTTTGAAAGAATCCTTCTGATTGTTTTCTGAATTTTGTAGTTGAAACCACCACAAACACGGCACTTAAGTCTTCTAAGGTAACATGCTAACAAAGGCTAGTCAACTTGAAGTTTATCACAAAACTTTCAGTTTTGAACAGTAGCTGTGGTGGTGGGGAGGTGAGCTGTTCAGCAAATACATCAATAATAAGCATGAAGTTATTTCCCCTTGTAGCTGATTTAAGTTGTAAAAGCGTCATGTGTTTTTCACCCCTCAATTGACCATAGTTTGCTTGTTTTCTTGTCTTTGCATGTTGGGTAACATTAAGAAAATACTGCCCGGCAGTTTGGTGGCTGCTCACAAAAACAAACAAACAAAGAAAGAAAACAAATTCATTCTGTACACCTGGAATCTGACAGAATTCAGTAAGAATTTCTAAGTGCTCTGCTTGCCCTTTAGAAAAAGCATTGTTGCTACTAAAAATAAGCATTCCTAAGATCTAAAGCTCAAAGATCTTATCAAAGATAATTAGGCCTCTAACTGTCCCGATTTTCTAATGGATTTAAGGGCTCAAATTACTTTCAAATCCTTTCCTAACTATGGTGAGTTTCAGTTCAGAATGTATAAGACTCTCTATGGCAGAGAAATTTGGTTACAGAGTCTAATCAATATTTGGCTGAAAAGAGCCACTTTATGCTAAGCAGCCTGCGAACCCCCAAAGCAAAGAAAGTTGTCAGGTGCAGAGTTTGCTACAAGGAGGAGAGAGATACAAACAAGGAAAGGATGAATATCAAAGAAAATTCTTAGTGCCAAGGTAATATATGTTATGAATGTAAGGAAAACCTGTTGATATCAATCTCAGGTGCTTTATAATCGTTGGAAGAGCTCTGACAACTATCCTGTAACTACAGACAAATGAACCAGACTTGTTATTAAGCTCATTCCATATCTAGCTTCTGTGATTAGATAACAGCCCTGTGGACCAAAGAAATAAATTTGAACTTCATGTTATGCAAAATTAGATAAGTCACTAAACAAAAAGAAAAAAAATCTGTGTTTATGATGATCATTAGTCTAATGTACTTATTTATGTTATGGAGTACAGGCCTTCTTTTCCCAAGTAATAATTTGGAATACCCTCTATCTGATTTACAAGCCCAGGAATAATGGTATTTTAAGGAATAAATTAGAATGGAAAAAAGAATCTCCTCTGGCTGGTTTACTATTTTGCAATTTAGCAGATAGCCTGTATTCTTTTCCTCAGCTCACTGTGCTCCCCATGGCACAATGCTAAGATAAATTGAGACAACCTTATAATGAGCTTGGAGCTGCCAGAGAGTTGCTGGTGATGATAACTTCTCATGTCACTAGCCTGAAAGGCTAAAGGGGACTTGCGCGTTGTGCGTCTTGCTATTTCATCTGATCTGCAATTTCCAAGGGTTTGGCATTGTTTTCTTTCTTTCATGTTTTCTTGTTACAGTGTTGCAATGCTAGGTTTTGTGATTTTGATCTAAGCATAGCTAAGCACAAGTAGATGTAATGGAACTGTTGTCCGTAGCAATTTCTGCACTGACTCTTTTCCAGACACATCTCCAGCATCCTCTGGAGGAAAAAAAAACTCTCTTTCTGGAAGTTACCTTTTTATAGGTTTCTAAACTGTACAAGCAATTCAGCAGCCATGTTTTATTGATAGTAAAACTGAGAATCTATGTAATCCATCTTGAGTTCATAGAAAGTAGCCTGTGGTGATGATTTCTCATAACTTGAACAGGAAGCACAAATCTTTTGCTGAGTGCATTGGCAATTACAACTGGGTGAGAATTGGAATGATCTAATTACTTAGCTGTAAAGGCAGTGTTGCAAAAAGCAGTCAGAAGCTTCTTTTTACATATATATGCCCAATGCTAGGTATCTGTTTGCTTACCTGAAGATTTCATTTCTAAAATAAGGATTTTTTTTTACTGTAGCTCTAATTTTGCAGTCACTTTTAGAAGTAATACTTTTCCACTGAGAAGCTGTGAAAGAAAGCCATATGGGAAATGCAGTTTTCAGATTTGCAAATGCAGTTCTACAGTTTTACAGTTATGTTTAAGCAAAATTTAGATGGTAAAACTTTCATAAAAATAATTCTCCTTTCTTTCTGCTTCCTATATGCATAACACTTATTGTAGTACTTGCCCTTAATGCTCCATTTAGTTCTCCCTGAACTTGAGCTTTATATCTAGCTAAAATATTCCTTAAAGTAAGCATTAAGCATGTCTGTTTTGAGAGGATTTATCTTCATGTTCTGGTTTCTTCTCAGCCTTTAAAGAAATACATTTTTATGCAGTTTGAAGAAAACTGCTCAAGGTAGAAGTTCAAGAGCATCTAATCTGTTTAAATATTGATGTGTTTTCTATTATGATTTAAAAAAATGTGCCTTCCAGAGCTTTGACATGCATGCACACGTAGAATCTTATGTGAATTCATGGAAAGGGAAGCTTGGGAAGAGCTATTGGTCTGAGGAAGACTTATTCTTGCAAGTTAATTGGAAAGATTTTGTACAGTATGAAATAAATACTGCCCTTTATGTTTTACTTTCATCAGTTTGAAAATGGAAAGTCTGAATTACATTTGGCACAAGTAGTGGGGCTGTATAGGAATCAACTTTCAAAGCTCGGTAACATTTTTGATAAATGCATTTTTATTTATCCAGTGTAATGCAGTATAATTAAATGGCTTTTTAGACCAACAAAATATTTTATTTAAAGGAATATTTTATGATGATGAGAGTTCGGCATGGAGATTATGCCAGGAGAAGATGTAAGCTTAATTCAGAATCTCAATTCAGAGTTGCGGAATAGCTCTAAGAATGCAGCTGTTAGGGTGACGCGTGAGACTAGACCAAATTTCCTTATACACACTACCACACAGGACGATTTTAGGGCTCATAAGATAACCGACTTTTAGGGTAGGAACTTATTCTTTCCTATGAAAATCTTTTCCTCATCCAGAAGAAAATTTTAGGAAAGCTTGTCATGGTACTGCATGGATTTTATTTCCAAACTACGGCCCTTCTGGATCAAATATTCTGCCAAAATACATAAGATTCTTCTGTCAGACCTAGGATTATTGGTATTTTAGTGCTGTTGCCTACTAAAGAACATGTAGAAGCATTTAATTAAATGAGTGTTTTAGTCCTATAACTTAGCACATTTTATTTGATATATTTTACTACCTCTTCATTAGTGTGGTGTGTGATTTTCTTATATAGCTTGAACTCCTCATCTAGTTGGTGTTGAATATCGGGAGAATATCCATGAACGCATGCGGGGTTTTGTGTGTGTGTGTTTTTCCCCTGTTTCTTCTGTCCCCTACTTCTCCTTTTTCTCTTTCATTCTTAGAGACCAGAATTGCTGCTCTGAATTTTGTGTTTGACTGACAATTACATTCCAATTATTTTTAAACAAGTACAATGATGTAGTTTTTCTTTTGACTGAAGAATGTCCCTGTAGATGTGTCTTACACAAAACCATGTACCTGGTGTGAGGTGCCAGGTTTCCAAACTCATAATATGCCATTTTGGAAGTGTACCTTGGTTAACCTGTCTCTAGAATTAGATTTGCTTTTAATCCTCTAAGGCTATGTCTATGCTAGTAGATTAATCAGTGCCAAAGAGCATTTCTAGGTACTGTAATGTGATTGTTAGTTCTGCTAGATTGTTCTTACATTCCCTAAGTATATATAAGCTAATCCTAAACAGTTTTTTGACACAGCTCAGAGGGTCATTTCCAGTGGACTAAGAAAATTTATTAACATAGGTCTGAGTTATTCCAAGTTGCTCACCAAAGTTCCTGGGCATGCTTAATTAAGTAGCTTTGTTTAGATATAGCCCCTACACTCTATACGAGAACTAGTAGAGGAGTCCTCATTCTGCACAGAATGCAAGCTTAGCCTTATCTTATGTAACAACTAAATGTGAACCTCTTCTATCTTTTTATCAGATGCTGATCATAAATTAAATTGGACTGAAACTCCTGTCTATTCCTACTGTTAAAATGAAAGTTGTGCTTTGTAAATTACCTGCAGTGATAGCAATGGAGAAGAAACAACTAAAACATCAGCGGACAAATTCTACCATTCCTGTTGTGTTATGGGGCCTAACTGGTGAAATCAGACGAAGTAATGTAGTTTGAATCACAAGAAGTTGAAAAACAATAACTTCCTTTTTTTTTTTTTAAACACAGGAAGTATAAAACTTGCAAGAAATTAAAATACTTCCTACAGACCCCTATAAACCCATGAAGGGTTTGTTTGTTGAAAGGTTACAAGAGCAGCCTGACTAAAAATTCCTGTGCAGCTCTGCTTGTGGTGTGTGTATACACCACAATACACCACATAATTGTCCAAATCAAACCAAATTCATTGTTCAGAGTCTTTCCCTGTTCATAACCTCAGATAAGAGAGTTTATTTGCTTTTTGTTTTCAAAATATCAATAAAATATCTTCATACTTCATTATCTGAAGTTACTGCTATGGGAATTAAAGTTGCTCAGTTTGTTCTCATGTGGCTTTTTTTATGATTTTCTTAGGATAAAAGGAAAGGACAGGTAATTTAAAGCCAATTAATGTTTGCAGTGTGTGTATGTATATTAATTCTGATTGTTAATTATGTGTGTGCATATTAATTAAAAGGAATGTATTTTAAACAGTTAATTTTTGCTTCCAGACTAGAAATGTAGATATTACCATGCGGTGATCTGAATACATATCTAACTATAGACCTTATATAGATAAATAGTTCTTAAAGAGAAACCTTATTAAGTTCAGGAGGAGAGAAATGCTTTCTCTCTACATACATGTATAAACATCTGGAGACCAGTAGATGGTGCTCACTGTGTAGTATAGTCCCAGGGGTTAGCAAAACCAATAAAATTTGTTGTTGTGCAATGAAATCGATGTCTGTGCAACTCTTTACAACCACTCTGAACAGATGGTAGGAATGTTCTGTCTAATTTAGTGTGCAATGCTAACTTGAATACAGATTCATATACCACATTATGATTGTTAAGTTAGACTTCTTGCTGGAAAGAAATTTCTACCTCTCTCATGGGCGACAATGTGAAGACAATGGTGGATAAAGAGAGGAGGTAGATTTGTAGGGTGTAGGGATTCAAAAAAAAAAAAAAAGACATGGGTGGACATGCTTGAAATAGACTAATATGGCAAAGAGGAAGAAAACAGAAGATACCTACAGTGGGTTGTGGGAGAAAAAAGATTGATAGACAAGGAATTATAAGATAGAAGGAAACACTGCTGAAATAGGAGAATAACAATTTGAATAGATTAAATAAAATGAAGAAGACATGGAAAAGGGATTTATTTAAGAAAATTAATAGAAAAATATAAAGGAGAACTGAGAGGATGCTAGGAGAATGATAGGTTTGGGGAAAATAATATGGAAGGGGAAACAAATGCAACAAAGTGACTGTGTATTTCTAGGGTGTAGATATTATTAATCTTTTGGTTTTGCGTATGCCAATAGCACACTGATGTAAGGTTTGAATAAGAAGGGTTAGGCTTAAATGCCTGGCAGTTCTTGAAATGAACACGTTGACTTGTGCAACCACTTAAAAAAATAAAGAATATTCTGATTTTTTTTTTGTAGTATTAGTAGACTTGGACTATTTTGGGGTACATTTACCTAGAGTACTGAGTACTGTTTGGTGCATGTCTCTTGGCAGGTTGTCATGCTTGAAAGTGGTGTGGTGAGGTGTTAGTTCTTTGTTGCACAGGATGTTGTAATTTGGACTCTTGCCTCCATGTAGTTACTTGCTGCACTTTTGCCTCTAGCTGTGGTATAGAGCACTGCCTGGCTGTCGCACAGAAACACTTTAATCCAGCTGGATTTTGCCATGAGATTAATGGAACAAGTTCATGTACAAGTTCAGGCTTATATTGCCTGTCAGGCAGTAAGGTTAACGTGTCAAATGAAAACCCCTACCAGTTCACTCAGAAGTTTCATTGCATGCTCATTACATTTTTCCATGGTGTGAAAGCTTACATCTGGAGAACTGCCCAGAAAGTCCCTGCTGAAAAGGAGGATAATAGAGAGGGATACACATTAGTCTTTCTTGTTCTCTTCCAGCAGTTCACCAATAGATGGTGGCAGAGACCCTTCCCAAAAGCTTCCACAGGCAACCTCTACTTCTCAGTCTGGGCTGGCCTCAAGATATAAAGGTGGCAAAATATAGCTGAGTTGTCGCATGGAGCAAGCAATGAAAGCAAGGGAGACAGGAGCCTGGAAGCCAGTGTTACAAAATTTGAGAGTCCCAAACTCGTTGTTAGATCTGTGCACACTAATGTAAGTTTGTGATTTAGAGGACCTTGTTTGAAGAAATACAGAATAGTCTTGTTCAGAACATGGAAACTGTGTCCCAAAAATATACCTTACAATCAAAGCGACCAACTGTCGCTTTGATCAGTTTGTAAGTCTTGTTAATATTTCTCTCCTTACCACACAATTTATAACCCCTCTTATGTTTTATTATTTAACTGATGTAAGGTTTTCTCGCAATCTTGTACTTTTATGGGTTTCTCACAAACACATCCCTAGAGGAATATGTTGGCATGCACATACTGCACCAGTTAAAATACGTGTTCATTTACTTAAAACAGTTTCAGCTGTCTGTCAGACTTTTACTGAGGATCTTTAGCTGGAAATGTTCTCAGATATTTACATGGATCTGTAACTCAATCTAGGCAGAGATTACTGTAAGAGTAGGAGGACCCTGTCCTGAACTCTGCAGAAAAATTTCCATCGGCATGGAACATGAAATGCAGGCACCTGGGTTCGACAGAGGCAACACCCGCACTACTCAAGCCCTGCTCCAGTCAGCCATTCCTCAGTGTGTTTGTCTTTTGAGGCTTCAAGTACTCCTTCAAAATCAATGGGACTATTCACACTCTTAGTCAGGCATGTATTTTAAGCAGATTGCTGAACTGGGACCATTCTGCGCTATCTAAATGACTATACACTCTTCAGAATAATAGAAAATCTGTCCCTCAGTTATTTTAAAAATGACTCAGAAAATTATTATATTTGCCTTCAACTGTCTTCTAGAGAAAATGAACTATTCAATCAAAATATGGAGAATCACTACTCAGCACTGGAAAAAAATACTTAAAAGTTTTCTCATGTTATTTTGATGGCTACATTTGTTTTGTGCTGTTCTATCAATGAAGTTAAGGAAGTGAATTGTTGTTATAGCTTTGCTTGTTTGGAGTACATTATAGAGACTGATTTTCTATTTATGATATGCTTTAGAGGAAAAAAAGAGGTGATTATTTGTGTTTTATTCTTAACTCAAATACATTGAAGACGAAAACTGCCGCTTCGGTAAGTATAAACACCTGCTGAGTCTCACTAGTACTTTGCTTCTTAAAGAATATACGGCTTCATTTTGGTACAGAGCCCTACTCTGAACTCTTTGCAGTGGGGACTAGCAGACAAGGATAAAATTTGGTGTAGGAAAAATGCACAATATTTTCACAACAAGGGTGTTTGTCACTAGAAGGAATGGCAGACACAATTGTACTTTAAAGCAGAGCTTGCTTCTGTGTTGACTTAAACGGTTTTTAGAAATGCCATTTGACCACTCTAACCAAATGTAGTCTAGTGAAGTATTACAGCTGGACACTGGAGAAAACAGCATGGAAGGAGTTATCTGAAATTAAAGGACCCCCATGATCGCTCAGTAACTGCTGGGGCTCCAAGTGTGGTCTCTGTCTAGAGATAGGAGACTTTACTCACTGACTATGTCGGCCTGGGTTATTTTTGACTTCACATTCATTTTCCTGTTTCATCCCAGCAGCTGTAGCTTTGTCATTCAGGAAATCAACCTACATGAAAACTAAGGTCAGGTTTTGTTTTTATTTTTCTTCAGAAAGCATTAGCTTTCTATTTGTAGCATTTTACTTGATAACTAATGCTTTCCATTATACCAGACAAATTTTTATTTATAAAATCCTCTTGATTTATTGAACCGCTTCCACCTCTCTCCTTAATTGTCCAAATACAATTAGAGGTCTGGATGAAATCAATCACCTTGGCAAAAATTCAACCAGCTTTATTGCCAAATCCAAAGACTGTCTGAGTGGGGAAAAAATGGTACACTGGCACTCTTGATTTAAAAACAATTTGAAATGTGGTTGTGTGTGTTATTAATTCCAACTGAAACTCTGGAGGGTAATTACTTAGAAGATAGTGTTGTAAATCCGTTGTGCCATGTTCCAACACTAAGTATGGCAGGCCAGACTATGGTTTAGCATGAAGGTTCTTGGACAGAGTAAATTCGTGATAGTCTTCTTGTATGGCCTCTTCAAGGATGAAAAGCTGGGACAGAAAAATGAGATGCCTATCTGCTGTTTTGTTATGTCTGAGCAATGTCCAAATTCTGGAAAGAAAGGGAATAAGTCTGCTAACCAATATGGCTGGACTGATACAAAAGCAGTACTAAATGGCTGCAATGTAAAATCTGAAGGGTTTTTCTTCTCTTATAAAAAACAAAAGGAAATAAGACATGGCAGAAAGCATTCTTTATTATTTTATTTTTCTTTCTTTCTCTCTCGTTTTTTTTTTTCCTCTTGTACATGTCATTGTTTTCTGCCCTCAGGATTTCAGTTTCTGAATATTTCCTGATTATTGATTACCCAGTTACCGATATTATATATGTTTAGCATCAGAAAAGCATTTTAATACTATGATATTTCATTTTGAAAGTTAAACCTTTTATTTAACTTTGTGAAACCTTTTATTTCACATTAAAATCTTGAAGTCATATGCAGATGATCACCAAAACCCTGTTGTTAAAACATGCATTGATTACTGTATTAACTAACCATGAATTAGGCAATTCTCAAAGAGGTAGTGCAGTTAATCATGGCTATTTATGCACGTCTTGATCTCAGCTGCAGCAATTCAGAGAAATTTCTGCAGGAATCCTTATTTTGTGGATTCAAGACCTGTCTCTTGCATGGTAGAAGCATTCCATAAAAGCACAATTCTAATTTGCATTCTGTTATTTGTAGACATTTTTACCTTCTTAGGACTATAAAATCCATTGCCAGTGCCTTTAGCTTTCTGCACTAGACTCCCTAGACTTTATCACCAAAAGCAAAAGCTCTTACCTTTTGATTGAAATGTATATTTCCAATTGTTAGCAATCTTATCTAAGCAGACCAACCTCTAGAGGGTCAAAAAATGCAAACTCTTGCACAGTGTAGATAATAGTATTCCATCAAAAATTAAATGTGCATATTTTTTACTCTGTTCTCACATCTATTGAAATGCTTTAAAAAGTATTTTCTGAGTCTTAAAAAATCTAAGAATTAATAAAGTTACAGGTTTGCTGCAGCATTAATAGTGACACCTAAATGCATTTAATAACAATGTAGCATGTTGGAATTCCGCAATAGTCTTATTTTTCTGTAAATAACAAACAATATGCTGAAATAATTTATAAGCACCATTATTTTTGCACGTAGTCACGCATCTATTTTAAGAAATGATCAATACTATTAATTTAAGTGGATTTGCAACTGTCCAATGTATAAAAACTATAATGCAGCTGCTTACAGAAGTCTAAGAGTGTGTTATTTCACACATGCCTATAAATTTACATATACCAGTAAATATACTGAAACCTGGCACAATAACACTTACTAGGTTAGTTTCATCTAAAGACTCAAAAGTTTGAGAAATGTGTGATCTAGACAAAAATTCAAAAGCTTTCAATTGTTTTAGAAGTAAATATATATTTTTTTAAACTCAGGCTGCCCCCTGTGCCATTGATTTAATCTCTACTAATGTGTTTCTTTGATCTAAGGGGGGGAGGATCTTTAGATCAAAGGAACAAGGTGGAGGAAGGTGGTGGGAACAAAATTGAAAAGGGAGGGGTAAGGCAAGGCTACTTTAGGTTGGTTATCTGTCATGGAGTGGAAGCATTAAAGCTGTAAGTAGTGGAGAAAACTGAAACTGGAGAAAGATTCTCATCTTAGTAGTGAATGAATTGATCTCTGGATGTTACTTTTTTCTGGCCTAATTATACTGTAAAAACTAATGTGTAATAGCACAAAGGGCATTTACCCTTTAATTAGCAAAAGTTAGATTACTGGTATTGTATTGTGGGTGTAAAATAGGAAGAAAATTGAAAATAAATGGGGAATGTAATGTCTATTATGGTAAAGAAGCAAGATAAGGGAGAGAAAAAGAGAGAGAAGGCAAAATATTCTTTGTTAACTGACAGTTGTTGTTCCTTGCAATGTTCTCCCATCATTTTTGTCAGGCAATTTGCAGTTCATCAGCCAAGTGATCATGGATCACAAAGGAGGATAAACTGCAGAGGTCAGTCTTTAGGGGACATCTAGAGTCTGGACTGGCCTTTAGGGTTTGCTTGAAACAGCACTGAGGTTACTGGGATTTGCTTTGGGTTTGACTCTGGTTCCTGGTTCTGTTGTTGATTTCTAACTTTGGTAGTGGTCTGACTCTACTGCAGTCCCAAACCTGACTTTCCACTAAAGAAGGGCTCCCTGGAAGCCAAAAGCCCTAAGGATTTATACTCCTGAAGACTGAGAATAAAACAGTTTGGAATAGAAGAGTTTTCTGTTTATGCAGTGAAACAGACCAAATCACAACTGAGGTCATAAATTCTGGGAATTTATTCAGGCTTTCTAATCTGATAATTGAAGATCAAAATCCTAAAGTAGGCTTTAGAATTGGGTGTTTTCTTCTTGCTCTTTATCAGATAAACAGAATGTGAATGCTATAACATTCCTGGGGGGAAGCAAAGCAGCCAAACTAATTAAAAATAAATATAGATGGGTGATTGTATTCTGGAGGGTGTGGAGAAAGGGAGGCACTGAGAAACAAATTCAAATTTTTGAGAGATCATTGCATTTCACAGTTACAACAGCTAAAACAGATCATCCTAATTCTCATATAGATGACTGAGGAGGAATTAGGCTGATATAGGTTATATACCCATATATATATGGGTACATATATATAATATATGTGATATATCTAATATAATTGTGCAAATAGAACGCACATGTATCTAATGTATTTTGGAGGACAGGTCTATTTCAAAGTCAATAACCCTTGGATGAATGAGTGAACAAGAAGTGGTAAGAAGTTTTGAAAAGCATAGGTTAACTATTCTTGAAAAGAATATAAGATATCAAGCTTGACTCATGCAATAACAAATAATTAAGACAGCTGAGGAAAATTTCACTTTGGGGAGAAACTGCAGCTAACAGCATAAGTAAATATTTTTAAAAGTTTTTGTTTCTCCCTAAATCATCATTTGACCAGCTGTACAATGGAACATAATCTGCTTTTACTGGATGACTTTAAAAAGTCACATTGGAAAAATGAAAGGATCTAAATTTTCAAGTTGTCTTTTGTTTTACATGCTAAATCCTTGTTCAGAATTTGGAAGTGTGATATAAATGAAGGTCAGAGATGTTTAAGAATACATCTGTTTACAAAGATGAAAAATGTTATGCTACTTGAGTCTACCCTCTTGTAATCCGTGCTTTAGGATAGAATCATCTTGGAGGATGCTAAGTGTGTCGTTGATTTATACAGGATTTTTAAGTAAAAGTTAGTGTTGCAAAATGACATAATTTCTTTTGGAGGAGTGGGTGGAAAATAAGAACTGTGATGAAGATTAATGCTATTTTTATTCTGCTTGATTTGAGAGGCAGTGCTTAGAAGACAAGGAGATCTAACAGAAAGCACATGAGACCTAATGATAAAGCATAGGTCATAGAGATTGTTTTATGGAATGACTGGCCACTGAAGATTAGACTAATTCAAAGTCTAACCAGTTTTATAGTTTTAGTAAAGTCTATATAATTAGGTTTTATTATTTTCAATAATTGTGTTAGAGTTGTATTTAGACTCCAAGGGAGAGTGGGGCCTTCTGGCTAGACACTCTAACGGCTAGGCAATTAATCCATCTCCCGGGCGCCTATGGGGTAAATAAGCTAAGCGGAGTCTGGAAAGGAAAATAGAAATGCTGAGTTCTGGGATGATTTGACCATGATCAAGCAACAAGTCAGTTGTTAAAAGCAGAACCCTTTTGTCCCAGTGTTTTTCCCAAGTATTTAAGACCAAATGAAACAAACACAACACAATTTTAAAAAATATAAGTTGCTGGAATCTGTGAAAAGCAGGGAAAATGAAATAAATAAAAGGTTGTCTTATGCATTGATATGTACACCTGCCCAACTGGCCTGCAAATAGCATGAACTAATCTGATTTATTTTTAACAATTTTACATATAAAAGTGCTGCAATCATTTGAAAGCATAATTGTCTGCTACATTTTGGTGATGCGGTGGGAAGATTTTTAACTATTAGATGTTGCTGTTTGTAATTAGTGGTGTAATCTGGCTTTTCTGTGTAGGAGTTCTATTTAGTTAGCTATTAAAGATGGAGTTGGAGAAGAATTCTGGAAAAAAAAATCAGAATACGCCACAAATTAAGATTGGTCTCTGTGATTCAAGGTAGATTTTTTTTTATAAGATAACAACATTGAAGCCTTCATTATAGATGGGGGGAATACTATTGAAGCAATATATACCAGTGCCTGCAATTGTATATTTCTACACAAGGTCTCAAAAGTTAAACTAAGAACAAGAGAAGTATATTTACCATGCCAAAAAAAAAAAAAAAAAAAACCTTAAAAAAGCTTTAAAAGTGATTTCACTAACATGCTTAGTAAAAACACAGGTAAAACAAAGTTTCCTGGTTTAGACACAGTGCCTGGCTGGAGTCTAAATAAAACGTATTGTGAGGATGCTACACTAAATTATTAATCTGAAAAAAAAATCACTTTTGCTTTTAGATTCTCCATCACTTTATTTTAAACTCTAACTGCTAAAGCCTGAGCAAGACAGGAAAACCAGTGTAAACTGTACACTTCATGACTATTCATTTTTGTTCATAAATAAAATACTTACAGGCTGTGTACAAGCTTGAAATAAAGAAAAGCCTCAGATACTTTCCCTGCTTTTTTCCTAATTTTTAGTCTTCCCAGAAAGTGTTTAAGAGTCAAAATGACGCTTGAAATGTGAATGACAATTTGTCAGTGAAATGTCTTCTACCTAGTTGTTAAATTACTGGGGTTTTTTTTGTTTGTTTGTTTTTGCTTTTCAGGAAGAATTAAAACCTAAAGGTAAAACCTACCTCTGGATAGCATTTCAGCCTTTTCTTAAAACTCTGTACAACACTAAGCATAGATGACACCTTTCAAAAACTGTTTTCCAGAGAAAAAAAAATGTTTCTTTGTGTGAAGTCTATGCCATATCTGTTACTATGCAGTTTTCCATCATCCTACTCTTTTGGATAAAATATGTCTTGATTGCTTCTCTTCATCCCAATTCTTTTTCCATCAATCTCATGTCTTGTGATAGAAGATTAAGTGGATGGTCTCTTTGCATGATGGAATTGATTAATACTCAAGAAAATCACTTTTACCTCCAGTCTGTGATTCTGTGACTGGATACATGCCATTTCTTGCTGTTGTCCACGAAAAACTGAGATGAGAGAGCGATAGCTCAGGTCATCTTTGATGTCCTCACAGAGACTGCACAAGTAGCATCAATACTTGTAAGTCATGTGAAAGGTTTTGGCTTAGCCAAGAAAAAGTTGGCTAGACTGCCATTTAGTAGGTAACATCTGTGCAAGACTTTATTATTAGCTGATCTGCATCTTGAGAATTCACTAGGGAAAGGAAATAATCTTCAGCTTCACCACTTGAAGCTTCAGCATCTTGTTAAGAAGAATAAATATCTTTAGTTTTTCATGACTGCTGTAACAAACACAATTAGACCTTGCTTTCTAAAGCACTAGCATTTCCAAAGGCAATGGGTTTCTTGTAGGGAGAATTCTTTTCTAAAATAATACTTACTGATTTATTTGAATTACTTGAGTTAGGGAAAGCATCATGATTTCAGCTGTTCTTTCTGACCTGTCCACTAAAAAGGCACAGCAGAATATGAAAATCAGTAAGGAGATGAAGCCCTTGCTAAGTCATGCCAAGGAAGAAAAAGACAAGGTTCAAGTTCATTTAGAATATATTACTTTATCTGATTGCATTATTGTTTCTCAGTTGTGATGAACTATATTGCGTTAAAGGAAAAGGTATAATACAGCAACAGAGATTATATAAAAGGTCTTGTGAAGACCTGAAATGCATCAGTGTTCTTATGGAAGCAAATCACCATATCTTTATAGTCATTGCCAAAGATTCAACTATTGCTGCCAAACCCATTCAATATTAATTTATTCAAGTACTTACAATAAATCTAAACAATTCTAATCTGCAACTGTTTCCTTCTAAATCAAATCATTGAAATTGGAATGCATCAAACTCTTGCTGCTTTATAGAAATTTAAATCAAGGTACAGCTCAACAAGACACTTGATAACATTTTCAATCATTTCAGTTATCTCAGTATTTCAGCTAAATAATATTGCAGGCACAGATGTTTTTCAACTTAAGGTAAATACTCTATGTCTTTCTGTCTTTTTGCCTTCCTTTCCTGTTATAACTGAGATAACAGGAAAGTATATTATCCAACTAGGAAGAAGAGCTTAAGTAAGAAGTTTTAGTTCTTACAGTAATTTTATAGTTTTTCTTTTATACATTTGCATTTTTAGACTTTGATCCTCAGTTTCCTTTCTTTTTTTTTGTGGGAGTATTTAACATTGAGATGGTGAAAATATCTCTTAATGAATATTGTTAACAGAGAATTATGAGCAGCATATACCAAATTAAACAATTGTGAAGTTTTTGTGTTTTTATAAACCAGAAGTTGTTAGCTGATTTCAGTCCTCATAACTGAAGGACAGACCTTTGTAAAAATGTAATCGATCTGCTTTCAGAGATAGTCATTTCTATAAGGCTTTGTACTCTATCCTTAGAGGTAAGGACTCTCAGCCCAAGTGTGGAGGGGAGAAAAACCTTATGTGAAAGCATCCTCTGCTTCTTGTTTGCCAGGAGCAGCTGAAATCTCTATCTAGTAGCAGAGAATGTTAGTTTTACTGTAATGCAGCACAAGCCAGGGTGAAAGAAAAAAAATAACAAAAAAAAAGGTGTCGGATGTGAAACTTCTGAAATATATTTAATACTGACCTATAGATACAGTGATTTACCACTGAGTTTCCAAGAGTAAGTAGTATTTATTTCCTCCAAGTATTCTCTCGTGAGCAAAGTGACATCCATACTATTTGGTACCTGGTTCTTGAGAATGATTAGGTCATCTTGTGAATTAATTTAACCAGGTGATTACATACGAAAAAGTATGATGTAAGAACATATGGAAGAGGCTTGTTAGCTTCTACAGAAATCTCACTAGGTATAGATGATGGCTCTCTCTTTTCTTTTCTGTTCTTTTTTAATTTAATAACCTTGGATGTAATAAGTTTCTTTTATTACAGTGAGCATTTGATCCTATTCGTGATGTGATTTCATTGACATATATCGTATTTCCTCATTGTTCTCTCTCTATCAAGATGAATTATCTTACCCTATTTAGCCATTCATAATATGAAACCCATTCTATATCTTGATTGCCATTGGCATCTTTTTTCCTGAGGTCTTGCTCTTTTTGAGAAGAGGTAGCTGAAATGTTTCACAGTGTTCATGGAAGCTCACAGTGGATTTAATATAGAAATAGATTTGTTCTGATTCTGATGGCTGAGTTGGAATTTAATAAATCCATCTGTTAAAACCCCAGATTTTTATCATAATTGTAATAGTAGTTGCAGAGCCTGTCTGCCTTACTCTATGTATATGTTAGGATTCCCTCTCCCTCTCTCTATCCATGACTGAAAAATTATAAATATTGAATTTCATCTGCCATCATATTGCCCAGTCAGTCTTTAAAGGTCCTTATAGAACTCTGCACACTCAGCCTTAATTTTTACAATCATGAATAACATAATACCAGCAATGACTTTATGCCCTCAGTGTTTACAATCTTTTCCATTTTGTTTTATGTACATGCTTGACTGCAAAATTCAGTGGATGTTCTCACCTTCTTTGTCAGAATTGACTTTTAATTCCTTTCTGCTGTTATCTCATCTTCAACTACTTACTTATCCAAGAGAGCATCCTTTTATTTATCTTGTAATATCTTACTATTTTTTAAAGGCTTTGTGAAGAGCCTCTTTGAAATCTAAGTTGAATAAATTCATTGACAAGGCTCTTTCCTTAAAGAACTCCAGGAAATCTATAGGGTAGGAGTGCCCTTTGTGAAATACATGTTCCTGTCTCTCAATGCTCAACTTGAACAGAACTTTTACAGCTCCTCTGCAGTGTATTGCCTTTTGACATCAATAACAGTGGTTTATTTTTTGTGATTGTGTTTTTTTTTTCCTGTTTGCATCACTACTTCTTGTATTTTAAGACTATTTGTTCTTGAAGGCTTTTCCTTAGATTAATAGATTTCCTCTTCCTGCTCCCTTTCCTTTGTGCCACTGTTTGCCTGCTTCTGATCATGTATGTAGTGGAGGAAGCAATAGATTTGTATCATCTACATTTTTCCCTGTGTTATACCTATGGGAGAATATAACTCACCCGCAAGAGTAACAGGTCATTATACTGCCTTATTTAATTGCAAGTAAACTTGTTCACAGTGAAGTCCTTAGGAAAGATGGCAGTTACCTAAACAAGTTCTGCATTTAATTTCTTCTTGGTCATTCTTCCGTTAAAAGTGTGTCTGGTTTTCCACAACATCAGAGGAATACTGCCCCTTTTAATGGTGCGATAGTCTATAAATCAGCTGCTATTGCAGTAAAAGCAACCATTTTAAAATCCGAGTTTGTGTATGCTGATATGAGTCATTAGTTTTTCAGTCCATTTTGTAAGGTTTGGTGATCATAGCTTCAAGTTCTTTTTAATTGGTAAGACTGCAACTGTCCTGTATACTGCCCTGCGTCTCAAGAACTTGTGCAGATGATTCATTGAATTGTTGACTTTTTGTGCTACATTTGAAGATCTTCATTCTCAGGAGACTAGAGAGACTGCTGGAGCTGCCAACAGCTCAGAGGATTGGGCTTGAACTTTTTGTACCAAGACTCTCTTACCTTTTCCTTCTCATTTGAGAAAACATTAATAGCTGGATGTAGAGTGTGGACAGCAGCAGATCAGTGTGGCTGTCTCCTGCCTGAACTTGAGAGAGAGCAGGTGACTTAGCATGCATCTGTGGACGAATATTTGTTTTTAGATTCAGAAAGTATGTTGAATAGGTGAATAAATGACATCAAAACAAAACTAAACAAAAAACATATCCCTGGGTTGTTTTCACCTCTGACTTCCTTCTTTTTTTTATCTCATTAAGTGACGATTGTTTTCTTAAATTCTTTGTTTCATTAATACTGCTTTTAACATGTACTGATTTGCTAAAAAGTATTTACCCAGAGTGTACCTTCCGTACATAGCATTGGATTGTTAGAGAGTTCTGATACATTCTGGGATGTCCTTAGGTATCTGAAAATGTCACAGGATTTCATGAAGAGAACATTATCATCATTAGTGCCTTCCTAATTTGGTCCCTGTGTGGTTTTAACCAGAACTGTATAATTATTGTAGCATGATATATTAAATAAGTGTCTGCTGGGTACTTTAAATTGTACCACAGGGGAAAAAATATTCTCCATTTTCATGAAATAAATTTTATTTTATTCATTAACATGTAAGTATTTTACTTGTTTTCCTTTGTTACTGTATTACTTATTTATCACATTTTTATGAGACCCAGGGGTATCCTTTCATTAATTCACATTTTATTGGGAACAAAGCATTTAGTTTTGCTTCAGAATAAGCTGTTCCTAAACAAGAGTGGATATAAATGGTTATGTAATAGCAGAAATACTACTGGTTCTTTCAGAGCTCTGTCCCTAAGTACTATTTCTAGTATTCTATGTAAAGAACAGGCTGAAATGCATGTGCTTGCTTGACCATATTTGTAGGCTGGAGGGAAAAAAAAGTCACCATGAAGCGAATGAGAATTTTTAGCATGAAAAAGAGCCTGTAACAGGTATTTATACAGTCACAGATCCCCTTATCCAGTCTTGTAAGACTAATAATGTCAGGGTATGCAAATGCTGGGTTGAGGAGTCCCTAGCATACTTAGAGAAAGTTGTTTTGTGATTTGAGCTAAACTGGGGCTGAATTGCTACTGAACATGGGGGACTAAACCAGTATCTCTGTGTGGCTTTAGAGTTGACTTTTCTAGTAAATACCTAGAATACATGGGCCTCTTTATAAGATTATAGTCTTATGAGGGGGGAGGGGGAGCAGGCAGGGGAAGAAAGGAAAAGAACAAGAGTCCCCTAGACACATTAAATCAGAGAAGAATGTAGCTGATATCTAGACCTAGAAATCAATCCAAAGGAGCAGAAAGTACTCTACATAAAGGAGATGTTCAGATCTTGGTGGTACCCTGAGCACCAAATGTCTTTCAGGGTTTTCAGTATGGACATTCTTTTCCTTAAGTTCAACTGATGCTTAATTCAACTCTGCACCATTCTCTCATTCAGCTTATTTAAAATAGCATTCCACAATCTTCCTCTTTGCTTTCCACAATTTTTCTCTTTGCTTCCTCTCTGTTATTTCTCAGGTTCTTTTTCTTTTTTGACAGATACTTTACCCATTTGTGTTTTACTTTCATTTAATTCCTTCTCTCCTACCAAAACACCACTTCAAGAAATATGGAAGTGTGCACAGTAGCCAAAATGAGCAGTTCCCCAACCCAGACAGCCAGACACTCCTGTGATTCTGTCAAGTCTTGGTGTTTATTCACATATGAAAGAAAACTTGTTAGTTATATTTTTCATTCAGTATAAATTGTGTTGTGTAGTTGAAAACCTAAATATGCAGAAAGGAAGAGTTCCTTGTGCAAATATTAATGGAACTTCACTCTCTTGAAAGCACAGGTTCGTCAAACACATCAAACTCTGCTTGGCAAGTAGGTCTGGTTTTTATGTAGTGGCATTGACTTAACTGTAAAAGTACTGCTTAAATACCATACTACCACCAATAAGACGTCAATCTTCTACCAACCCTAGACAGCTTAGAAAGAAGCTATTCAAATTATCGACTGGACAATATTAAATGTTGAGCTTAGGTTCTAAATTATTGTAATGATAATGATAATAATAATTATTATTATGATAATCTGGTGAGTATGCTTGAAGAATTTCCTGCATAGCAGGAAGGGATGCTTGGTTATTTATGAAGGGATGGTTTGGTTATTGAAGGGATGGTTTGGTTATTTATGCAGTTATGGTATTCATGAGATCTTTGCTTTTCCAAAAAAAGTGAGTGCCATCTATCAATCTTTTGTTTTTTAATCATTTTAAGGCAGAATGTCTTAAACATACCCTGTGTGAAAGGAGGGATGGTTCTCAAGCTGACAGGTTCTGTATGTTTAATATCTTCCTATTTTCAACCTCCTGAAGTAAAGTACTGGAGAACAATAACAAATAATCTGAATTCTGTAGAAAAATGTAATCACAAAAGGTAGAACTTCTGTTACCATTAAAGCTATCTAGCAGTTATAGTCTGAGCATACTAAAAGGACTCATTTTGGAGATAATTCCTATTGATCATAATTCTCTATTATAAGGCATTCAGTGATTTAAGTGTTTATCAGTATTTCTTTTTTTTCATTTTTATAGGGGTTATGCTGTATTGTTATTGCCCTTCTTTGATTTGTCTGTACATTACAGTGAAGGATTGAAAGTTATTGAATTTACCTTGTATGAGAAAAATTGATTTTGAGACAGTAATCCTGGACTATTTTCCTTATTTTTGTTTAATTGTAAATACAAGAAATAAATTGAGAGAAAACTTATAAGAAAAGGCTTATCCACAATTATCTTTGAAAATTAACGTATAAAACTTCTCTTATAAGTGACAGGTAAAAGTTTGTTATTCTAGTCCAAGGAGACCTACTGTGAGAGCAGGAAAGTAACTTTTTTTTTTCTTAGTCTCTTTTTTTGCAAAAGCAGAGATGCCATTGTTCAGTACTTTGATGTGTATGTTAAGATACAGGCTGCAGAAGTGAACAGATAAAAGATTCTGCATCTGTTTATCCTAGTTAAGGTAAACCATGAACCATATTTTGACATGACTAGACTATTACATTTTAAATATTACTTCACAATCATGACTAGTATTTCTGGAAGACTTTCAAACTTTTATCTAGAAACAAAAAAAAAAAAGGAAGGAGAAAGGAAAAAAAGGGGAGATTAATTCATGTGAATTTTTTGGTGGAACCTTTGTTGTTAGAGAATGAGTGTTTTCAAACATATTTTAAAACGTAGTATTTTAAGCCATCATTCTGCTGAATTCTCATTTTACTGTAGTAAGTTAAAATGCGCTACTAAATAGAGGTCTGTACATGCAAAGAATTAAAAATGATGGCTGTAATATGGAAGTGATTCATTGTTTAGCAGAACAAAACAATGGAGTGAGAAAAAGTCTAAAGGCAATCCTTTATACACAGAACTTTGTAATCACCGATTACAAAGCAACAGTAGTGCTGATCATTTTAATCTTATGTTTAGTACTTTAAGGTAAGGTATGCTCTTTGACAGAGAGTGTTAAATCAGCATCAAATCAGCATTAACTTCTATTGGATGTCTGTGGCATTCAGAACATGATGAAAAACAACAATTTGACACAAAAACTTCATGAAACCTGTAATGATAAATGCCCTTGACTTGGATGGCATGCTATGACAAATGCCTAGCAGGCTTATAAATCTGAAAATAGGCATATAACACAGATTCTTTTAAGTTTTAACCTTAAGGACAAATAAAGCACAACATTCTTTCAACTTTTAAGAATTTTCCTTTTACAAGGACTTCAAGATTTCAAAATCCTTCATATTCTCAATTTAAGGCTTCTAACCTTTAATTAGCTAAGTAACAATTTGACTTCTGCTCTATCTACCATATTGAGCATCTAACACCATGTAAATGTAAAGTGTGCATCACTTTGAAAGTACCGATAACACTATTTATGTGCCTAACCACAAGTGTGTTACCCATTCTTATGTACCTGCTGTTCATGTGCTCAAAGCACTATTTTTGTTTCCATTTTTGCACTCGTTTGTTTATTGCATTTGGAAATGCGTAGGAGACTCTCCTTGACTTTCACTATGTACTAGATGGCCTGACACTTTCCACTGGTGAGTTAACAGAAATCGTTGATCAGCAGCAGCTCTGAAGACTCACTGCCAAGGCAATAGGGAGTTGTTTATCCAAAGACACATAGATATTTAATGAGTGTTTTGAATCATTCTCCTGGGCAGTGAATATAGTTCTGTTCCCACACATGGAAACTGCAGTGAGAGTTCCCTGAGATCTGGTAGACCTTCAGGAATTTTCTTTCCTGAAGAGGGGCAAGTTTTATTTTGAGCAGGAATAATGGATATATGTCCCCTTGTATAGGAATCTGAAAGTGAGACACTTTTGTGCAAGCAATACAGATGAATTCAACTTTCTTCTTCCCAAAATATTTTCTAGTAATTAAACCAGAATCTGCCTGGGGAGTAGATTGGAGGCTTTTTTTTTTTTTTTTTTTTTTTGTGGAAATAAGGTAGAAAACAGAATAGAAGGATTTATCAATTTGCTTGTTTCATTGTTGCATATATTAGTTGAAAATGGTTAAAGATAAGATAAACTATATTTCAAACTTTATTTCAATGTGTATTTTGAATTCACTGACAACATTTTCAAGAGAAGTGAAAATTAAAAAGAAATATATTTTCTTCCAAAAGTCACCTTAAAGGAGGCAGAGAGATTACCAAATCTTTGATGGCGGTGATGGTAATATAGTTTACTACTTCAAATATATCATTTAAATAACTTATAAAAGCCTGATTTTAGTATCTTACTGTTTTGATATTTATAAGTATAATGGTTTGGATTTTTTGGTCTGTTAGTAAACAAAATCCTTGTCAGACAACTTACTGGAGCTGAGCATTGGAAGCAGAAAAAGATGAGGGGTTTTTGTTTATTTGTTTGTTTATTTTTTTGTAAGAACTGATCAACACAAATCTTCACACAGTGCTCAAAGCAAATCTGAACTTGATAGTGAGAAATGTGCTTATTTTTTTAGGCTCTTTCTAGCTGTTGGAAATTGCACATGTAAAGTCTTTGATGACCTTAAAGTGTAGGGATTTACTAGTAGGAAAAAAAAGTTTGGATGTGCTCTCAGTTTTGTGTCTTTACCTGCTACCATAACTTTGTTATCTTAGATGGAGCTCTACCAACTTGTCACTGTTTGATATGCTTATGTCTTTCCAATTCTCAGAATTATGAAGACTTTTATCCTTTGTCCAGCACACTGATATTTAAACAAATTTTAAGAAGAAAGCATGTCTTCAGCTTAGTATGTCATCTGTTGTCAGATGAAAGAAAAAATCTACACTACCATTAAGTTATTATGAAATACTGTTCATTTCCTTTTCTATACTTCTTTCCGTTATTTTTCATTTCCTGTTCTTTTCATCTGTATTCTCCTTCCAGTTCTCCTGTGTTTTCTTCTTCTTGTTTCAATGTTTCAGCATTTCCTTTTTTCTTCTTCTTCTTTCCTATTCTCTTTTTATTGATCTTTCTTTATTGATCTTTGCTAAAAGAAATCATAGTACCTGTAAGGAATGCAGTTTGCAGTTGAAATATCTATCACCATTTATACTGACAGTCGAGTCAGGAAACTGAGATTTCTGAAGCTTCTTTCAAATGTTCAATGCAGGACTGTTCTGAGGATACTTCAGATTAATATGGCATTCAGAAAGAGCATTGCCACCAAAATGAAATAATGTAGTTATATTTGAGGTGATTACTCTTCTCAGTTTTAGTGACTTTCAGAGTTTAAGATTTTGAGATTGCATTGGCAGTGATATGGGATCTCTGAAGCAGAGTGACTAATAAAGATTGTTGCAATCACTTGCTAACGAAGAGATTTTTACCAACATTTTAAGCTAAATAAATAAGGAAATTAACAGAATGAGCAAGAGGAAGCAGAATGCTATATTCGGAAACAAATTTTTACCTAACCTGAAATCGTTAAACCCTGAAACTTACATTTTCAAGGTCCTTCATTGTAATCCATTATCTTTCATTCCCCGTTGGCACCACAAAGATGTCAATTGAATGATATATTGCACATAACACTGTCGTTACATTGGCATAACATGACAATTGGGACTCATTTGAACTTTTAAAACTTTTATTCTCTAAAATAAATTACGAACTGAAGACTTTTCAGAGATTGAAGTCACTCATTAAAAAAGGTAGGGTTCTCCATACATTTTTGAGAATTAGCCTTTTCTGAGTTTTTTTTTCCCCCTTGAAACATTCTTGCTAGTACATATAATACATTCAGTGGGATATATGAACCACAGATGACCATTTTTAAAAAAACATTTTTCTTCAAGTTAGGCTTACCAGAATACGAAGTCCCATTGTAGATTACAACGGTTTTGATTAGAAAAGCTTTTTATTATCCTCCTAACTATTCTTATGCTTATTTGCATTTACTTTTTAGCTTAGAAGTTCTTTTAGGTTACTCTTTCAATCTTATTTGAACACTTTGGATTAATTTCCTGCAAAATTGGAAATATGATGTCAGACAGCTAAAAAGCATGGCCCAAAACAGTTTTTCTTGTAATATTCATATAAGTAAATAAATAAATAACATTTTAATATTAAAATACGTGGTAGGAATCTTATCTCAAGCTAATCCTTATGGAGTTTTACTTGCCTTGGTGTTTCCTAATGGCTTTTTGTATATGTATTCAGAGAGACATAACAGGCAGGAAATAGTAGGAGCAGGGACTTGGGATGAATTTAGGCTAGATGAATCCAACCTCTGGGTTACCAGCCCTGAATTTGCAAGTGCTTTACAGTTAAAGCATGCAAGCTTTTCCTTCTTTCCTTTTCTTCCTTCTGATTAGAGCCATCACACTGGGACCAACCATTTGCAGTAATGTAAAGGGATTATGGGTGACAGCACTGGAACAAGCTGCCCAGAGAGGTTGTGGAGTCTCTTTCTCTGGAGATCTTCAAGACCTGCTTGGGTGCAGTCCTGTGCCACGTGCTCTAGGTGGCCCTGTGTGTGCAGGGGGGTTGGACTAGATGACCTCTAGAGGTCCCTTCCAACCTTAGGCATTCTATAATTCTATGATTCTATGATTATCCTGAATCTTGCAGGCATGGTTTGCTACTCAAACAAAGCAAACTCAAGCAAAATATAGTTTCCTTCTCCCAAGAAGGAAGATAATCTCTCTGTGTAGTTAATGAAGAAAGAGGAGATCAGCCTCAGGATGAAGGCTGGTAAGGCTCCCACAGTCAGTGGCTTTTGGGGGCAATATCCTCAACAAGACTGTTGCTACATTGCTTTTGCTAGTGATGCCTTGATGCACATTGAGGTACAAAATGCAGAGGGTGCTTATCAGTTGTTCCCATGTTTCAGAAGATGCTAAACCCGTGTGACACTAGCTGGTAATGTGCAGAAGTCTTTTTTGAAACAGAGCTTGAATGTGCATATGCAACTTCTCCCTTCATGGGCTCCCTTGGCAATGGAGTCAGCTCATGTGTCTGAGAGGAATCCAGCTCCTTTCTCATAGCATTTTGGATATTAGGGGCTGAGAACTGAATGTAAAGCTGGAAGTACAATAGTAGAGATGTTTATAGGTCTCCCTAAGCTGGAATTCTTATGCAGACAGTGTGAATATTTCTCTTAGTTGCTACAGTGAAGCATCCTGTGTATGTATCTTGTACTGAAATGGTGAACAATACTGGTCCAGTGGAAAATGTTTTGGTACATTGTACATTACTTATGTTCATTATAATATTATGAAACATTTCTATGACATGTAATAATGACTGTACCATACTAGCTTTTTGTTTTGTTTTGTTTGTGGTTCTTAATATCAGAATTCTTACTCTAGTGCATTGTAAAGTTCATCAGGTTTCTAGAAGATGCAGATTTTGAGTCTACCAGCTTTATGAATAAATATAAAATGTGTATTACAGCTGGTATTCAAAAACTTCTTATGGAACTACTTGATTATTCAGCTCAGTTTTACCATTTAGCTGAATTAGCACAGTCAGTAAGGAAATAGCACTTAGATCAATCAAAACCTGTAGATTTCTAGATCTCCTTGAAGTGACTGGAATGCTTGTGCAAAAAAGTTAAAATGAGTAGCTTGATGAATGCCTGCAGCTTTAAAATCAGCTGCCTACTATTAGAATAGCTGCAACCTACTCTATTTACAATCTGCTTGTTTTGCAAAAATGTTTTACCTAAAGGAGAACATGTTCTTTGTAGTCTCTTCTAAAGTTTTGACTTACATGTGACTATGTGTGTGACAGCCAGGGGATAAGGCCCTACGAACATGGGTTTGTGAAACGAATGTGGGTTCCCCTTATCTACCCAGCAGGTCATTCCATCATAGAACGCTATCAAGTTAGTCAAGCATGATTTCCCCTTGGTGAACCCATGCTGACTACTCCTGAGCACCTTCTTGTCCTCCACCTGCCTGGAGACAATGACCAGTATGAGCCATCACTTTTCTAGGAATGGGGGTGAGACATTGGCTTTCTTTCAGTCCTCCGACACCTCCCCTGTTATCCAGGATCTTTCAAAGATGATAGAGAGTGACTTAGCAATAAGATCCACCATCTTACGCAGCACTCTGGAGTGCATCCCATCAGGACCCATGGATTTGTGGGTATCAAGGTGCCTTAGGTGCTCTCTGACCCAACCTAGGGCAAGTCTTCCTTTCTCCAGGCTTCTTCTGTTGTCTCTACAGCCTGGGACTCTAAAGGGCTGCCCTTGGCAAACACCAAAGCAAAGAAGGCATTCAGCAACTCTGCTTTTTCTGTGTTTTTCGTAACCAGGGTGCCTACCCTGTTCACCAGCGGAGATGAAGACGTCGGTGAAGATCAGTTGTCATCTTGTCCATAGACATAACAGGGGCATCTTTTTTTGGGGGAATGTATTTCCTTGTGTATGGCATCAGTGTTTTGTGGTAGCAAGCTGTGGTCATTCTGAGTTTGCACAGGTGCTGTAGGATGAATGGCTTTTCCCTGTATGGTGTTATCATTGTACAGCTTAACAGAGGAAACCTTTTGAGAGAATTTTTCTGTGGAAACTGAGAGAGCGCAGGAACTATTTTTTCAGCAGAAAAAAGCCACTGGCAGTGCTTCTGTGCAAGGTGCAGCTTGTTCCTTGGAGTATCTCTTAAAAATACTGAAAACTCAAATAAACACTAAGAAGTTACTTAATAACATTTTGCAGGCATCTAAGTTGAACTTTCATTTATTTTCAGTATTTTTAAAGGGCAAAAAAAGAAATAGACCTTACACAAAAAGGCAATAATTTATTCTCTGTGTAACTGAAAACTTAACAGACTAATCAAATAACTGTCACTACTTCAAACTTGTTATGGAAAAATAAAGAGAAAGCAAATAAAAAAATAAAAGTATTACAGGAAAAGAATATCAATAAGCAGTAAAAATAGCTAAATGCATGTCTCTCTGCTGTGGTGTTCACCCTTCCATTGCCTCTCTGGTCCTTAGAATTGACAGCTTCAGTAGGGTTGAGGGAAATGTCAGGATGCTAGGTCCTTTGATGGGAGTAATATGCTAGTTATGATCTCCACTTCCTCCTCCTCACTGTCAGAATCATTTTTACCTGTTTGGTAACATTTTTGTTCTTTGCCAGCACTTTGCTCTTTCTGCACAGGTCTGTTAGTCCTTGTGAAAGGAAAATTTATCATACAGGTATGTTTTGCATACATTGGATATTTGTTCTCTTTGTTACTCTCAAAGTGATTTTGCTCAGGTGCAGGTCTACATTTCTTTAACTGACCATTGGTGAGCTGTTTACGGCTGTGGGCTCTCCAGTGCCAGCCTATGTGTCTCCTCTTATCATCCCACAATGGTACTCCTCTGCGCTGCACCTAAGACTGTGTTTTCAAGGCCTCTGCTGTCATACCATCATTATGCTAGGGTCATAAATATTTAATTCTACTGAGAAAACTTATTACAGCTATATATATCTAAGATTATGGTTATACCATACAAAGATATGCAAAAATAAAACAAATTAAGCATAGCCACCTACTCCCTGGAAAAATTGCTAGTATAGCAAAACAAACTAAAACAAAGTTCCAGGCAGGTCAAGAAAAGTTCAGACAAGTAAGCAAGTCTGACAAAACTCAATCATGAGGCCTTGTAAAGTGAGTAGGAAGCCCATGCAATGTGACAACATTGTATTTAGTGGGCTACAGGGTTGCATTGCCTTCTATAAAGAGGAGCTGGGGGCATGTATTTTCTGAATTCCAATAAAAACTTCTCAAATTACTCTTTTACATCCTGAAGAGGCATGTATCTTTTAAATGTTATTAGTCTGGACTTTTTCTTTTTATCATATAGACATTTCCAGAACTTGTTCCCAGAATCAGAATAAACTCTATATTGATCACATTCTGTTTCCTTATCTGTGGTATCAATACCTTTTGATTAGAATGACTCCTAACTTTGTAACAGCATTTATAATTTATATGCCATGTTTAAAAGAAAAAAAAAGGACTGTTATAGGGTATAGGGCCCAGAAACCATGTTCAGTAAGTAATTCTTACATACAATTTTCCTCATCAAAAGAAGCTTAGAAAGATAAGCAGGTAAAAGCTGTCAGGTTTAGAAAAAAAAATGTAACCCCCTCTGTCTGCCCCACAAGTAATTCACCAGTCTGTAATTACTTCTTTTATGTAAATTTTCATTAGTCTTTTATCCTTTGGAATTCTTTTAATTAGCATGAAGATTTAATCCAAAGTATGTAACTAAACATATAGACCATAATATTTTCCAAGCACTGTATAAGTGAAAATGCCTGTGTACATCTCTTGAATTTGGCAATGATTCATGTAAAGCTGCAACAATCAGAAGCCGTAAAGATGAATTATAATTTTCAATTCCAATTCAGCAATTAGTATTGAACATTTTCTATTTTGGATATACTTCAGTTCATCACGATTCTCCATACTGCAAGAAATCAAAATCCCTCAGTGTAAACAATGGTCAAGTCAGAAGCCAGGATTTCTTTGCCCATTCTTCCACTCATAAAATGCAGAGCAGATGCAAATCAGTCTTAATTGGCTTGGTAATCTGTACTGCAATAGCAATGTTTAGCCAGAATCATTGCTGTAAGGCAAGGCTCTTCTCATCGCCCAAAAGAAGAGTTGGACATTTAACTCTCTGGATAGAAACAGTCCACCACTTGCACTTTCAGATTTATTTCAAACATAATCAGATATGAAACCACAAGAATATATACTTAAAAACACTGAAAACAGAATACGATCATTCTTGTTGTCAGGATCAAAAAGAATCCACAGTCCTGCAAACCTGGTCTGGATGGCAGCAGGATGATAGTGGAGAGCAGTTAGCTCTGGAAGAGGTGTTTTTATAGCTACCTGGATACTTGAGTAGGTTTAACTCACTAAACTGAAGATTGATGCTAAAAAAATAATAATAAAAAAAAAACAAGCAAAAAAAATCTAGACAACATATAGGTATATATAACATTTCCTTTAATCCTTTCGTCACCTTGATAAGGACAAAAGAGTTGCATGTTTTCCACAAAAATCATATTAAAATCATGCAAGTAAATAGTCAAATACTTAAACAGGTTTATAAACAGATAAATTTGATTATGTAAAATTACTGGGAATGCAACATATGAATTTAAAGGATTAAAATTGAATTGGACAAAATAACTTATTCTTTTATTTATATCAATGGCGTGGGTTAAAGGTAATGATGGTAAACAATTAAATGGTCAGGTGAGGAAACATTTTGTGTTGCCCTTGGTTTCTATGACTATGCATTTCGAAACTGAAGTTTGAATGTTAATGTTCAAAATGTTTGTAACTGGCATTTAATTTTGCACATTCTACTGAATAATTTATTACTGTTATGTGCCCTCCAACTAATTTCAAAGCAGAAACAGTGAAGTCTCTATGTGGTTTTCCTTATGAAGCTAAAGGATCCATCATTTTTCCTCTATCCCTGTGAAGCATGAATTTTAAGCTGAAAACAAGATGGATAATATTATCATCAGGTACTAAAAAATGTGTGAATTTTAACTGTTAGAACTGTTAGAAGCACATTCAGTCTGATGTTGAATACTGGCAGCCACCTGCAAAAAACAAAAATATTAAATAAAATATAGCATATTCTGAAGATGTACTGTAGCTACTTATTCCATTTTTCACATTGGGTGACTCATATGACTAATTCTGTTTGTCAGGTGAACTGAAGGGAACTGTATACTAGAAAAAAACAAACTTCAATATAAATTTATCTGTTTTGTAAACTAGCATCATAAATTTTTGTCTGAAGGCCTATAGTTCATTTATGACTGGTTTCAAAATACTGTCTTTTCCTCCACATACAATGAATGTAATTTTACACTAAATGTTTTTGTTTTTCCTTTTATTTTTTTTCCTGATTTCTATTGTTGTGTCTCTCTCCGTCCAGCAGTGAAGTATGTGGCTTTAATTATTATTATTATTATTATTATTATTATTATTATTATTTTACTGGAGCACAGGAGAACCAGTAGGTTGCCACCAGAATGATTTTCATTGCATAGTTTCTCTGAGATTTTTAAGTGCCCACTGGGGATCTTTGAGCACTCAATGATAGAATCATGTGGAGATGTGCCACGGCAGAAAAAAAGGATTCAAAGGTGCTTTGGATACTGTAAAGCTAAATTGATCTTCACAGTGACAAGTGAAGAAATAGATAAGGACACTGGAAATTTTACCTCATTAAAAGTTCATGTACAGAAGGCATAAGTAAGAATGGAGTCTAGCATTGCATCTTCGACCAAAATAATTATCCTCCTTCTCTATACAAACTTTTGAAACAAAATTAAGTGTGAGCTTTGCAATCCAGCACATCCATGAAGAGTTGTTAATCTTCTGACCTTTCTACATATGTACTTGTGAGTCAGCACTCAATTAGAATTATAAATTCTTCTGAGCATAAGTTGTTTTGAGCTGTGTTCAAAAAGTTTCATAAATATCTATATGTTTCCTAAATGTAGATATATTTTTAAAGTTACTAGTGATATTAGCAATTGCACAATCTAAACTATCTGAATAAGTCAAACTAATCTGCAAGATTGCTTATACAAACAATAAAAACATTTGTCATAGACGCACATGGTACATACAATAAAGTAGGAAGTATTAGTACTTAATTCTGTACTTTGGGGAAGGGCACATACATATAATATCTGTATATGATTTTTTTTTTCTTTTAGTAGTTTCTTTGCTCTTTTCCAGTGCTGCAATCATACTTTTACATAGTACTTCAATCATACCTTTACATAGTACTTAACTGGACAAGAAGACTAATGATATGGTGGAAATCAGGTGATCAATGTTACATACACCCCATACGTTTTACAGGTAAAGAAATCGACAGAGGATTTTTAAAGTGTTTCAGATTAGAGCATCTGAGAAATATGATAAAAAATGTTTGCATATGTAAAATGACATAGGTGTCTGAACCTATTTCAGCTTCCCAGAGAAGCTAATACAGAAATGATGGGAAATGAAGAAGGCATTGTTAATTAGGATAGGTTTTAGCGTAAGATGGCTGTAACAAATGCTGATTCACTTGGTTGTAGGGATGATTACTTTAAGTTTATGAATGATCTCATCTTCACAGAGAGATGTTTTACAGGTGCACTAAAATTAAAACTAAACTCTTGCTCTTCCTATGACAAATCATAAGAAACTGTTTGAAAGAGCTCCCTGATGATGCACCTGTGTGTAGGAAGTCTCCTAAATATACGAAGTGATCTAACAGAAGAATACTGGGAACTGTTTAAATAGCGATAAAAAAAGAGAAAGATGGAAGGAAGTTAAGTAACATATTCATTGCAGTATATATTTTGAAATCATGTCTTAGGTCTACCTTTAGCTATAACAAGAATCCTTAATGAATGGCATTTAGATGGATAAGATAGAAAGTGCAACTGAGGGACAAATAGGACTATTAACAAGAAGACTGTATTTAGGTTCTACCCATTCTTTTTCAGCAGCTTCCCCAGCCTCCATTTCACTCATACATTGATTTTTTTTAACCTATATTTTTATTTGTCTCTCTGAGGCACATCCTCTGAAATGTCTCAGTTTTGTCCATCTCAAGGTTCACATAATCCTTTCTGCTTGCAGTTATCGGAGATCCTTGCCAGTCATTGGTGAAAATAACCAGTAAAGGCAATTTCTGTCACAGAGGAAATTCTAAGACTTTGATGTGCTATTTTGGCCTCCACATACTCAGAAGTGAAAATACAGAGCCCCTCTTTGTGAGGGGAAATCATTCCAAAAATAACATTAGTATGCATCAAAATATTCGGATTTGAGTAGAATTAACATTAATTTTTATGTTTGTCAGAGCTACTTTTGGTGTCTGAAGGCTTTGAAGGTTTTAGTTCTTTGTCTTTTTTTGTTCCATTTCCTTTATAGTTCCTGTTCTCTTTTGGCCCAGATAGATGGAGAAATTAATCCTGACTGTATGCCAAGTGTACATTTCAATCTGATTTTCTAGTGAAAGTTTTTCTGCAGAAATCCACCTCCACCAACCTCTTTGATGAGTTTGGATGAGTTTGGATAAAAATGATGAGTTTGGATAAAACTGCATTTTCTTTGAAGGGAATGTTTCATGAGTGCAGTGTGGATCCTGTGTTCAGAAATGCCTCTGAGGACTGAAAGAGAAAATAGATTCTTAGGCTTGGTTATGCCCCTTGACTCCACTTGTTCTGTAAATGACTTTATCCATAGATAACCAAAGCAACATTTTTCTGCAGGCACATCTCTGCCACTGATGAGCCCTTAGCTTTACTCCTCAGGCTTTTGTGCTATGGGAGATGTGTTGAGAGTGATGTATCTGACCTTCATTGCACTGGATGAATCCTGTCCTCCTGTTGGCCACATTAAGGACCGGTGCCGTTAGTGTGAGAGTAGCCATGGAATAAGACACGAGATGAGGGACATCTGTTCTCTAAGGCCCATCATCATTTGTACTGATTGTAAAGTGTGGAGTTTGATTATTGCTTAATTCTGGATTTTTAAATATTCAGGACTTTTGACCCAGTCTGAAAAAATGTAGGTAATTTAATACTTTATTTTTTCAGGATAAGGAAATACTTTGCTTGTATATCAGTTAGGAAATCTTCTGCTTTATTATTTCTCCATGAGTACTTGAGTGTAACCAGCCACATTTATTAGCAAAGATTGCTGCTTAATGAGGAGAATCATGTCTTTTAAGTTCTTTTACTGTAACTATCTTCAGATGAAGTTGGCAGTTAGGTCTTTGTTGCCTCATATGAGATTGATTTGGCCTATCTGCTTCCCCAAGAGCTTTCTGTGTCTCCATAGCTGTGATGCAGAGCAGCATGTGCTGAACCACTGTGCCAAGTGACTCTCAACTGCCTTGCCCATTACTGCTTATTGTTTCTTCCAGTACTGAAGGAGCCCCTTTGGAGACAAATAAATGCATCCATCAATAGGCTTGACTTTGGAATTCCTCCCTTTTTTTTTTCTTTTTTATTGAAATGTTCTCGATTAACCAAGAAAACAACTTAATAGAATTTTAGGTTAAACTAAAGGATTCTGATATTACATTTTATAAAGGTACAGCAATTCTTGAGGTTTCCAGAAGCTTGCAAGCTGAACATTTTGCAACGATATTCCTGTTGCTAAAAAAAAATCTATATCTGAAGTAATGTGATGAATTCATGTGAGAGCAGAAGCAGAACCCTTTCTCATGCCTCTCTGCTAAAGGGGAGGCTTCTGGGAACAAAAGAGCAAGATTTTCTTCTTTTAAAAGCAGGATCCTGTTATATCACCTTGTCTATTGATCTGTCCATTGACTATTGAAAGACTGTGACCTTCCAGGCTTTCAAGACTTCTTTAAACTGAACTGAGGTGTTTTTGGTTTGTTTGTTTGTCTGTCTGTTTTTTATCCAGTTTGTCATTGCAGTATCTCAGTGAACCAAGCTAGGCTATGATCTGTGCTACTGAATCAGTGAGGGTGTGGAAATATTATTTATTCGTCTCCAAGGGGAAGAGTCTGAAGTTCATAATTTTTACTTTGACAATAAATGATCTAAAGAGTATTAAAACTTTGCAGCTATAGGATGCTTGATTGATTTCATGGGGGTAGAGGGCTAAACACCCTCATAGCATTTTGCAAATGCATTTCTATTTGAAGAAGGAAAAATATTAAAGATAGATGAGTCAAGAATCGCCCTGTGAAATACTTAAATAAAAATTTGTATAGTCAAGAACAAACCAGAAGCACTGGAAAGGAACATTGTCATTCTCCATTTAGTTATCCAAGCTGCTTCAATTACAGCTCCCAAAACACTCCCAAAACACACTACAATAAAAAGAGAGAGGAAGAAGTGAACTTTAGAGAATACCAAAAGCATGAGGAGAAAAGCAGTTCTGAATTCCTTACTAGAAAACAGTTTTGACTTCCTTACAGTCTAAAAACCAAGACATCTCAAAACTAGGGTGTGATTTTACATCTATTGAAAACAATGACAAAACCTGTAGAAAAGGTTGAATAACATCACCAGCAAAACATATTTCTTAAGCTTTATTTTTTTCCCCTAGTATTTCTCCATAAAATCTGACTGCAGCTGGATTCTTTGCTAATGCCTATTCCATTCGCAACTGCAGAGATATCTGTCAGAAAGCTGGCAGACATCTAACTTCACACTGCAGTGATGGTTTTAATATTTATTTTATTTGTATCAGCAAATTATTTCACATTAGCTGAAAACAGCTTGTGTTCAGAGGAGATGACAAAGCTCAAGCTCTCATGATGGCAGCACAGACTGCCCATTGTGGGACTTGCTCAGTGGCCTTCCCTTCCTTGGTATGCTGTGACGGTGTATAATCTGTGTAAAGTAAGCAATGGCATATGTGTTCAGATGAAAGAAACTACTTAAAAACACAAAGGAATATCAACAGTAGGCAATTGCATTTCCTGACCTACGCAAGTGTTATAGTTATCTGCTCATGTTTTTTTCAATAAAGATTGTTTTTTAATAATTCTTGTTTAACACGTCATATCTTAATATGAATTTCACAAAATTCTGAAACCTTCATTACAGAGCAAAACCTCTTAAAATCTCTCTGTAAAGTGTTAGATCCCTGCATTTGCATTATGTGCTGTTTTGTTTCACGGGTGTTTTTGTTGATATGGTGAACTGTGTTGAAAACTGTGCTCTTTTGCAGTATCAATGAAGAGTATATGACTGCTATAGGCTAAACCTGCATGTAAACTGAAGTTTGTGAGTTGACATTCATAATTTGTATATTGACTCGTTGCTATGCAGACATACATACTATTAAGTATAGATGAGCCTCCCTGTGGTAACTGAAATTATGAGCATCTGCCCTCCTATGGAGACATAACATAGGTTTTCAGTGCCATGCAATAAAAACGTTTTTCTTTTTCTTTTTTTTTTTTTGTGGGAGAAATGAAAAACAGAACATTTTCCTTTCATAATACTAAAAGCTGAATGTTTTTACCATATTATCACATAGTGATGTTGAAATCCTACAGACTCTTTTTATTGCCAGATAAGATATGTCAGTTAGACCTGGAACGATTAGGTAAGCTAACTTACCTAACTTACCTAATAAGGCAAACTTTGTGAATCAAAGCTGCTTTAGAAACCATTTTAGGAATTTCTAAATTGTGGGAATATATTAAACCCTTAAAACAATTTGAATTGACATAATAAATGAAGCAGCTCCTACTTCACCAAGTAAAGTAAGTTACTACTAACATCCATTCAAGCATCAGCTTCTGGAACTGGAGCACTGACAAAAACCTGTGGGATCTATCCGCTCTGTACAGGCATAATGACTGGTGGTGGTTACAAAACTTCTGAAAGGGAAAGCAAACCATCATGAAGGGCAATCATTCACACTGGCATTGCAGTTTTCCAATCAGTATGTGGACATGGGATCTGCTGCATTACAGGCCATTTTTCACTGGATTTGTGCATTTGATTCATACTTCATACTATTGCTGTAATAGACAGTTGTTGCTATTAATCTGTGTAGCAATTCTTAAAGAGAACCATGAGAGTAACAAATTTTAAAAAGAAATTCCATGCTTTTAGAAAATATGGTTTTCAGTTTGTATTGCAGCTGTTAGTAGAAGAGCAATCCAGAATTTTTCTTTCTTGGAAAGGAGGCAAAATTTTCAACAACAAAAGCAACTGTTCCTTCTGTTTTGCAGAATTAAGTGGACCAATAGTATATACTGATGGATAGAGAAAGTACCAGACCTAAGAAATAAACAATCATCACATAGCTATTTAACAGTACTGAATGCTGACAGAGACAGAAAATTTGCTTTGTAGATTGTAGATGCTGCCTGCAAAATATGTAAGATGTCATTGTGGCTAGTTCCATGCAAACGGGAGAGCTCCTTTACAAAATACTACAATTTCCTGCAAAGATGAAATTACTAGAGCAAAAATCAAAGTTTGATTCTTAGGATTCTTACTTCAGTACAAAAAAAAACTAATTTCAACTTAAAATATAGGAAAAATAAATCATAAAAGATATTCTGCTACTAGATAGGTTTTCAGGAGGGCAGGAGATTCTTTTTACATGTAGAAGTAAGTACACTGACAGATAAAATAGAACCACTAGAGCTGTAATTCATGGTAATATCTTTTTCAGCAAAAAAAGAGGGATTGTTGTGTAGGTGTGTAACTGATTCACAAAGAACATTTTAAAACAAATGTTTATACAACCTACAAAGCATGTAATTTAGAAAAAATGTATATATAGTTTAGGAAAAAAGTTATGAAAACCCTTTGTGCTTCCCATCAAAACTTTTTTTCTTTATTTTACTTGCTTTGAAATGCTTGAAATCAGGAAAAATGAGTAAAAGATTGCTGTGGAAAGTTGTTCTGAGTCTGCTGTTTTGCAAAAAGCTGAATATACAGTGAATATCCACCTGGACTGTATAGCAGACACAAATAGGATATTTTTCTTGAGTGAATAGCAGTATGACATACTGGTTACCAGTATGACATACTGGTTACTGGTTACTGGTTTCATTGGTTATACACTGGAACATATTTCTGTGATATCTATGGGGCTATCCTGCTTTTCAAGTTATATTGTCCAGCATTAGGTTGCTATAATCACTTCTCAAAAGTGTCTGCCCTTTTTTCCTATGTGAAGTCTCTAGTAGGACTAAAGAGTTAAGACAGTCAAGGCAGTAAGGAGTTGAGATGATAGAATTGACCAGCTAGTCATGGTCGTGTCATGTTCTGTGCATCTGGTGTATGTATCTGAACACTTTGCAAAACTTTCATTTAGTGATCTTAACCTGGTCAGTCTACCAGTTTAAATGATTTTTTATTTCATGTTGAGGCTACCAGCTTGCTGTATGTCCAACTGCACTGGTCACCAGGAGCTGTAGCCAAAAACAATACTGTGACCATGCATTTCTTGCCTTTAGCCTATGAGCCTGGCGTGGCAATTAAGAGATTGAGAAGATATGGGTAGAAGGTAGTAACTTTAAAAAACAGAAGACAGAGGCTGCAAATGGAAGTAGACTCACTTCATTTGAGTTCTGTTAGTCCTAGGTAACAATTTGGGATAAGTTGAGGACCCTGAACATATCAGTACCCAGAGCGCTTCCAATAACTATAGGTTGCAAACGTCCTATGTGTACCTGTAAAGTAGATGACACTACAGTCTAGCCTTCCTTCAGTAGTCTTTTCATCTGTGTTTACTAAGCGATAGAATGTTTTTATATACATCTTACAGCTAATTCACATCCATCCCTGAGATCTGTGGAGAATGCTTTAAGTGAAACGTCATATAAATCTGTTCATACATGAGCTTTTATGGAACAAAGCTATCAATTTCTCAGTGATGCTATTCAAGCATATGACAAATATGATGTATTTGCTTTTGAGTATTTTTGAAAATTCAAAATATTAAAATATTTTGAATAGATAATTTTGCTAATCTATTTGAGAGCTATTTCACTGTATGTTTTATTATTATGTAGCTTGACTCTTTGAGACTTCTTGCTTTTCTCCCTAGCCAGATCCTGAAAAATAGTCATTCGTTATCTCGTAATCATAATTAAACCACTTTTTTTTATTTTCTTAAAAGCAAAAATGCATTTAAGGTAACTTAAAAAAAAATAAATAAATCATCACAGAAATTCCATTTGGTCTTCTTTAGTAAATAGTTCATGTGTTCTCTTCAACTGACTTCTAATACTTAAATTCACTAGACCTTAGCTGTCCAACAGGATTCAGTTTCCGCCCTCTATGCTTTTCACTGTTCTACTAGAACATTAAGAGTGGGGTTGTTAAAAATATAAGGTAGTTCTGAAAATTTTGCAGGTTGAGGGTAACATATTTTTCTATTCTAATTATATAGTCCTTGGAAGCATACCGATGATTTTTTCCACTCGCAAAGCCAGAATATTTTCTAGAACTTGATTTCCATGTTTAAATTCTTTGCTAATGTCAAAAAAGCAAATTCTCTTCTTCTAGAAATGTTTTTTTCTTTCTATTTTCATTATCCATTACCTGTAAGGAATGATCATAATTCTCCAGAGAATTATGTGACAGAGCCAATATATGCAACTAGATCAAATGCCTTTAGCAAGCCTTTACTCACATTTTCTTTGTAGTTATGTGTCTCCAAATGTTAACCCATTTTCTTCTTCCAAAGCCTTTTCTAAAATAATAGTGACAGATGCCATAAGTTTTTAAATTGACTATAGATCTCTCTTCTAGCACAACTAAATGTACATGTTTCTGGATAAAAATCAGGTTGTGGCCAAACCTTTCTGTGTAAAAGATGCTCACCATAGTTTGCTATGAGTGAGTATAGCACTCAGTTTCTGCAATAAATACATGTTCATTTAAATTAATTATATCTGTAGCTCCTAAAGTGATTGACATTAGTTATAATGATAAATTTTAGACCTCAGCCTGCAGCTAAGCAAATCTCCTGCTGTTTTCATTTATGCTGTTTTCAGGAACTACTTCACTGTTTTTTTATGGCGAAATTGGGTTCTATTTCCAACCAAAAGTAGATGCAATAAAAGAATTGGTAGCATCCTACTCCTATAATATCAGTAGGCAGTTGGTTCAAATATATAATGACTATATTGTTCATAATATTGTGTTTTGCAAAAGAGCACAGAAAAGCACTTCAGCATTTTGGAAGAAGAGAAGCAGAAAGACCCTTGTGAACACACAGTGGAATATTTATTTTCTTAAGAGCCTGTTTGTTGGATAAAAATCCTGGAATGCTAGCTCATTATCAAAAGCTGGAAAGTGGAGCCTACCACCTAATTGCTGCAGTAAGACTTGTTGAACTTCAAGAACACTAGGGAAAAAATTAGCATCGTTCTTGCTGTACTTGATTGTAATCATCCAGATTTGGCAGGAAAAAAATCAAATTAACTAATCAAGTTAAAATATGCAAATCCAAGAGACTAAAACAAATTCATCTTTGCACATTATGCAAATAAGAAAAAAATTAATGTAGGAGAGAAAGATCTAAGAAGATGCCTTTTAGTCTGGTGACAGAATGTGCAAGATATGAAGCACTCAAGTTTTGGAATCCTTTGCAAGTTAGCATAAGAGGAATAACAATATGATTTCAATAATGGGAAAAAGCAAATAGTAATATTTGTGCCATGACAGCAGTACTGCATATTTTATCACTAAAAAGAACCAGCTCGCAGGAGATGTGTCTGCAGTGCAGCAGGATATATATGTAGTCTCTGCTTCTTAACGCCCAGTCATAGCTAGACTTATATACTGACTGGATTTATTCCATCCTTAGAAGTCAATAGCATCAAAAATCTAGCGTGTTAACAAAATCAAAACTATAAAATCAAATTAAAAGAAGGTTTTATGAACAAATTGTGTAGGTGTTGGCATTTTGCATGTACACAGAACAGCATGGCTAATAAAAGTAAATCAGGGCCTGAAATAAATGTGAGTCTTGAAGGTGAATCTGTCATTCTAACCTCTAAATAATTAAGAGAGAACCAGATCCTTGCTTTTGTAATTTGCTATTGTTCAACTGAATTTAATTAAGTTATTCTAGTTTATAGCTGAGAACTAAACTTGGGAATCACAGACCATAAAATCAGTTTGGCAAGGTTCTCTGAATTAAGCCATACTAAAATAATCACATAAAATACTCTAGGCCTATTCTAAAGTAAGGGGTAATATATTTTTAAGGGTAAAAATAATTCCATCCATCACTGTCACACGTAGCAGATTGCTAAAGTATTCTGATAAATCGACCCTGCTTTGACTGAGTACTGTTTAACTCATTTCTACTGAAAATTAAGAACTAGTAGAGCAAACTATGCCTATCATCTCTGCTGTTCTTAATTATATATTTGATATATAACTTTCATAAACATGAGAACAACCCTACAGGCCTAAGAATGTTAGCCAAGATGAAGCTGCCTTGTCTTGTCACTGATATTTAATAAATAGCACTGTGGATGGAGTTACAGAAATCATAAAACAGGTAAATCACCACGTGGAAGCAGCGAGAGTGATGATCCATCTTCCTTTTCTCATCAGTACATTGTCTGTGAAAGGTTAAATAGAGAGGCAGCAGAAATTTAATTTGGGACTGTATTTTATGGGATTGAAAAATTGGTGGGAATATATGTAAGACAGTGAAGAACATTTTGAAAAGAAAAAAAACAATTTGCCCATGAGTTCAAAAGTAATTCTCTTGGGAATACTCTTCTGAATATGATTAGACCTCTTGAGCAAAATCTTCTGCATATTTATTTTTCTACCCATTTCATTTTTCTGCAGTGCAATATCTAGCAGGATAAATAAGAAAAGGTAGGCCTGGAAAATAAAATCAATCTTCTGAGAGCATTTGAAATTCTACTGGTATCACTGTAGAATGTAGTCTGTAAGTAGTAGTAGTATGAAGAACTGTAGACTACACTGTAGTGTAGAACTACAGTGAAGAACTGTAGAATGTAGTCTGTAGTCTGTAAAGGCGGATGAATAACTGATTAGGAGAGTGAAAAATAAAGACACAGTTTAAAATAGTTTTATTAAAGGGGATGTTAAACATATGGAAGATTTTGCTGAAATATGCTGTCAGTGATTAAGTTTATTGTATTAAACTACAGTCCTGGTAAATGGAAGTCAAATTCTGAAACCTGTTGAGCCAAAAACCTATTTGCCTACTTGATTCTCCTCTCTCATCAACCTCTTCGGTTGTTCCACTCTTCACTAAGGATTTTAATGCCCTAATGAATATTAAGCATCTATGAAATGTTGAAATGTATGACCCACAGCATTCAAGGATGAGGTACCACAGATCAATTCACCCAGCAGTGCTGCTCACTTGAGAATGCAAGTTCATTTCATTAGGAGAAAGACAGGAGAGAGAAACATAACCTTACTACATGCAGTTGTGTAATGCAGGCTCTGTTCATATGCTGAGAGGCAGAGCAAATGCAGAATTTTAGACATAGATTATCAGATTCTGATAGCATTTCCAAAGCCAACTCTGCTATTTGACTTTCGGAACAGAAAGTGAATTGCCTGGAGTTTTGAATGTCATGTTTATAAGCTGAAGAAAGTCAACTAAGATCAAGTAAGAGAAAGAAGTACAGGATCAGAAAGCATTGGATGATTGTTCACCTCTGGAACTAAGGATATTAATTTAGCAGTCCAGCAGAAGATGATGTAGTTGGCTCAATGGGTCATCTACTTCAGGATTCAGAAATAAAACAGAAATTGGGAGGCACATGGGAAAGACTGAGAGGTAAATGACTGACTGGGTGAAGTTATATCTATAGCAGAGGTAAAAATGGACATATCACTCTTGATAGTGATAGTGATTATGGTTTTGTTACCTTCCATGTATGAAAGAATATTCTATGTGGGAGACATACATCAGAGTGATGAGAGGATGGCTTTCTCTAAAAGAACCAAGAAGGTCAGGACTTTCTTCAATTTTTCTTTGATATTAATACAAGGATTCACAGAAACCTATACATGCTTTCAAAAGAGTTTTAAATGCTCTGTTTAGCAACCTTTCTTGAACCAGTGAAAGGTAATTGGCAATAAAATAAGTCATTTTAGAGAGTCATCTCTTTTTAGATTATTAAGACCTTATTTTTCTCAGAGTGCATTTATGTTGCCACTGGTGATGGCAAACAACAGGTCACAGGCATTAAAATAGCCTTTGCACAGGAACCTAGCAAACTAGCTAGCTCTAGAAATTCTGTTCCATCCTGTCATTGTTATGAAGTGGTCCCTCAGCCCTCTTCAAAATCTCTGAAAAATGTGATTTGCAGTAATGTCTGAGCCACCTGCATGTACATCTGTGTAGAAAATGTTCGTAATGGACATCATTACCAAGTGTTATTCTGCTTTGCATTTCCAAGGACTTAATTTTGAACTGTCTTCTCTTTCTGTTTACATTGCATGCAAATATTTTGCTTGGTACTATTAAAGGGAACAGTGAGTACAGCTGTCATATGATTAGGGCTGTTGCACTCAGTGACTGGAATTTACTCAGTTTAAGACCTTAACTGATTATTTGAGTGTTTCTTGTCAGGCAACCTAATTGGAGTTCCGGGATAATGTTGGCAGTGTCCTTCGGAGTGAGAGCTGAGGGCCCGATAGTCCTGTATTTTGTCTATGGATATGTTACATGGGAGATTGCCAGAGTCTGAATTTTTAGGTCATATAGGATTGTATTTTGAGTTATGGTATTTCAATATTGTCTTACACCTCTAGAAATACACCACAATTAAAATTCAGCTTACTGGAGTCTTTGGAGACTGAAAGGTCTGTGTTTAATTGTGGCTTACGTTCTTAGGAACACAGCTAAGTGATGCAATACATTCTTCCCCTTTAATAAAAATAAAAAAGTGATGAAATGACTCTGAAAAAAAAAATTAGAAACCTATTTTCATTCTGAAGACATATGAATACAAATTAAAACAAGTCTTTCCATGCTTCTACAAGCTTTCTAGTATTGCAGCTGTAGGTTACGAGTCTCTTGTATGGTGTTCTAATTCTATATTAACCATCTGCTTACGGTATATGCATTTGTGAGGAAAAATTCCATTTTTACCCCAAGATGTGTACCTCTTGCATTGAATTCAGACTTTTCTGCATTTCATCTCACTGTTCTATGTGTTCGGAGCAATAGAGGAAGAAAGAAACAAAATAAGGTAATGTGCTGAACTTTTAACTTCCTTATTAGGGTAATAGAATGGGTTGCACACTACATCTGAAACGTGATCACAGAAAAGCAGACAGGTTATTGTGTTGCTACCTGCAGAAAATTAAGAGGCAAAGGAAAATATCTGAGTCTGTAAAAGAAAGAAAGGGAGATAGATTAAGAAGTTGGCAGAGTCAGCAGAGAAAGAAGCCAAGAAAAACAGATGCCAGATCTAAGTAACAATTCTGTAAGAATTGAATTACTTATTCAGCAACCATACATTGACTGTCTACAATAATTGACATGGGGACAATGCTGTTGTCTGCTTGGGGAAGAGTTTTTGCATAGTCAGACTGAAATTATTCAGAGTGGTCAAAAATGGCTGTGAAATCAACTGTCTATTTTTTCTTCATACAGATACCATAATGATCCAGATGTCTGCCCTTCAGCAAATCACTGAGCAGCTATAAACATAGCTGAGAGCTATAAACATAGCTTTCAAAACAAGGTTGACAATTTAGATTACACATTACTGCCTGATACTCTGTAATGTATAGATGTGTTTAAATATATTTTTAAAATGTATTTGCCATATCTGTCATCTCTGTGACAACTTATGCTAGAATGACAACAGGTATTAAAGCGTGCAAAAGTATGAATTAGAATAATCACCATTTTTTACCCTAATCCTATATGATTTGAAATTGATTGAAAAATCTGTCGTTGATATGATCAGAGTTGTCAAAGTCATCTTTATCATTCAACTTCAGCATTGATTAGACTTTTGCAAATGCTTTGGAGGTAAGATGAGGGGACTTTGAGAGTCACTGAGTTCATTTCTCTGCCTCAGATCAAAATGTACTGTATTACAAACTTTTAGAAATATATTTTTGCCTAATCTGCTCCTAAAATCCTCTAATGAGAGATGCTCTCTAGCCACATTCATTAATAAAGTGCTAAATGAAAAAGAACAGTCTGTAGGAACAGGGTTTGGAGCTATCACAGTCGTGCATGTAAATAATGCCTTAGACAAACCTTGGCTAGATAGAGCGCAACCCGTGCATTGAACCTTTTTTAGCCTAGTTGTATAGATTGATAGAAATAAAAAATAAATAGGGGGTAATTAATGGGTAGCTGCCGTTATGCCATAGCATTGCGCAACATAGAATGTAGAAATAAATGCTGATAATGACTTATCTGGGGGTTGTTTTTAGAGATGGTAGAGATGGCAATCAGACGGTAGTATCTTAATACTGTAGTAATATTATAACCTCAATGAAGGAAATATTTACATCACCTTATGAACGACTGACAAATGTTCACTCCTTAATGATGATGTGTTTAATAAATGGCAAACTATAAAAGTAAAGTGTCAAATAAATGCAAGGCACTGCCTATTTGTGATTAATAAATTTTCCTTACCATTCTGTGTAAGAGTAAGGACATGGAACTGACCACTCTTATAATTTAGCTACTTAGATTGTGAATTTTTTTTCCTGTTTTTTCACTTTGATCTGTTCTGTTTTCAGCCATTATGATGGTGTTGCATAATGTTATTGGAGAGTTATGTTTCAGTTGAGATGTGGATGAAATTCAGTGCAGGGTAAAGTAATTCCAGTGTATAGTTTATTAGGGACATATGGACTTCTTGAGAAAGAAAACTATGCAAATGTTATTATTACTAATAGGAAATACTGTTAATAAAATAAAGAAAATAAAACAACAACAAGTTGTGTCCCGGAAAGGTTAGTGGTAGAAGACAAATCTGTAGATATAAAACTTTCTCTTACCACCTTTCAACCCAAGCTTTTAACTTTCTTGCTTACTACTAATAAAAAATCTCATGATTTCTGGTTTTGCTCATAGAAGTAGTCTAGAGTTTGGCATATCTTTAAATGATTTGTCTGCCTTTTTTTGCCAGTGTAGAGGATGAGAAATTTCTCCTCTGAGTTACCCCTCTAAAATTGTCCCTGCATTCCTTAGAATCAGGATGAAAAACAGAATGTACATCCATGAAAAACTATTTGCAAAAAAAATTGTTTCCTTACTGTAAAGGAATTGAGAATGTACAATTTACATATGGAATGTATATATATATATATATATATCAAAAAATTCAGCATGACTGTAAAATCCACCACATTTATGACAGACTCTCTTAAAGCCGAAAGTGGTAGAGGCAAACAAAGGGAGAATGTGTCATTAGGAGTGACTGAAATATGATTTCCATAAGATTAGGGATTAGAGTAATACATAAAAATTGTGACATAAAAATATATCTCATGTATGAAACTAGTAGATCTACTACTAGTAAATCTAAGATTCTACAGAATAATTTTGCTGAATAGATAAGCAAGTTCATAGAGCCAAAAAGCTTGGAGGATTCATTTTCAGTTCCACTTGGAGAGATTGCTGGGTATCTGCACTTAGAGTACTTAATATAATTTTAGGAACATCTGTAGTAACCTAAGACAAAGACCAAGCAGTGTCAGTATCTAACATCATCCATAAGTGCCATAAGTGCGTACCTTAGAAAAAGGAAGAACTGGACAAGTTTATGTAATACTTTTGCCTAATGCTAATTGCAACCTAATGATAATTGCAATCAGCAATTTTCCCAATTCTGCAGGCTTCTATTTATTTGCTGACCCGCCAGCAGATTTTTCTTTCATGAAGATGTTCAGTCTCCCAAACTACATTACTTTTTAGAATTCACATCAGTTTTGACAAAGCAGTTTTTGCATCTTGAAACTGATTGCCATGGGTTTAATTAGATGCCTCTCATTTCCTAAACTGGAAGAGAGGAATAATTTCATTCTACTCTCTCTTACAGTGATAGTAGTTTTATGTTTCTTTATCATACCTTCTCTCTGTAGCCTCTTTTTCACAGTGGAAAGCCATAGCTGACATTCATCCTCCTGAAATCATACCTACATACATTTATCAATGAGATAAAAATGGAGAAAGTGCTAGAAAGTTGTTTACTTAAAGCATAATTAACTGTATGGTGTGATTACCAACTTAGCTTGCATCAAAATAATTTGAGAAATTTGTGCCATGCCCTTGGAGATTTAGCCAGATACACCATGCAAAGATACACATTTATCTTGTTGATATGCATACCTGAATAAATTTTATTTTCAGTTTGTAGAATTTTAAATAACTATTTTTTTTCACAGCGAAGAATTTAGCCAGTGCTTTCTGTGAATCTCTATATCTGTTTTTACAGGCATATAGATTTCTTAAGTCTTTTCTCAGATGTTTTATATTGACAAGATTCTTTCCTTGATAAAAAACAGCTCCAGCCTATAGTTGGTTCTGGGGCTCCCTGCTTCCAAATCTGAATCCTTGATTTGTTTACAGGCAGCTCTAATACCTCTACTTTCATTTTTAAAAGGCTGTGTTCTAAGGAAAATTGGTCTTAATTTCCCCTCTGGCCTGACACAGTCTTCTTTCTCACCTCAGCTCTCCAGGCTAAGCAGCCTAACACAGTTCTACCTGAGGACAAATATTGTTAGTCAAGAGACACATCAAAGTTTCTTCTTCCCTTTGCCTTTCTTACCACAAGGGACATTAAAAAAACATAATGAAAAACAAATGCATGAATAAAAAAAAACATTCAGAGAACTGGCAACAAATCACTCTGAAGAAAACCCACACAGAGAAGGAAATGGAAAAGAGCATCACGACCTTACGTGAGGGAGTACATGACAAGGATTTCTGGATAAACATCATTAATCTGCTTCTGTGATTATTGCTTATAAAAGCTGTGTTTGATACATGACCAGTTTGTTGACCAGTCTATTATTTACCTTCTGTTATTTAACCTTTTATATTTTAGCAGAGCAGCTTTCTTGAGAGATTTTAAGGGGACATTGAGCAGGATACCCTACTCTTCCGGAACATCAATGAGAAGAAGGGGATTAATGTTTCCTGATGTTATAGGAAGATGCCCTCTTCTCTACAGAGAAGAAATTGAGGATGAGAGGGAGAGGACACAAACAACAACAAGAACAACAACAGAAAAAAATAGAATCCCTACTTCGACCTTACTATCAGCAACTTACTTTCCCACCTGTCCTTTCCATCCCCTCTCAGAATAACTGACTTATTTTGAAAAGGAAATGTAGCTTGTTTGGTGTTAATTTAAGTGGATGCTATGTGGATGATGTTTTAAAGGATCTGATCTTTTACAATGCAAAGGTGTGTTCTGTCAAGTTCTGATCACCGACCTTCAAGCTGTGCACATGAAATTAGACTCTGATTTTAAAAATTTACTTTTCTTCTTATTGTCAGTCCTCTAACCTGGGTAAACAAATCCAGTTCCTGCATTGCGCAATTTCATCAGGCAGCATGTTCTAAGTATCACCACAGCAGAAGAAAGCAACTGAGTTTGATTACAGTTACCTTCACTTATTTGATTTTCTGGGGAACTGTCCTATTAGTTAATAATACTTAGAATCCCAGTTTTCTGTTTCAGTGATAAAACTGAATAGGATGTGGCTGATACAGGTGTCTATATTTAGGTAAAACTCCTGAAGTTCTAATTCTCCTCTGTATTTTTGTGTCTCAAGCTGCCTGCCAAGCTTAAATGATACATGATTAATAATTGAGCACATCACATTTATGCATTTCTTTGCAATAGATGCATGAGAGGAAAACAGAAAATGAAGGGGGAAAAAATAAAGGATTAGCAGTTTGAGATACCCAAAGGCAAAGATGTGCTTCCATGGTAATTCCCAAAAGAAAGAAGTGATAACTCATCTGTTGATCTACCTTTCTTCAATCTTTACTTGTTAATTTATGTCCTTCCCTATTTTCATACACAGTCCTTTCTCTACTCCAAGAAAATCAATGACAAGATTGTTGTGACTGCACAAGGCTTAGGGCTAGACTGCTTATATCGGTTAAAATATGTACCAACTAGTGAGGAGAGAAAATGATATAAAGCCACCGTAAGTTATGTTTTTCCTTGATAGGGCATTGAATGGCTAGCAGTGTGGTTCAATGTCTTCAGCTGTGCTGAGAAAAATATTGCTTCCACCTTTTTTGACAACTGCTTTATAGTTCAAATGATATCAAGATAAAGCTATCAGCTTCATTTTTTTCATCTTATGAATTTAAAAATTATCAGTGAACTACCTCAGCACGATAATACTGGGTGCTAATGATCTTCTATTTGTGCTGACAAGTTCAAGTAACTGCTATATTTACCTCTTATCCCACTATGTGCTGCTCAAAGCAAATTGTTTATAATTATTTAAAGTTCATAAGTCAACAAACGCTTCTATTTAAAGCTTTTAATGTACTGATCTGTTTTCTTTTTTTTTATTTTTTCTGTATTTGTTTGAAAAGATATATCCTGGTGTGTAGGAACCTGTGAAAAACCTGAAAATCTTGAAACCGGACTTTATTTTAAGGAAATTTGGGGGGAGATTTGCAACCTTAGCCTTGGCCATGTTCCTGGTCAAATAGTCTCTGAAATCGCTCTGCTCCTCATTTCTGCAATAAATAAGGGGGTCCAGGAGCCAGTTCAGGAGCCATTGTACAGTGTAGTTATAGCTACATGCTTATCAGAGACAGGCAAAAATAAGCCCATGTTCAGTGTTCCTCAAATAATGTGGCATAGAACTTATTCTATTGTTAACCTGTCAGCTGTTGGTTAGCTTCTGTTCTCAAACATCAAGATTCACTCACCCAAATCTTTTAAAAAGGCTTTTCTACTGGACTGGTGGATTTTATTATTATCCTTTGAAGTGTTCAGGTTTACTTTGAATTCTACTATCTCTCTTGAATATTTGTATAGTTTATACTTGGGATATAATGACTTCATCCATCATGGCCTTTTGAGGTAGCACTCCAACTCACTGCTTCATTGGTGTTGATTGATAATGAGTCAAAATGTGCAGGTACTATTCCTGAGTAGGATATATCAGAAACTTATGAGCAGCCATTTCATTATTGTCAGAGTTTATTATATATTTTTGTTTCATATATGGCATAATATACTTGCTATTTTTTTACTCATTAACTGCTGCAATGGTGATTATTTTTCATCTTGCCACAATTTGCCCCAGTCTCTCCCTAGAATGATAATACATGATTAATACAGAAACAAACCTGTCTACTAATAGGCCATATTTGGAAAAACCTTGCCTAAATAATGCATTTTCCAAATCTGTACCCATGGTAATGTAAATATTGTTGGAAGAGCCCTCTTTGACAGGGTGAAATAGTTGCCAGCAAATATACTCTGCCACTCAAAGGTCATAGTCTGCCACTGGCTTCATCTTAGGTGTTTTATGTGCTGCTTCATCAGCACATCTGTATAACCTACCTCAATAACATTCCTTTGAAGTCCCCTCAAATCATCTGTTTTGGATTATAAGAGATAGTTGTAGCTGTTTTAAAGTGTTTCTGTTACACCACATGTTTCTAACCAGCCTTTAGCTAGGAAGTTATGGTCCTCAAAGCAAAACTGGTAAACCATATGGTGAAAATACTTCTCATTTTCTTTAGCAGTCTTGTATGGTTTAGATGCTTAAATTGCTGAAATAAAATGCAAACTACAATACAGAAGGCTATGACGAAATGGGGACAAAAGGATATTTCAAAAACTTTGCAGTAAAAATTTTTCAATAATATCAATTGGGAGAGTAGTAATTGTAATTCTCTGAACAGTACCTCAAATGAGATTTGTTCCAGCAAAATATTTCTGTGAGGGACACCTTTGATTTAATGGTACCTAATACTACCCCATGTTTTTTTAACAACAGACTTGTGTTACCAAATAAGATCTTTGATATATCTCTTTGCAAATGGTTAGCCTGTTTGTATTTTCTGTAATATGGAAATGCTTATATGCTGCCCACATATTTCTATATGACTGCATGTGTTTGTGTACGTGCCTACATTTTTTTCTGTGGACTACCAAAAGCCTAGTCGATGAAGAAAGACAAGTGGCTAATTAAAAAAAGATAAAATCACTCTATGTATATTTTTTGAGGATACACATTGATATTACTACTGGCAACTAGTGATCAGTAAGAAAAGTGTGAAGAAAACATATATCATCCATCTGCTTCAACCATCTGCCGAGAAAAAAAAATGTTACCATTAACAGGTCTATATCTATAATTCTGTGTTCCGTGTACATCTTCATGATAAATGTCTCATATATATGTATATATTTAACTACATAGTTAATCATACTAAGTATCATATAATGTACTAGATGCCAAGCAGCATTAAGGTTATTATTTTTTAAAAACAAATTAACAATTTCGGGGATGTCTTTTTAAAGTTTCTGGTAATAACTCAGTGACTTCTTTAATCTGTCCAATAAAAGTTAGCTTTGCTACTAGATATACATGCTAATTTATGTTTCTTACTAGTTTGAGTGTGGATTTTGGCATAGTATGCTACTTCTGTTTATCTCCTTTTGTCTATATTCCATTTGAATGCTGACATATCTTTGAAAAATGAAATAAAGGCAGGTTGTAAACCTCAGGTGAATCAGTGTTCTCCAGAATCCATCTGTGCAAGTTTCACCCTTTTCCTGAGGAGAGTGGTTGTGTAGCAGGAGTATCAATCAGATACATGTAAAGTGATGGAAATCATTAAGGAGGACTCTTGAGGATTTATTTTCAAGATGCCCTTGGGGTATTTGTCTTCTGTGTTAGGAGCTTTAGAAAGGGAAAAACTTTTGTAGCCAAACAAATTCCACCTAGTTACTGGAGAAACCTCTGCCTAGCAGTTCCTTCTGATGTGTGATGCATGCAGCATTCCCAGAATCCAGACAATGTTGGATCTCCAGCTTATGGGCACAGTGCCCATATGCATATTCAGGAGGTCCTACAATTTCCAGGATTGATGGTTTTTTTGTGTACATTATTTCTACTGTTACATGTGTATAGCAGATCTGTTCAGAATTTACTCCCTTGCTAGGTCCAAGACATGTACTTGAAAGGTGAGAGGCAAGATCAGATGACAGCCACCAGAACTGGAGTTTTCCAGTAGCTTTCTCACAGCTGCTTTCATTCTGCAGCATATCTCATAACTGAATGAGTTCCAGGCAGGGAGGTGTTTGTTTCTTGTTAATGCAAGAATTTTTCCCTTTTTTTAAGAAAAAAAAATACCCTAAGGCACTTCAAAAAAATCATATGGCTTCAAGATGTGGGACCTAGATTGCCTGATGTAAGAAGATGCCTGGTAAAACCATAAATGCAGTGATCATTTCCTTATGTTTTAAGGAAAAATAGCAGAATGATATAACTAGGTCTTTCTGCTATAAAACTGAAAATAATAATCCAGTGTTGAACAGTGATTTTAGATGGGAAGCTCTTTTCTCTGAGTTTTCACTGTGTAGTTGCAAAAGCTTGGCAAAACCCTTCCCGGGTCAATAGCTGAATTACTGGACCATCTTTGTTTAGGTGACACTATGAAGTTGGTCAATGTTTAGAATCTGCCAAAGTTATCAACAGATAGAAGAATAGTAATTACAGGAGAAATACCTTTTTGTTTTTCTAGAGAAATTACAATTAATTTCATAAGCTGTTTCCCTTTATTGCATCATTGACTGTCCAGTGTCTTTTTTAACAGCAGTGATTTGGTTTGATAGCTCCTATAAGATGCTTCCTTGTTGACTGTGGTGGGGAAGTGGAAGATATCCTGCCTTTGGTTTCCCATCTCTTACTCAGGAATCCTATGAGTAGGTGAATCTACCAGGGTCCACATTTCTATCTCTTTTCAACTTTGGTTAGTCCTACAGAGGCAGATGCCATGTCTGGTTAAAAGTAATACCTGATTCACTAAAGAAAAAGCCATCAAGGTGATATGGTATTATAAGTTAACATCATTTACTCTTAAAGAAATGAGGGGATTCCTCGTTTATTGTAATGGTGCATGAGTAATGTCTTTGAAACTTAGACCGGAGTTGGTTAACCTCCAAAAACTGTACTGTAGGTGCTATTGAAATTGGCACTTCGTTTTTAAGAAGTATAGCAGCCAATGTTTTGAAGGATTTGTTAAATTATTTGATACTAAGAACAATCAGCAGCAATTAACATACTCTTCCATCTGAAGCAACAAAAGACATCATCATTCCCCTCCTTCTTAGTACTATGTAAAAGGATGTCATAGGTAATGCATAAAAATTTGTTTCAGAATATGAAAGCCATATAATTTAAAAGGTCATTGTTCTACAAGTCTTTTGAATAAAGAATATTTGAAACTTTACTTATTCAAAAATTTATAGGCAATAGCTTATTTTAAGCAGCTAATTGTCAAACCCAATCTTCTCTCTTGTTTTTCAAGTTCATGCTACATAAGAAAAGAGGAAAGGAATTAATAGTCTATTATGCACATTTTTATTATGAACTGTCACTCTAAATAGTCTCATACAGACACACATTAGACCTCTTCCTATGCTGTAAGGAAACATTTCAATAAATAAAAATCTCATTTGCTCCCATTTGAATTTAAGGCCCTTTATACTGTCGGCATAACATAGATGGGATTCAAACTCACACTATTTATAGCAGGATACATAAGTGGCAAAAAGAAAAAAATAAATCACATAAAAAAGCTCCCTTTTTGACTGAAAAGCATTTCTGATGATACTTTTTAATTTTTGAGTGTTCAGAATTGCTTATGTCTTTATTTGGTACAATTTTCTGTGAATTCGGTAACTGTAAAAATTAAAATTGTAAGTTAAAAATATTTATCAGTTCAAAACACAAATCCGTTGTTGGTATTTGTGAAACTTAAAGGAGACTATACTTTGAGCTCCTGTCCTTTGGTGCAGAATGAAAATTAACTGGCAGCATTCACAGAGCTGAGAAGTCACACTGAAATGAAAACAGTTGCTCTGCTCCTCCTTCTCCCTAAACCTAACAGCAGGGAGATTTTGAAGTAACACAATACTATAAACATTTAAATTATTGTTAAATGAAAAGATTCTAATTTATTTCAACTTATTTCATAGCAAGAAGAGATCATTTTGTCTACTGTGTAAGAAATGAGTAGCAAGAAATAGTGTTGTCACGTCGTCATGTTTTTTAGACTGAAGTGTCAATAACAAAATAATGTTGAGGAAAGGAGAAAATGAATTAAAAAATTGAGTTATTCTTGACTCTTGAGAAAGCACTTTTTTTGCTAATAATCGCATTGATCTCTTATTGCAGACAAACTTAGCTTTCTTTATTTTTTCTTTAGATGAAGAGTATTAGGAAAAATATAATCTTTCAAATATCATAAAGAAAATTGTGTGAATTTATGTGCAGACTTCATGACTGTGAAATCAGTAAATCACTGTTTAAGAAATACGGAACAAAAGACTGAAGCCAGTTATGATGACTTACATTAATTTACTTTGTGCTCAGCATTGTTTAGCTAAGCTAATCATGGAAGATTAACCTTTAAAAATTTATATTGCAAATTTTGCTCATCCCATTTTTGGTTCCTAATGCTTTTAGCTCTGTAAATAGCATTTGACATTTGCCAATAGTAATGTCAGGCACAAACATTCCCCTATTCTGCAGATAACAACAGTTTGAATTCTCTTTCTTTTTTTTTTTCTTCCTTTTTTCTTTTTTTTTTTCTTTTTCTTTTTTTTGAGGGAGCAATTGAGGAATTGGAAACAATGTAATCTTTTTTTTCCTTTTTTTTTTTTAATGTTGAATTAAATGCTGCAACACTGTAAAGATTGTTACTTGGTTACAAGTTTACCCTGGACAACATTAGACAGCATTCAGCATTCAGTTTTTTTTTTTCCTGTTTCCACTGTTTTCTCCTTTTATTGGAAAGAAACAAAAATGGTACAAAGAGGGAATAAGAGAAATTGGTTCTACCATGTGTTCTGATCCTCAGATACACAGCCATTGAATCACATGCACAGCTTTAAACCTCCAAACAGTTCTATTGCTGCTGCTTTGACTCCTCATATGCTTATGCCTACTTCTGATCTTTGCTTTTAGATAGTGCTGTAATATAAATATTAAGACATTTAGAATGATAAAAAATAGCAGTAATCTCTGACTAATATGGTATTTACCCACTGACAGCTCTCTTTCAAGGTCACCTTTCTTAACAACAGTTCTGAGGAAAAATCCTCAGTTAGTCTGTAATGCCCTTTTTAACTATGGGTTGAGCATCCTTCATGCTACAAGATTTTCTTTGAGACATCTAGAAAAGGCAATTAAGAAAGGGAATTTCAAACATGTTAAACAAGCACTTACATACATGAAGTTCCAGAAATAAAAATTGTTGGTAATCAATAAACGAAAGACTGATTTATGGGACAGGATCTGTAGGAGCACTAATCTTTGTAGTGTTACAAAAATATTGGAGTTTTTTTTACATAATACAAAAGTAGTATTGGACAGTTCAACATTCATATTATTTAATAAATAGATTTCTAAGAATAGGTTTCTACTAGCTTCATAGCATATAATACATCAAAACATGTGCACTGTATTTGCACAGCATATACCTTGAAAAATAGAAGTTCTTCATACTCGTTTATACTAACTCTTCCATTAAAAACAAAACTGTTAAACAATGTGAAGAAAATTATATTTAACATATTTGGGCTTGCAACTTTTTAAAAAGTTGTATTTTTTATTGCCATATTTTGTAGCTTCACCTAATGTAATGAGGTTTAGGTGGCAGTACATTAAAAACATGAGTGATGTAAATAGCCACCTCAAAAGTAGACTTTTTCTGTAGAAAACATGAGGACTAAGTCCATTTGTTTCTTAATGGATTTAAGTCCAAACTGAAAGTTAAGTGAATAACTAATGGATCTGTGGAAGTGGGACCAGGGCAGAAAAAGGCAGTTGTTCCATTTACATGCTAATCATTCATAACTACACAAAGGACTACTGGGCTTAGCTTGCTCTTAGAGAGTTTTTTGAGGATAGAGGCCAATTCATAACTTGAAGAATGGTGTTTAAGACACAGCATAATGTTTAGAAATGCAATACTTGCTCATGTTAGGAGCTCTGGCTGCAGCTCCAAAGTTGTCATCCAGTTGTCAACCAGAAGGGCTGGATCTCATGCGAGCTTTTGGATTTGTTAATTTGGTGGTGGGGACAAGAGGGAGAAGGAGGGAGGTAAAAATCTGTATCCCTTTAGGCAACATTTAATAGCTTTTCAAAAGTCCTATAGATTGCAGTTTCCCTGTTTTGTATCCTCTTTTCCACACCCCCCCCCCCAACAGAAGCAGCTGAAGAACAATAGCAGATCACCACATTGTGCTTTCCTTGGCGGACTGTCTTTTGAGTTGTTACAGTGCCCTAATCCAGATGGTCTGGAATTCTGCTTTTATCTTCAACTGATCGTTTACTTTAACCTCCTAGTGCATGGGGCTTTAAGTAGTAGCATAATATAAAACACAAAACACCATAGGTTCAGATAATACTCAGAGGCTAACTTTAACAATCTGAGGCTAAACTGCTCCCAAAAAACACCACACATACATAATGTCATATTTGTCATTGCATATTGTCTCTGTGAAGTATGTGTGATTTTAAGCATCATCTAGAGGATCAATATCTTTGATTCCCATTGAGATTGATGGAAAGTCAGATTTCCAAACTCCATATGGGAAATTCTCACAGTATCCAATCATAAATTACTGTAGCTTGGGAAAATGTTGTATTTCCTTTGGAGTTCTGGGAGTGTAGTTCCATAGGTGCATTCAGAAAATTAAAGTTTGAATAGCTCTCTTTCCGGATATACTTCCCTTTCACTCCAAATTATTGTTTTTAATTCAAAATACTTTCAGGGTAGGAGGACTGTTTGGCCAGTAGGCCAATTATTTATTATAACTATAAGGCGAAACCTTTCAACTATCTTTCAGTAGTACCACTGAGTCATCATTTTTCATTAAAAAATATATTTTTTCTCTTTTTTTTTTTTTTTTCCTGAAAGTTTCCTGAATTGTCTGTGAGGTCATACTTTCTCTCTATGTACTACTAATAAGAATTTTCAAGACTGAAGACTGACTGACTATTCCTAAGGTGATGGTACTGAATACATGGATAAGACATGCAGTATTACCAAACAATTAGCGTGTTACCCATTCATTCTGTACTACGTAATTTGTTCTTTTTTTCCCTTTGAAAACTTCAGGGTGTTCAAGAATGAGCCTGTATGGCCATTTTGAAGTAAAGCTATGTGTCTATAAGCCACAGACTGGTGAGGTACTAGACATCCTCTTTTATCTCCCTCTCTCTATATCTTCAGAATGAGGAAAAATTACACAGCTGACCACACTGCAGCTGCTTAATGCTGTTGTAAATAGATCCCAATAAGCATATGGTATATACGGTTGTCTGTGCAAATGAAAGGGTTTGGATTGTTCAGAAACCATAGGCAGGAGGGAGACCGGTGGGAAAAAAACTTCCTGATTGCAGCAGCAAATGGTAGCAATTTTTCCTTCCTGTGTTAATGAATATAATTCATGTAATGCATATTATCTCAGTCAACAGCAAAATTTGCATGTTCAGTTCACAGACAAAGTATTTTAATTAAGAATATGAATGAGCAATGACAATCCAGTTGCAGAAAAAGCAAAGAAGGGCACAGTTTGGCCCATATGGGTGGAGTAACTTTGTGAATATAGTTTATCAATATAATAAGCTCACTTTCCTAAAACTCTTTGCCAAAAGAATGTCCTTTAAGTCATACTGGTTTATCTGTTTTTCCCTCTAACCTTCCTTTGCATGCAGTATTTGACTGCAAACTTTTATTTTACAGCCTCTAGCGATCAAATCACTTCATCCTCTATAAACATAACAAATTAAAAGAGCTTTCAGCTACTGAGCTCACACACAACATACACAAAACTAAAATAATTCATTGTCTAGAGACTATAACAAATTTTAATGTGCATTTACAGAGTAAACAGAGGGCTGGCATAGGGTTCAAACCAGTGGAAGTGAATGTATGCATTACAAAATCCACACAATACTGGATTACAAACTAAAAAGTGATGTTTTTTCAAGAAAGTAAATAAAGATGTATATTGGTGGCACAACATACAGTTAAGATTAAAAACTGGCTTGCATGAGGACCAAAGTATGTCTACTCTGAAGTTATACCACACAGACTGTAAGCAATTTACAGAATTTAAGTTAGTTTTGCATATACAGGAGTTGCAAAATTAGATAAAACACATTGAAATATAGAACACACACACAAAGAAAGGATGTATATATATCAACCTCCACGCTGTTGTCAGGGGTTGGCCTAAGTCAGCAAATGCCACCACTGAAGAAGAAACAAACCAAAAGAGGAGAAAAACCCACAGAGAGGAGTGATGGGGAAGAGAAAAAAAGAAAAATACTCTCATTTGTTTGCCAGAAACTGTGCCCTTAGTTTGCTTAGCTGCTTTCTAGGGTTTCTTTTTCCTCTGTATTCCTCATGCAAAAAAAAAAAAAAGAAAAGAAAAAAAAAAGAAAAAAGAAGAAAAAAAGACTTTTGACAAAGTTTGAGGTGCTTTTTCAGGGTTGACATTGATTCAATCTGTTTTGTTTCATTATTTGGCCTCTGTTTGCTTCACAGCTGGAACGATTCTTTCGGTGTATGAAACTAAATGTCATCCATGGTTAATTTTATAATACCGATGACTCGCCAGCCAACCCCTGAGAAGTCAAGGATATGAGGCTTCTACTTGCCGAGAGAAAAGGAAACTAGGTCTTGCTGTTACAAAACATCCTATTACATCGCATCAGTTCTCTTCAAATAAAAGATCAGTGATACGCCAAAGAAAATAAGATCTATCAAGAAAACATGTGGTATCCTCTTCTTTTTATAATATTTATTTATTTATTTATTTAGTATTTTTGTTTGTACTTCCTGAAGAAGGTGCTCCTTGTGTAGAGATTTAGAGTACATTGGGTGCAGAGTGATGGTTGGAGGTTAGGGTCAACTTTGCTGTCCGCTCCATGGATTTTACAGGCGATTTGCTCTTTGCTTTAAGAAGAGAAAGTGATATTGGAAAAAGTCAGCACTTTTAGATTAAAGCAAAGCACCCTTCACAAAGCCACAAACAAGAAGCAGGACAGAAAGTCCATGGCTTGTAGCTATCCTCGCACCTGCGGAAGAAGTTATAAGATATTCGCTCATCTTGCAGATTTCCAATGCTCCTTATAAGGCTGTTTTAAACACATACATTTATATATTAATTAGCTCGCCAGGTTGGCTCTGCTGCTCATGAATGTCTTGGCATGCACTGTAAATGACAACACAAAATATTTCAGTCCCGGGGAGGCTTGTCTGTATAGCTTTGCTTTTGTTTCTTGCCTGTTTTGAACAACGTAACCCAGTAACCATACATTGAGAGGAACAAACACCTTCCCCCTCAGGGCATTCTTTACACAAGCATTGCTAGATGTGGGCAGGGACGGCGAGGACTACTACCAAACAGGCCGTCCTGCGGCTACCTAGTCTTGCTGTGAAAACCACAGAAGATGCTGGAAGGCAGCTCTGCTGGTTACAAGAGGAAACAGAATGCCAAAAGGTTGCAGTGGTATTTATTTTTGAGAAATTGTATTTTACCAGATATTTTTTGTCTTTCTAGCAACCTATGAAAGCAATGATATATATCGTTATTCCTGAAAACATGCTTTGTATTCAAAGTTATCAGGATAAAAACATGCAGAACTGCACTAATGAATTTGAAGTATTGACACACCAAAGACATGAGGATTTAAAGGTCTTAGATGCCAAGTCTTAATATTTGATAACTTCCTATAGCATAAATAATTACATTCAGAACTTGAAACATATTATTTGAGATGAAAACCATAAATTGGATTTCATTAAGCCATAATAAAACCTCTAATTATAACAGGTTAAAGCATGATTAATAGATTTTATGTGTGTGTGCTATATTTGAATAGAACTGAGTTTTACTGATGGTTATTGACTTCAAATCTATAATAGAACAATGTAGTTATATGCTGTCAATAATAGCACCAGACTTTTAATAACTTAGTATTTAAAAAAAAATCTATTAATCATATTTAAGTTACTTTTATAAATAACTTAATATTAAATTGAATGCTGTGTGAAAGCAAAAAGAACTCAAAGCAAATGGTCATTTGTTTCAAATTTTCAAACATATATTAGTAAAACATGCTTCTATAACTGCTATAAGCTATATAGCTTTTGCTGGATATAACTATATAGCTGCTGTTCATAAGTATAAAAAGAAGTATTTCAATTCCTGTCTTTTGTAAATTTTCCCCTTCAGAAAGGGCATTAAACTAAATCTCTGAATACTATTTCCTTTTGTAAATATACTGTGTGAGATATTATACAAATATAGCAGTTGCTATAAAAGACTTTTAGTTCTCTGTAATATACACAAGAGCAAGAACTTCAGAGGTAACTGTTATCTCAGTTATCCATGTGTGAACTGAATTTGTGGGTAAATATAAACTTCCGAATAGACCCAAGTCTTACAGACATGACCAAACTTTTCAAAGGAGTCTGAGGGAGCTGGGTGCTCAGTTGTTGGTGAATGCAGATGAGAGAAACACACCCAGTTTTCATGCACCCATCTGATAGTGCTAGCCTAACTGTACTACACTGTAGTAATTTTCCACACTTCACAAAGCACATGCTCTCTATTGGAAAACTGAGCCTTCAAAAAGTATTCATGCAAATTTGCTGCGACTTATTCCTGTGGGTTGCTCTCACATGAGCAGTATTTCTGTGCTTGAGCCCACAGGTCAAATTTAATTTTCTGTTTTCAATATTATCATAGCATGGCCTTATTCTCCATTTTATATAAGCATACATCTGTCATTTGACAGATCTTTATAAATGTTTTTTTCTTTCCCTGACAGAACTTAGGACCTTTTGTATTGTTAGTTTACTTAATGTTATATTGAATTACTTATATCTTTTCAATCAAATAGAATAGTCTTGAGCAGTGTATTTATCTTAAGAGGTCTTTAGATTCCTCTGTGTGAAATATACAGAACACAAATAGGGATGAATACTCACAAGAGTCTCATGGATATTTCTTAAGATAGCTTTTTAAATAAAATAATAATCACATTATAAATTGAAAATTTGAAAGCTATAATGTGTAGAAAAGAAAGAGTGCTACAAAACAGATTTGACGTAAACTGTTTCATGGTGAAAAAAAAAACAGAACCTTAATATTTTAATATTTGCTGCCATCAAATGTTTTTTAAGGGTTTTTTGTTGTTCTTTTTTTGTGGTTTTTTTTTTTTTTTGCTTTCTTCAATAGTCTGTAATTACCAAATTGGGGGTCACATGTTACATACATCTCATTTTTTCTACATATATATAGATATATAATTCAGTCATTGTATAAATTCCCATCTCCTTTCAGTATTGTCACATGTTGTACATGCATTTTTTTGTAAACAGTGAGTTTGTTTGTCTTGAAAGGAATTTAGGTCTGCCTATATACAGTAAGTGCAAGTTGAAGCAATAGAGAACTCACCCAAAAAGTTAGGAGAATTACTGCTAAAACAATTTTAGCCTCCAAGTGAACAAAGAGGCTGTAAGGCTTACTGGAAGTCACTTTAGGTATTACAGTGTGCATTGTGCTTTGCATGGTTGAAGGAACTGTTTAGTATATCCTAATGCCATATCAGGGTCTTATTAAATAGTTTAGTTTGCAAAATACTGTCGAACCCATACTGATGCATTTTCAGCAATGCCTCTTCTCAATAAAATGAATATGTAGCAAGTATGATGATCAGGTGTACTCTTCGTCACCTAAGCATGCATTTAGGCACCACTTTTCCCTGATGCTTTATGAAATACAATAAGGGTTTAGGTATCTTCTGGTTTGTTTTTTTTTCCCCCAGATTTTGCTTTGTACTCTCATGAACTTAGATACCTCTGTAGTTTTTGGAAGGGTGAAAGCTGCAAATATAGAATAATAACATATTAAACACTCTGTTACCAAACTAGCTACACCAAGAAGCTATTCTAGTTCTCTTCCTTTTCCTGTTCCATATATTTGTTCATTTTGTTTTGACTACAAATCTATATGTCCCAAGAAGTCACAGAGTGTTTAAATGAGAAATTTATTTTCATTTTTATACACTTAAATCAGAGGCAAATTTCAGACCAGAATCCAAATCCGAATGTCTCCAAAATATAGAGTATGCAAATTCAGAATTTTTATACAGATTCCCTTTGGTTGTACATTGCTGACCAGAACTTGGAAAGTACCACTGGGACTGTGAGCACGGTAAAGTAAGTACAAAACTATCGATGTGACGGTGGATTTGCTAAACCAATTACTCATTTTTCTGTCATTTCTAACATTATTTCTTAATTAATATCGTGAGAGCTAAAGAGATTTTATTGCAGGTCAATTGTATTACCTTCAAAGATAGTAACTTAGAAGAGGAATGGTAGTGTGTATACATATATCATTTTAACATTATTAATCAAACCTTGCTTCTTGTGTGGGCCACGGATCCACATTGTGGCCCATCAGCCATAGGGATCCAGATAAATTCCTGCTGTGAAAAGAGAAAAGGCGAACCTCTATGTTTTTTTCTCTTTTTCCTGCCACTGACATCCATCAAAAAGGGCAAATATTGGTGAAATATTTGCCCTCTTTCCTATTAAAAAATAGACTGTTTTGTCAAAGGTATGTGATCATGAGAAAACTTTCTGTGTAACAGTGTGAAAGAGTAGTTCGTGCTATTAAGCCCTTTGAAATGATGGTTTGTTCAAATTGGGGTTTACTTAAATGCCAGGAGAAGTAAGAAAAGAAAACAATAGCAATAAGTATTTATGACCTTATTGCTTAAAATAATAAATAATCTATGTCATAAATGCTGAGCCAGATTTCTTTACTGTATGTACTGAATGGCTAAACATAAATTTTATTCTATTAATGAGATTAATTTTGTAGTGTCTCAGTATAAAATATTGTTTATCAGCAGAAGCTGTAAATTTTAAGTGAATATATAATAGACTGACCAAAAAGCTAGTCAGGATGCTTGCATGACCATCATTCCTAGCTTCCACTGAAGTATTGATCAGACAAAATTTGTATAAAAAATATGTGGGTCTTGGGGTGGCAAGCCAAGATAAGTTAATGCTGGTTTTGTAACTTTGCTCATTTATTTTTCACGAATGGAAAAGCCCTCACCAATTTATAAACTCAACAGCTGCTTTAGATGGCACAGTATTAGCATGTGATACTTGTGAGAGTACTTTGCATGTTTCCTCATGCTGGTTGACAAGCAATTTGCATCTGTAAGGGTCTAGCAGTTTGACATGCTTTGGGCTTGCTAAGGTTTGGAAATATGTTGATAGATAATAGCCTATTGCACTTTGATTCTCAATACCTATCAGTCAGAGCTATTAAACTATGAAAACTAAATCTAATCTTATGGAGTGAATTTGTGAATTCTGCAGCACTACTTTAATATTTTGTTCATCTCATAAGTTTAATGAGGGGATCTTTATGTTTCTTTTAAATACTAAGCCAGTAATCACAAGGGAAAACCAGTGTCTCAAGCAGGGTCTTGGTTTGGTGCTGACTAATACAGGAAAAATACAGTTAGTCACACAACCATACACAATCCATTCTGAATTCTCTGTATGTATCACCTGGTGCTGAGCAGTCCCTAAATATATCTCAGGCTAAGGGGTTCCTTCTGTGCTTGTGCTGAATACTAAGTAATATCATTATATTATTGGTTTGTGAAATCACAGAGGTGTGACAAATTTGGCAGTTTTGCTTTCCGGGAACTTATGCTGACATTTTCTTCCATTTTTGCAGTGCCTGGCTTGCTGATCTGCAACAGTCACTTTTGCTCCTTAGATTTGAAATAGTCTTATTATCAAGACCAGTTAAAACCATAGGAAATCATAACTTAGTGTGATTTCCATGTAAAATAAGTAAATGATGATAGAACACCTGCTATAATTTTCCTAGGATATTCATGAATCATAGATTTATTGAAAGGCCTTTGCACGTTTCAGTCCATAAAGATATGTGAAACCTAGTAAGGTTGTCTTTATTTCAAATTTGATCTGAATTTATCTCACAGAGGTTTGAGAGGTTTCTCTTTGGCCTACCAACTGCTGTCTTTGCGTATGAAACAAATTCTACTTAAATGTGGAAATAATAATTACACATATTGCTTCTATGCAACTGGAATATATACCCGAACTTGGAAAGAAAATTTGCCTTTAAAAAATATAAAATCACCCTTTTTCTTCTCAAGAAAATTACTTCTGATGTGTACTTTAAGGACCAATCACTACTGTTAAATTTAGGGAAAATAAACACTTAAGGGAGAGAAACGGATATCATGTTCAGCCCTTACAGTGTAGGTATTTTAGTTGAGACTTCCAGTGTACCCATTCTCCTGGATCCACACTAGTCAGACGTCTTTCAGTCTTAAACAGGGTGAACTGCCCATCACCATCTTGGATGAATGTACCAGAGAGGGTAAATAAAATCATCTTGCATGCTGCACAAAAATAGATTAGCTTTCTAATTCTTTTAACTATTTTCAAGAAGTGCACCTAAAACATTAATTAGGCTGGAAAATTAGACTAGCCTATGTAAGGAGTTTCCGTGAGTTTCTGCCAGCAATACCCAGAGAAAGCAGGGTTTCTCTTCCTTTGTCTGGGAAAGGTGTCTGGGCAAACGGAGGTGTTGGGTGCTACCACAGCTTAAAAGAAAATAACAGTTAACTGTTATGACCTATGTGAAAGGCCTGTGTCACTGTAACTTTCTGGACTGGGGTTGGTCACAGCATTTCACTTGCTTCTAGCTATGCCTGAAGCCACGTTCCAATACAACACGAGAGGGAAACATTTGTGAGAAAGATCACGGAGAGTTCAGGCATAGTAAAATCATACTTGATTTCAAGCAGTGGTCCAGGAAAAGTCACAATAAATCTCTGAAAGGACAACAGATAACAGTATGAAAAGAAAAAGAAAGGAAGAAAAATAGCCAAAGCAAATAATAGAGATGAGTAGAAATTTGAATGATTTTTGTAATTTCACAATGCCGAGAAAGAACAAAATAAAATTATTAGTAAACCGGTGTGACCAAAAGTGGCATTTTACATTCTGGCTGCTTTCTACATATTCCATTCCCTCACACTGTACCCAAAGACACATTTAAGTCTCAATCTACCTCTGTAACAGATCTCTGAGTCACCCTTTTTAATATTCAAGGAGTGTTCTTGTTCATCTCTCCTTATTTAACCCTTGACTGCAAACAGGCTTCCTACTTAGGCCATCAGTCATTTGTACTTCCCAACCCAACATTCAATGTGAAGAAACTAAATAATTCTTTTTTTTTTTTTTATTTCAAACAACCTAACCATGACATCCTTTTAGCCTGAACGGCAGAAGAGATGGCTAAAACCCTAAAATGTCTAGCTGAAGCACGAAATGCATTGATATTTGTAGATTTTCATACCGTTCTGATGAGAAGGGCCAAAATTATGCTGTTGAATTCAAACACATGGCATTGGGAAAATGAATTGGATAATCTAAATGATTTAGTCTATATATGATATAACTTTTCTTTGTTCTCTCTCTCATCTCCTTTATCCTGTAATTCACACTTCCCATTCCCATTAATGCATTTCCTTCTGTTTTAATACATAGCTTAGTTTAAATTGCATTAATACATAGTGGAGGATTAAATGATACTTCTCATACCAGTATGATTAGGAAGTCTTCACAGTTACTTTTGTCTTGTGAGTGTCTCTACTCTCTCTAGCAGTTATTGTTTTCCAGGTTTCGTTCCAATACTTCTCAGAACCTAATAATCTAAGTTACTCTGGTCTAAAAGTAGGTCTAGGAATCTGGACCGTCTCCTATGAAAAATTCAGTTCCTGAAATTTTAGTTTCCTTAACATTTTTCACACGTGAGTCTTAATCAACTTTAGAGAAGTAAATTAGCATTAGATTAGACATATGTTGGGTGAAATGAGGTGCAGATGAATTGCCTCTGACAGACAGGTGATACACAAGGAGTGTGTCAGTGTCAAAATGATTTTTTTTTGAGTATAAGATATACAGCTTTCATCTTTAGATGCACCCAGAAGCATGTTCCCCCTTCTAGCAGTTTAAACTTTTTTTTAGTACCTGTCTCGAATTTCATGCTTTCAGACAAGGCTTTTCAGCCAAGTCTCAGAACTGCAGTGCCTCTAGGACTATAAGCAATTCTACTGCTATAGTGTGGATTCTCTTAAACTTCCCTGATTCTTCTTCAGAGAATGACATTCTGTGTGTCTGTGGCTCTCGGTCACAAGTGTTGAGCCATCAGCCATTTGTAGTGGATATGCTAATTCACTCCCTCTACGTCCGCCTGTAAGCTTCCTACACTGAATGTCTCTTCACATATATAAGTAACCCACTGACTTCAGTTGTTTCTAGTTCAGTAAAGAGTACTTTTTGGGAAAGAGGTTGCAAGTAGAAGTGTCTGCACAACATCTGTGGAACATGGGTATTAGCTATTTGAACTAGTATGAGAAGCAACTGGATAGCAGTGGACATTGCATTAGTTAAAGCTGAAGAGGACTGGTAAACCCAAACAAATGCAAGCCCTAATTTGGTGAATTTGTAGAGTTAATCCTATTGTTTGAGAGACATTAACAACATGTTTTATGGCTCTTCTTATCTGCACAGAACACCTTTCTGCACCAGAAAGCCGTGGATATAAAATGTCCAGGCATTTTTTTTTAACACATGACAGAAAAATGAGCAAACTGGTGCACTTCTGTTTATCTGCACGAAATGGCTGATTCCAAAGTAAATGCAAGCTTCTGTGGTTGACTTGCGGTAATACATCCTCATCTCTTTGCTTGTACATAGTTATGCCCCATCTGGAATGAAGGTGGCAACTTCAGATGTTAACCAAAGCACCCCCCTCTTTCTACTGTTGTGGCTAAATGTGACTTCATCCAACTACTTTTGTAATCCACATAAGTGTGTCTATTTTTGTTATATGCAACATCACGGTTAAACTGGTAGCCATGTCATTTCTGAAAGATACTTTAAAGCTATTTACAAAGAGTAAGTTTTATTTGAAGAAAAACATAATTGACCTCATCGCTTCCTTCTCCTGTGATTTGCATATCCTGTTTATCTTTTTATCTGTTGCAAGAAGTTTTAAGTAGGATGGTCTTAAGGATATAGATATTACTCTATCATCTTCAACAGCACTGTCATACCAAGAAAAGCATATACAAAGAAACCTATTGTAACTTAGGCAGAAGGAAAATTATCATTCTTTGTAAATATTTCAGCATGCCTTTGCTCACTTTTCACACCTGACAATGCTTAGGCTTGAGTTTGACATATAGTCAACCCAATCTCCTTCTATTTATATCATTCCAAAGAAGAGCTATTTCCATGGAATTCAACTAAGCTCCCATGTATCTGTACCCCTCTGACTAATCAGTCTGTTTTTTCTCTCTGATTCCTGGATTGTAAGTGTTTTGAGGCAGGGACTGTTCTTCTAAGCCTTTGTTTGCCTGATGGATAATGTAGTTGTTATAGAGATTAGAACAATACCTCTGACTAACAAAGCATACCTCTGTCTAAGGGCTATGACTCATGCGCTCCTAATGATTTTAGCTGCAGCAGTTTAAGATATTAGTGCCTCCATCTCTACCTCTTTCAGAAATTAAAACCCTCGTAGTAGGAGTGACAGAGGCAAACATGTGCCACCTCTACATCTGTTTCATTAAACAACATGTATCATCTGTCATAGTCCACTGGCTTAATTTAATATTCAGGATTGTGAGCTGGGACAGCTGAGTAGCTGGTACCTGTTTGCTTCTCCCGCCCTTGTTTGGTGCAATAGTTGCTCATCCAGGGCAAGGTAGACTTCAGAGCAGCAAGATTTTAAACTGTAAGAGCTAACTCAGAGTTCACAAGTCATAACCTTCACCCTTGCTTTTCTGGTGATACAAATAAAGATAGACAACTTGTTATCACCACTAAAAGCATTGTGCACATGGTCAAAATGATGAATTTTCAGAAGAAAACTTGAAGGATTTTTGCTGAATCCTGTATTCATTTCAGCTCCTTGACATTCTAAAGTTTTCATTTTTTTCTACTTTCAGATTTTTTTACCATTTTGCTTCCAACTTCTGCAGTGTGAGAGCAATCATAGTCATGAAATGTTGTTCATTATTCAAAAATTCCTCACCTATAGGGCAGTCATTGATTAATGCACATTGTGTGCATATGAAGGATTAAACACAACATTAAATAGATATTTGAGCAGTTATTTTCGCAAGTGAGAGTTTCAGACAGACATGATGTCATGTAGCCATATTCTCCAGTAGTCTAATCACTATTATTTTACTGCAGGGTTTTGCACCATCTGGAAGTTCAGTTCTTTGTGAGATAGCTCTAACTGACTGCCGATTCTTGACTTCATAATGATTTTATTTGTTCTGCTAGGCAAAAATACCTTGCCCATTTAACACTTTGTTCTATTACACAGTATGAACTGGAGAAAGGGGTTCACCATAACCCTATAATCCTAGAACAGAGGGTTCCTTCCTCCCTTTGTTTTGCCAATAGATCCTTTGTGGTAGCAGAAAGCAGCCTACAGTAGCTCTGGAAGCCAAATCAGTGTTATGATTTGATATCTGCTTTTTTGTTGCTATTGATGAACACAGATCATATGTGTGAAGGGCTGAGACTGGTGGCTGTGGCAGTTGGCTTTCATCTTTTTATTCTTTTCAGTACATTAGCAGCTTTCTTCCAAGAGAGTAGCATTTGTCAGTGGGTGGAGGACAATCTGCAGTGAGGTGGATCAGTCTGCAACACCCATAAACAGACAGGGTAGCAAATTACACTGCCAAAAACTATGACAGCAAATTTCTTATGATAAGTTAGAATGTAGGAGTTGGGGTAGAGTCTTTTCTTTACAAAGATGGGGAAAGATCATCAGCTGTTCTTCAAAATGACATCCAGATTTATCATCAGCAAAGCAGAATTAATAAATTATTACTCTAGATGTAAAAAAAAAGGTTAGGTGTCTAGAATGCCTCTGAAGGTTGTGAATTATTTAGTCAGATCAAAAATTCCTGTCCAAGGAATAAGCAAATACTAAGAGAGTTGAGCTTTTTAGCTAGTCTGAGTTGAGGTTTCAAAGCAAAATGCTAGAAGAAAATCCATGAAAGTGAAAGGAATAAAAAAGCAAACACACATGAGAAATGAAGGAACAAAAACAAACCTCCCAGCTCTGAATCTAAATGAGTTGAAAATAGCAGCTTTCAGAGGTTTTTTTTCCTTCTCTTCACTCTTTTGGTAGGCAGTTTTGCTGTCTAAGCTAAGCTTCCTCAGATGGTACAAGTGGGGTTTAATTGGATTCTTCTCACGATTCACCCTCACTTTATGAGGAAGGAGAAAATTCATTCTTATTCTCATACTTGAGCCAAATATTCTTGGCTTCCAGTGGAGTTGTATCCATTCCAACCAGCAGATAATTTCAGCCATTCTTCTAAAATTATAAGTGAGGCAAAGGATTTTGGAATGAAGTAATGCCCCATAAACAGGAAGCTTCCTGCTTCTTATCTGAAATAAGCAAAAATGTGCTCTGCTTCGCTGTATATGCATCAAGTAACACATGGGTTTTGTTCTGAAGCAAGGAAATCCCATTCCTTATTTTAAGAGCAAGCCCTGTCACACATGCTGCAGTTTCATGATCCAGTGCAAGGTGATGGTGTAGTAATGAAAAGCAATTCCAGTTAGCTGACAAACAGCTCATGAACAATTTTTCTTTTCTCTTTTCTTTTCTCTTTTTTTCTTTTCTTTTCTTTTCTTTTCTTTTCTTTTCTTTTCTTTTCTTTTCTTTTCTTTTCTTTTCTTTTTTTCTTTTCTTTTTCCTTTTCTTTTCTTTTCTTTTCTTTTCTTTTCTTTTCTTTTCTTTTCTTTTCTTTTCTTTTCTTTTCTTTTCTTTTCTTTTTTTTTTCCTTTCTTTTCCTTCTTTCTTTTCTCTAGCTGTGCCCATCTGTGAACTTTTCAGTGGTTAAATACCAATGAAAGTTATACCAAGCAGTCATAGCATTGTAACTGTAATTCCTCTGCTCAGTAAATTTCTGTGGAGCTCTCTATCACATTTTTATTTACTAGTTTTGTCGTGAAGGTAAGGTGACTCTAAAAGATTTATTTTTAATAGCTAAAAGGAAAGGAAGAGATGTCATTAAATGCATACACAGTCGTGGTAGATGAATCACCAAATATAGGGGTAAGAATATTAAAAGAATAAGAAAGATTTCATTATACATATGCACGAATAAACAAAAGTTTAGATGGAGAAAGGGTGAGATGAGTTTCTTCACTTTGAATATATAGTTCCTGCTGTGTTTTTCCTCACTGCTTCTGGATTGACTTCATGGGAGGCAGATATCTAGGGCGGCATCCAAAGACAGTTTTCCATGTTTTCATGCATAGAACCTGTAAGTTATTTGAAAAAGCAGCTGTTCAGTAGTAGTCCAAGTTATGTCTATCCAACTAAAAAGGAAATCTGGCAGGAAATCCCCTCTCCTATAGTTGGCTGATTCTGATCTACCATTATTGCTTTCTGAAATTCCCTCTTACCTTTGGTTGTGATTGTCTAAGGGTACTAAGGCGTTTTTACTAGCATCAGGGTTATGTAGATATATTTGGCTAATTCAGAATCCATGATCATCTCTACAAAGTTTAGAAGACCATGATTTTCTTCTAGAGTTCAGCCTTAGTGCTTAACCATGGGCATAATTAGGAATGCAAATAGTTTCTCTGATTTCACAGAGGATATGTTTGAAATTAAGGATGTCCAGAATTCAGTCTGTGATCAAATACTCAAACTTAAAGAAAAGCAGAAACACGCGCATACCGTTTGGGGAGTGCTTTCTCAATTTCTGAATCTCTCTTTGTGAGAGGAAGGGGCAGTTGACAATACTGACAGTGAGGGACAATGGCACTGAGGAATTGCTACAAAGAAAGGATAATGGACAATAGATACTGTCTTGCATGATGTATGAGTTCCATTTTTAACTTGTGATGATAGAAGTCCAACTCCACTGCATTTTGATTTTGCTACTAAATTCAGATGTATTAAGTTTGAGGAGTAGGTATTTAAATAAATGCATTTGTTTCTTTCATTAAGTATACACGTATAAAAAATGAAGTATGTCTTTTGAAAGAAACCTAAGGTTGATAGATTCATTCTCCTTTGGAAATCCTGACCTAAAAAAAGCTTAAGACCCTTGCTTTGGCAATGGCATCATTTGGAGTAGAGTAGCACTTCTCAGAAGCAGGACTTCTCAGGAGATCTTTATAGCTTCAAGGTCAACAACTGACTGACTAAAATGGCTACATGAATTAAAATAATTTATTCTGTTATTTCAGAAGAACTAAAAATATGCAGTGGATCCACTCAGAAAAAGTAAATTAAATGCAAGTTTCAAATAAAAAATAAAGACTGTAACGTATACAGGTGTAAGACAGGAACTCTCTGCATCATCTTTTTGTAAGAACCTCTGAGATCTGCGGCTGAGGAAGAGTCAGAACAAGAAGGACAAAATTATCATTTTGCTTTGCTTTCATGGAGTCTTTAGAAAACAGAAATGGGCTTTTTGCAGTCCGACAGTTGTACAATCAGTTGGTACCTCCTAGCAATGTGGGTACATACCTTTTAAAAGAACAGTTTCAAAAAACAGTCTCTCTCTTAGTGAAGTAATGTCATCTCTGCCCTTAGTAGAGACTATAGCCGCAAAGGATTTTGTGAACTGTGTGAATTGGCTTTAAAATGAGATGTACCAAAACAAACAAACAAAAAAGTTATTGTATATTCCAGAAGATTCCAGACTGGACATAAAAATGCATTCGTAATAGGTTGCTAACAATGAATTCCTGAATTCTGTAGATAAAATGGAGAGTGGAAGGAATGTCATTTGCTTATCAGTATCAGCGACTCTTCTTTTGTATCCATGCCTGATGAGCAGGTTGTTGATGTGGTTTACTCTTCCAAGAATTCAGATTATTCCATCTTAGGTAAAGACCTTCTCCCCTTTGTGCTACTTTTCAAGTCACTCACTGCAACTTTGCCATCATCAGAGGAACAGTTTTGGCATGTAGTTAGGTCAATGGTTGAATTTGTTACTTTAGGACAGAACAAAAGGTTACTACAAATCTTCTGCATGTAAACAGCCAGAAAATCGGGCCTAACATCACATCCTCATTTGCAGCTATTCCCTTTTGAGTTCTCTAGGCCCAAATGCCTGAATCTGGGAAGCAACTAATGGCTTCTAGTGCTTTATCAGAGTCTTGGCAGACCAGGAGGAGTTAGGGGAACATGCACATTCTCAGCACATCAAATTCTGCAGCCCTTGGTGTTGCTATAAATGTTGAGTGACTTGAATGCGGCTAGCAGAGTTATGCTAGATTTATGTCCATGAAACAGTGAGATTTGGCATAGCCTCTAGATTATTTGGCTTCCTTTCACCTGGACTGAATTCATTTCAGCTCTTAGATCCCAGTTAATTGAAACATTGCCTAGAGTTACTGGGCCCTGTGGTAACTCCATATTTTACCTTTGGATTAAGATATGTTGTTATGAATTATGCGGGAAAAAAATGTCTATCACTCCACCTACATGGGACATTTTCTAAATATATGCAGATTGCCCTGTCATATTACTCATATGGCTGTTATGCGATAATGGCTTGCTTAATTTACTGCAGTCCATGAATATGAAATGAAAGGGTCAAGCTGCTTAAGCTTTGACTTTTGCTTTCTTGTCTTCTTTGGCTTTCAGGCAGACCTGTAATGCTTCATGCTTCTCAGTATATTATGTAAAGACTATTTGGGATAGTGGTTTTGTTTGTTTGTTTGTTTGTTTGTTTATTTTCCCCTGTGTTGAATAGCCATTATGCTACTGATTCATATGGAGGCTTTTTGATACTCACTTTTCAGAGTACACAAAATGGGCCTCATATTGTGTTAATTTGCCAACCCTCGCTGTGTAGCCCCTTGATTATTATCACAGATATTCTCCCTTTTGGGTGAGAAAATGGCAGAAATAGTTGTGCAGTTGGCAAATGGTGATAGTTCAAAATGACAGTGACTATCAACTGCTTTTCCAGAGCTACCTAACAAAAATGTAGAGATAAATAATTGGAGTTGTGCAGAATTCTGTAGTATGCCTCATTGTGGAAATGTTGAATTGTGTTGTCTGTCTTTCAAATACAAAATTGGGGGACAAAATCATCCATCTACTTATGTTTGTATGAGAGTTCTTCAGAAATAGCTAAATGCTGCTTTACCAGTAATTTCCCAGTGTCATGTTTCCCTCTACTGTAAAAAGGATTTTGTAATAATCTATGAACCTGGTAGGAAAATGTCTGCCAGTAACCATACACTGGCTTTCTAATATGGGCAGATATTTGACATAGTTACCTATGGTTAATACTATTTATCTTTTCAAGCTGTATTACTGAAGTCAATGCATTACTCTTTGTGAATAACCACATCACAGCTCTTACTATGTCTTTCAAACACAAGAATCTGGGTAATAATGCTAATTTTATATTAAACCCTCTTTCTGTGTTCTAGGTTGGATGGATATATTTCTTGCACGCAATCTAACCACAAGTGGTCTCGAGCATGCAAGTATAGTTTGAACAATTTTTAAGAAAGAGATTTCCCCTTTGAAAGAAAACAAAGTTCCATTGATTGGATACCATTTAAAGAAAGAATGCACACAACAATTTTGCCAATCTTTGACATCTCCCTTCTGTTTTTCTCCTGTCTCACAACTGCTCCATCTCCTTCCTCATCTGAAACTGTTCCTCCAAGTTATTTGCAGCTAAGGTCCCCTGACTGCTTTGAGCTTCTGTCGGTGTTTGTATCTATGTAGAATGAGTGTAAAATGGAGGTAAAATCAAAATCATAAAAGGCTAGAAAACCCAGCCAGGCCCAGGTTTGCTCAGGAAAAAGAAAGTAAATCTTTGTTTTAAAAATCAAACTGTTGCTCGAGAAAAATATCACCAATAATTACTGTGTAGTAAATGACTGTTAAATTCTAATTAAACCTCATATGTTTTCCTGGTATATTTTTTGTTTCATCTGGGAGTGAATTTCAGTTCTGATGAATACAGCATTAATTTGTGTTACATTAGAAAACAAATGAAATAATAATAAACTATGTTTTAATATATTTAACTTTTGAATTCTTCATTGGGATTGCCTAAACTTGATCTACAGTAATATTTCCTCAAGTTGAAGACCTTTTTATGTTACAGTCTACTAATTCACAAATAACAAATGCCCAAGGCACCCATCATGCAAGACATAGGTGGACCAAAGACATAAATGATGAGTTTATGAATTCGATTTATGAAATTATGAATTCAATTCTATACTCAAGTGATTTAATGGGTTAGCTGATGTGTGCACACTTGTGCCCCAGTTCAATGTAATCTGTAGCTGTTAGTTGACTAGAAACTAGTTTAATTGATTTCACTTAGCACTGACCAGAAAGGAGAATTTTCATTTTATGGGCTATGAAAAATAGGCATTTATGCATTTCTGTGAAAGGACAGTCATTGTAAATTTATGATTTTAAATTGTTTGAAAGAAAACTAAATGTAAGCGTTAAATAATATTAGTAAAAACATATACAGTGTAAAGTGGTGACAGTCTGTGCATCATCTTTTATAATAGTAATAACAGTAATTTTCATATGAATAATCAGATTGTTTCACTCTATAAATGAAATATATTATGAAGTGGCTTTTTTTCTTTCTTGCTAATAGTTTGCTTGCAAGACAAAACAAATTTAACAATAGATGTGCTATGAAATTTGTCATATTCACAGTTTTGGTTTTGTTAACATAGCATTTGCCAATAGAAAAATGAAGAATCAGAGCAAATTGAAAATGTTTATGTGTATGTTTTAAGGTAGGTGGTGACTACTTGGCTTTCTAAGATGGGACCTGAGTAAAAACAGGAAAAAGACAGAGTTGCTTTAACTTGCACAACATGTTTTCCAGAAAAAAAAAAAAAGGATTAATTACAACATGTCTAATTTCTTTATCCTGTCCATCTCACTACTGCCATAATACAGGAGCAAATTGTGTGACAGCAAAGGTTTTCCAAAGGTATATCCCTGTGGCTTTGCGTGACTGCAGAATGTACTGTATCAATGTAGCAAAAGTAAAGATAAGGAACATAGGTCATTTATACAATGATGAAATTTTTCAAACAAGTCATAGTTGTAGTCAGTTTCTAGATGGCAAACAGTTGAGGCATTGCTGTTCTAAGGCATAATTCAAATGTCATACTGCTAAAGATGACAAACCCACATTCCCTGTGAAATTTTTCCTAAACCTTACCTACGAGAAAAAAAAAAACACGTTAAAAACCCATAAAAAACCCTAAATTACTTTAGGAAGAAACACTACCTGATGGGTGTTTCATTTCATTTATCATGCACAGCCATCTTAAAATGAGATGAATCATTCACTTGACATGCCCCCCTCTCTCTCTCCTGATTACAGGAAATGCTAAATTTAGATAAAAGACCTGTCCTTAGATAAAGCCAGGTGAGATGAATCCCCTGCCATATACAGGGATTTAATGTTTTGTTTGTTTTTTTGTTCACTTCTTTTGGCCAAAATCTTATTTTTTGTGTCTTACCAGGTAAAGCAATGCCAGGAAGGTTTGGGCAGAAGAAGGAAGAATAAATGAGCATCACAGTCACAACCCCTGATTATCTTGTTGGGTTATCCTCCTTTTACATGCTGGTAAGCAATCAAATGAAATGCTCAAAATGCTTTATCATACCTGATTGTGGACTTTGTTTGGGGATTTTGGCTGCCGCTTCAGGGCTGGAGGTGGCACGCACACGCTGATTGGCAGAGTTGTGGATGCTACTTGGAACAGCTGCTGAGATGTTTTTGCGAGGTTTCATGTCTTGCAGCCACATTGGAGATGCCTCAAATGCTTGCATTCGCCTAGAATGGCTATTAGCATTGACTTTGAGAAATGCCTGGGCCTTGTATTCCTGAAGGTCTCCGTAGTTGGCATCTGTCACCCTGCACTCATACAAGCCTTCATCCTTTTTTCTCACTTTTGAAATCTGCAGCTTGTGAGAGATGTCATTCCCTTGTACCTTCACTGTCTGCAAATTTTCCAAGAACAAAAAACAAGGTATCAGCTATTATAATTCTTGCTCTTGGAAGACTCTACTGATGCAGAGGCTATCCAAAGAAGACCAAGTGCCGCATTAATCAGTGGTGTGATTCTGCTTACTGCAGGGAAGTTACGTCAGGGATGGATTTAAATATTTGCTCCTGTAAGAATAGCTGATGTCTTCTTTCCCAAGCTATTTAGGGTATATTGTCTGAAGTATTAACTAACTCAGACAAACAACCTAAACTGCATTGCTTGTTCCAATTAATTGCTTAAGATTGTGAACATTCTTAGTGAGCATACTTACATAAACCTAGTATCTATGCATTTCCTCAGTTAAACCTTTCCAGTTATTTTGGCTATTCAGCCTTTGAATCAGCACATTAACAACTTTGCTAGATATGTTTGCCAATACTTAAACTTCTTTAACAATTTCTGAGATTAGCTTGTATTCCTCACTGTATTGAAATTGCGTATTTGTCAGTCAATTTGTCTCCAAGGTGTGTCCAAACCTTGCCTATTTTTTGTTTATTACCCACAACAAGATATCTTGTTAGCTCCTTTCCTCTCATTAACATGTGTACTTATTAGAAGCCCTATATCATTTCTATGATTTGAGAATACAAAGCAACTCATATCCAAGATCATTTAAAAGTTGTCAGCTAAAAACAGAATCTTGATTTATCTTTAGTGGCTTTTAATATCTGAAGATAATGTAACATATTTTTGTCTTGCATAATTAAAACACACGAGTAAATTATGCATTCAGAAATGTCTGATACGTATTAAGCGACAGTAGGAAAAGTAACAGATTCCTTTCCATATGTCCATTACTTTAGAGAATTTATATTTAATTAATCAGTTACTTTGTATCTGGTTTAATTTTTCATGCCCCACAGGAAGTCAGTGAAAGAGGACTCAGTGGGACAGAAAGCTTAAGTTTTGAAGAACTCTAGAATCTGCTTTAATTCCACCATTCTATAAATACAGATGCAAAAGTTACTTTTCAACATATAAATGACAGGCAGTGGGATAACATCAGAGTAATGAATGTATGCCAAATGACAAAAATGGAGAAATGGGAAACTGTTAGACTGAAACTAGACACATGATGATTGTACAACACCCTGTCTCTGACTGTTTGCCATACTATAGTCACCAGTGTTGGCAAAGCAGTTATGCTACCTGCTTGATAAATTGAAGAGCAATGCTTGTGAATACATTACTGCTCTAAGGTAGTGGATAGACTTTACAGCCTACAATGTTATTTCCAATACTGAACTTACATTTGGCATACTGAGTTGAAAGTATGGATTGCATGCTTTCAGGCATAACATACACAATATTAATTACACAGAAATCACGCAGAAAGTATTGAATAGTTATTTAAGCCATATTCAATAATAATAGGTCTCTGCTGAACAACTCATAGTCAAGCAACAGGAATAAAAAGTTTTGTTTGAGCCATCTGAATGGAAAGAGATCTGTAGGTCATATTCTGCCTTCCCTTGCCCCCATATGCTTGTATGTGAAGTTAACATGCACTGTAGTAATAGAGAGCGGAATTTATTTGGGGATTTACATTTAAAATGTATAGCTAATTATAATTTAAAACCAACAGAAGAAGTGGATTTTAGCACAGTTTGAAAACCAGGCTCCCAGGTTTTATCATTTCTTGATAAAAATTTACCAAATGCATTTAACAGCTTGTTCTTCTCTTCATGAAGATAATTACCAATAATATTAACAGAGATTTTATGTATACCTTAAAGAAAAAAGGCTGTTTTATAGAAAGTGTATTTATACTGTCAATTAAATGTTGACTTTTTTGTTGTTGCAAATATAAAATATGTTTTACACAACCTTATAGAAACACTGAATAAATGCCCCATTATGAATGATTAGCATACATAATAAGAGAAAGAGTTTAACTTGAAAGATGGGACAAGCTCTATAGCCCATTCCATGCCACAGATTTTATGGATTGCTATGGGAATTCTGAATGAGCTATAATTGATAAGGAATAAATTTGCTGCTAGCAGTATGTCTAGTTTTTTTTTTTTTTTTTCCCAAAGGCCATATCTGGTCCTCACTGGTAAGGTAGTCTGCAAACATAGCTGAAGATGTGGTCCATGGCACAAATGGAGGATGAAAACTATCAATCACGGGCAATATTAGAATGACCAAAATATGTATGATTCTGAAAATAACCTGCAACTAGCCTCCTTTATAAATACCTACCAATCTGTATCTATTCTACTATACCTAACTACATGTAAACCTATCTTTAACCACTGTTTGTTTGTTTGTAGGCATTGACGAGAGTAGTGTACAAAAATGTTGCATCTGTTGCTATTTTCAGCTTTGCTGATAATTAAATCCTTGAATGCTGCTGAAAGGCAGTTCCTAAGGGATTGTGTCTGAAGAAAAAAAAAATTTTAGAGCTCATAGGAAATAGTCTGGCTACAACATCTGCTCAGTATCTGTTTCCACTGCAGTGAACACTACACCACGACCCCACTTCCATAGGGGTCCAGAGGGTCCAAGGTCTTCTGCGGCTGGGGAGGTTGCTTTGCCCAGCTTGGGTTAGGGGTCTGCGGGAAGGAGGTCCTTTTCCTGGATAAGGGCTGTAACAGTGTTGTTTGCAATTTTGAGATGTCCGGTTTGATCTCCAAATGGCACAGNCCTTTTCCTGGATAAGGGCTGTAACAGTCCGGTTTGATCTCCAAATGGCACAAAGTTAACTCTGGTATTGGAAGCCACTTTCCTCAGAAGGAAAATCTGTGGTGAAGAGCAGAGATTACTGGCCTCCTCCAAAGATTTTTCCAAGCTACAGAAAGGGTTGTTTTCTACCAGTGGGCAAAAAGCTTTGAAAACACCAGTTTAAACAGCTGTCTGGCACACTGAAGCCAAATGCAGCTTCAGCTTGGACAGACTCAGCAGCTGTCCACGGTCAGTGGAGACCAGAGCTAAAGGAATGGCTGTGCGGTGCCCGCCTCCCTTGGTGGAAACAGGGACCCGCAGGCCCACGCCGTGGGCCCGAGGAGGCTGCCGCGACGCTCGCTCGCCCGGCGCGGCCGGCAGTCCCCGGCGCCACTTACACTTATCTTGGTGCCGTCGCTGTCCAAGTCCCGCTCGGGCAAGAGCTCCACCTGCAGGGAGAGGAGAGGCTCGTGGGGCGCCTGCCGGGCCGGGCCGGCCCCTGCGCGGGGCCGCCGCGGCGGCGGGAGCGACGC
>VWPW01001189.1:0-17535 GCA_013389825.1 Crypturellus undulatus | reverse complement strand
CTTGTGCCACCTGCGGGCCGCGGCGGGCAGCGCCGCGCGGAGGGGCCGCGCGCCGCAGGTGCCGCGCTCAAGCCGCCCCCCGCCTGAAGGCTGTGCGCGCAGCCAGCAGCTGCTTACAGAGCTCGGGGCGCCAGCTTGGCTGCTGCACCCGCAAATCGGAGAGCCCGTGTAGGGCCTTGCTGTCTGGGAAATAAAAAGATCCCTCAAGAAGCAGTCCCTGACCAGCTGCTCTACAAAGGGAAAAACAAAAAAAGAAAAAACACTCCTTGGGAATCCCTGTGTCCCCAGCTCCATCCTGAGAGTGATGAGCACCAAGAGTGCCACTGCTTAAAGTGGGTATTTTTCTCTGCAGGTCCTGCGCTGATATTCCATGGTCAAAATTGAGTCCCTGGGGAGATCTGGAACCATCCCTCACTCCTCAGTCTCCCATCTCCCTTTCTTTTTTTTCCTTGCCTTTCTCTCCACCCCACCTCCTGTGGTGTTCCCAGGAGGTCTAGGTGCTTGGAAAGGGGGCCCCATGCAGAGCATTAGTACCTGAGTGCCGGTCACCTCGGCTGCAGCCTCTTGGTCCTCAGGTGTCCGCAGAAACCACCACTGGATTTCAAGGTACACCGAAGTGGAGCCGCTTTGGAAAGCACACGACATCTCCACATTCTGCCCTTCAGTGGCCGTGACGTTTCGGGGGAACTCAGTGAATTTTGCTGCAAAATAAATGCACAGCTTTTTGGCATCTCCTGTTATCTCCAAACCATTTGCTCTCTTTATTTTCTGTTATGCCCCACCCCCACCCAACGACCACCACCACCTTTTATTTCCTTTCTCTCTTTTCCTCTCCTCATTCCTTCTCTTTTCTACTTCTCTAGTTTCCATTAACTCCTCTGGTTTCCAAAGTTTACATTTTCTCCCCAAGGCACAAAGCTACCTTGTATTCTAAATTCTGCTCATGGGAACACTACAGACCACACTATTTGATCCCATGGGTCAGTACAGTTAGGTGTCATTAGGACCAAATGCCCTAGGGCAGAATTCACTATTTCACCAAATTCACAAAGGGGTTTAATGTAAAACCAATTTGGAAGGGGAAAAGAAATAAGGCTAGCTGGTTTATTATATTTTTATGATTAAGCTTGAAAGCTGTGAATTGTTAAACCTTCTTCAGACAGTTGAAACAGATAATTGAATGGGCACTGCTCTGAACTGGGGGATTTGAACACTCATCAAAATGTTTGTTTCAAAAAACTTTAGGCAAGTAACTTATATTTTCTGAGACTCTCCACTTACTTGAACAGATCAAGAAGCAAAACACCTTCAAATTCTTGGTCCTAACAGACACTTCCTAGAGGTAATAGTCATCTCTGTATACTGATACAGGATTTGCCCAGTTCAATGTATCACAGGAAGGTTTAGAAAGTCACCATGATGGTGACTATGATGGGCATAATCCAGGACACCTATATTTCTTTAAATCTCAATCTTGACTACCTTCTCAGCCTTCCTATAATTCACTTTAAAATTGTTCAAGCTAAAAAAACTAAAAGTAGTCAAGCAAGGGGTTGGGGGAATACTGCCAAACAACATGGTAAGTAAAGCTTGTGTTTTGAGCAGAGGAAATTCTATGGGTAAAGACCTACAGTGTTGCTTTGCGTTGTGTTTTTTACAGGTTGACTGAAGCATATTATGATGCAAAGGAGACATTTCTAGTGTCTCCTCCCCCCTGCTTCCTCATCCAGTCTCCCTAGCCTGGAATTGGTGGAATAATTTGGGAATATGCTCAACCAATTTTACTTGTTTTGCCTTTACGTTTGTCCCTAGAAACAGATGTTCAGCAAAGATGCTAGTGTTTTATTGCCCCATGTCCCTTCTCCCTCCCTTCCTCCCTGCACAGTCGGCGAATGCTGCTCCCTTAGTTAAACAGACAGAAAGGCTTTGCATTTTACATACGCAGTGCTTATTAGTTAGGTAGTAGGGTTGTTTTGGGGTGTATGGGGTGCATGATTTTTGCTTTTTTTATTCTCCTTTCCCTCCTGGTCAGTGCGTGTGAGCGACATGAGGACACGGAGCAGGGGATGTCGCCACCACCCTCCCCTGCCGATCCTCCAAGCACATCCCGCGGAGCACGAGCAGGAGCAGGGGGTCGGCGCAGGGGGCAGAGGGCAGTGGGCGGGGGCAGGGGGCAGGAGGCAGAGGCTCTGTCCGCGGTGCTGAGAGCGCCGCCGCAGCCCTCGCGGTCCCAAGCGAGCGGCTCCTGCAGCGCCGGGACTGCTTGAAATGCACCGCGCGCCGCGCCGCGCGGCGGGAGGGAGGGAGGGAGGGGGAGGCGGCGGCGGCGGCGAGGTCTTCGGAAAAGAAGATTTTTTTTTTTCCTTTTTTTTTTTTTTTTTGGGGAAATACAGTCACCAAATGTAACCCAAGGACTCGCTGAGGAGCTAAGGGTGATTGGAGGGAAGAGGGGGAACACAGCACCGAGGGAGACTGCAATATTCAAGGGAGGCAGCAGATTTAGGAAGCCGAGACTCAGTGCGAATGCAGTAATTATGCATGCACGGGTAGGTGTTTATCGTGTTCACGCATACATATATACAAACATGCACAGCCAAAATGTGTGTATCTCCCATTCACTATCAGCCCTTTACTCTTTTGCAAGGTGCTTCATTTCCCTCTTTGCAGACAAGTGGGGGAAAAAATAAATAAAAAAAGTCTGTCTCATTATCACTTTGCGGAAACTTCTCCTTCTGTTGCTATTTACAGACCATTTAAAGCCAAAATTAAGCCTAAGGCTTTGCATCCTCCTCTGGCTTCCACAGTGGTTGTTTTTCTTCTCTTTTATCTTCTACTCTCCCCCTCCCCTCCCCCCAAATCCTTTTCTCTGTTTTAGCAAGAAATCACATACACAGTAAGCAGTCTTACCTTGGGTAGAAAGTCCTTGTTGAATATACATAACTGAAAAGAAAATGAATCCAATATAAGCCAGGAAGATCCCCATCATTCCAAGATGAAGAAAAAGTCACATCAGGGTAAGAAAAGCCAAAGGTGCCCTCAAAAAAAGGAAAAATTTATATGTGTGTGTATATATGTATCTGTGTAATATGAACAGAAGGAGATTTTAAAATGTTACAGAAAAGCTCTGTATTGTAGCCCTAGCTGCAGCACTGGCAGCATTCTGCTACTCAGTGGAGTCTTTTTCTTTGGAAAGAGTGAGTATTGCAATACAGTGAGGTTTAGATGATCTGTCTCAGGCGCTGTGTTGCTTGAAGTCCAGATTCAGACTAAGAGAAAAAAAACCCTGCTGAAAAGTGGGTATCAGCTGCTTTCTGTGCCTTTTTTCAGCTACCTGGCAGCTCCGTCCAACGTCAGCTCCTGCTGCTCAGGATGGCGTGATGACTGCCCTCCCTATACACTGATCCGGCTTGGGAAGTGGGGAGTGGGGGGAAAGAAGGAGAAGGAGGAGGAGGAGGAGGAGGAGGGATAGGGTGTAGGCGAGAGAAGTCTACTGTGCTTGTATTGCTTCAACTTTTCCCTCTAATGGCTGCAATGATGTCTTTAACCCTTCCCTCTCTCCCTCTCTACACCTCTCTACCTGTTCTGATTTCTACTTGTTCACGTGCTGGTGAAAAGCTGCCTTTTTTTTTTTTTTCCCTCTCCTCACGGCATCCAGCTTGTGCTTGTTGAGAGAGCAGGGAACCTTTATTGTACTGATGTAATCTTCGGTCTTACATCCCAAAACACTCAGTGGCTAAGAGGGCAATGCAGTGGTTTGATTTTTGGTGAGTTAAGCTGTTTCTGTTTTCTTATTTTTCTCTCCCTCTTACAGGATCTAAGGGGGAAATAGTTATCCAGTTATGCTACTGCACTTGATTTTAACTGTTCCAAAGAACTATGCTCCTAACATCTGGCATTAAAATATTGTGCATTTTCTCTTCAAAGACACATGAAGAGGACAGTACTTAAAATGTGTTTAGGATACAGGTATTTATGTAAATTTCTAGGGAGAAAAATTATTTAGGTAGAAAAAACAATGGATTTTGATGTCCTATATGTTGGTCATAGTAAAAAAAATTATATGTGTGTGTACAGCAGAGATGGTGTTTACAACATATTAAAGAATGCTTTCTCCTGCAGTTCCTCCTGAATGTTTCCTTCTGGCTAGTCTGCTTTTCATCTATGTGTACTAATACCATTGAGATGAGAGACCAACCTTGACTATGCTAGGTGTTCAAAATGCCATCAGAAACATCTGCACTGACTAAAATCATAGTGCCATTTAAGAAGCCATCTAGAAAGTGCTTGTTGCACTGAGCAAGCACCAAATACCGTTACAAGACTGAGGGAAAGACTAGAGAAGGTCTAAACAGAGTACCCTGCAGTCATTCAGACTGCAAAATAACTCATCTAAACTGCTAATAGACTGAAAAGACAAAACAGGCACAAATTAAAGAGTATTTTATTCATAGAGAGTATATTTTTCTGTTGGGTGAGGCATTTGTCAAGTCTGTAATTCCTAGCGATGGAAGTGCAGCATGGTACAAGACACAACTTTCACCTTACTTAGTACACTATCCAAATTATTGCTTGCATGTAAGACATCTAATGTAGCTGCAGAGATCTCTTTTACAGAATTAATGCCATCTGCCTGGGAAAAAAAAAAAAAGAAGAAAAAAAAAACCCTTTTATCTGGTAACATGTACTTGTTTTATAGCCACATGAGTTCCCTTTATTATTTACGTAACTAAAGGAAGCATCTTCCCTTGATAATGGTCTATTCCACTGATGTAATATTTTATGCATACCAATAATTCTCAATTAAAAAGAGTACAATATGTTAAATATAATTGAAATGGTTGATATGATCCCCCAAACAAGAAATAATTTTGTTGCCTGAAAGATTTTCCTTACTTTAAAGGAGGTCATAATGGATGTACCAAAACCAAAGAAAATCTGCAAAGGAAAAGAAAAGCACCAATTTTTAAACCTGATGGAGTTAAATTAGCCAGATTAGCCAATGGCTGTGGCAGAGTCCAAAATTAGACGAAATGCACAAACAGCTTTACAGGTTCAGATGGTGAATGTTTCAATAATTTCTAAAATAAATCAGATCCTTTTCAGATGAGCAACCAGAAATCCTAAGTCACTTCTGAAAATATGAAGGCTGATTATACAATTCACTTCAGACTCATATACGTCATCAGTAATCAGCTTAAATTACAAATTAGAGATACATTATCAGCAGTCAAGTTAAATGCAAATTAGGAAGAAAAAAAAATCTAAGCAGCATCACCTGGTTTAGAAGGAAAGCAGAAAACATAAATAGATCACTTGTTCTTTCCCTCTTTTCTGCCTATTCTAATTCAAGGCACCTGTGATGTAAATTTAATTTTAGCATTTTGTAATTTACAGGCAAATATAATTGTCACAAAAATCTTACAGTCAACAGAACTAGATGAATCTTACTATCAGAAGGAAGTGCAAAATAACATGAATGGTAACTGTAACTGAAAAAAAAAAACCCTCTCTTTTGATGTTTTAATAAAGTAAGTTATATTTTTTTCAGAAACTGATCTAATGAAAAGAATCCTAAATTATTTTTATTTTATTCATGTGCTCATCCAGAAGATATGATTCTGTCAAATATTGCTAGCATAAGTAATAGAAATAACGCACCTCACACTACCAGTGTTAAATTTCAACCCGGTATGTAAAGTTGGTCAGCCACCCTGTATGAATCTGAGCAGTAAATGTATGCTGTCACTTTGAAATCTCTGCCTTTTGTGCCATAGAAAGGGTGCTCATGAGCCTAACTTACTTGAGAAGATTCGGTTGTGCTTTGTGGCATGAATTACATGGGCTGTGTGAGGTTTTTAGTGTCATCCGCCTGCCTTTCTTCAATGATTGTAACAGATGAGTCATCACTGGACACTCTCACAGGTCATAGCCAGAACATCTATGCACAGGGAATAACTTTTCAAACATGCCAAAGAAATTTAATAATGGAAGTGCCATTTATGCAGATTTGGAGCTGAACTGTAGGGTTTTACCCTGTGTGTCATTGCTACCATAGCACGCATTCCAGGTCAGCTGCTCTTGCGCCAGGCAATAGTCAAAACCACAAAAGGTCAAGTATGTTCACCACGGCCTAGCTTGCAGTCCCTAGGACTATCCAGCTATTTTAACTATTGGCGTAAAAAAAGTGGATATACTGAGCTCACAATTCTACGATTAGCAGCAGTCAGAAATAAGAGATGTTCTACCAGCCAGCAATATGGCTGCAGTGCTTTGATCCCACAAATACCTTGCACATATTCTGGTACAGGCTTCCGTGCCCTGCAGAAACAGATCAACTCATACCTTGTCTTTTGGCATGAGACCATGACTGTGTGTACAAACTCAGTTAAAAAATAAAAATATATTACTTGGAATATTGGATGGGAAAAGTAGTGGTATGGTCCCATTAGAAGCTCTGCGTATAGGTAAATATTTATGAGTCTGAGTGAATTTCCTGTGCTAATTCCTGAATTTATTTGCAGTCTATTTACCTAAATCTAGATCAGAAAGAAATTATTGGTGCCTCTATAAGTACTGAGGATCAGGATATCATAAGGTAGCTTTACAGGAGATTAAAAAAAAAACTCCTAGAATACACATTGTAGAATAACAAAACAGCAGAATAACTATATAAGATTACTCTGGAAATAAAACCATGTGGTCAAAAGGACCTTTTGAGGGTTACTGTAGAAAATTTATTGTACTAGAAATTAATAATCTACAATATCATGTAATCATTTCTGTGCATAAGCAAGTTAGAAGAAACTATTTCTACCCAGGGAATCAATTCATATGTTGGAGTCTTACATCTTGTTTTGCCAAGAGGTATTTTACAGGCTTCCTTAAAGGGCTGAGAAGAAAACAGTAGACAAGTTAATGTGGCACTGCCTGAAGGCTTCTGTAAGTCAGTCAGCTTCAAGCTCAATGTCTTATGGAGATTTTACTGGTTAATGAGCTACTGTTTCTCTCTAGTGACTTTTATTTTGCTGTCTCTAAAATGTGTTTGGTCTGTTGGATGATCTGAGCCAGAGCTGATAGAAATACCTTAAAAAAGCTCTACTTTCTTCTTGTAGTCACACAGTGGTTGCATTGGGTAATTATTTAGGATCACTTGTATGGAGGTCTATTGTATTTAAGTGGTAAATTTAAATGTATTTTAACAAACAAATTTTGTATTTGTAATTTGAGTAAAAGGGCTGCCCACTACAAGTGTGGTCTGAGCAAAGCATGAGGCTTTCTGTGACCTGTTGTCTTTTTTTTCCACATCATTGTAACTCATAGCTTGCATCATTTGCAAGAACATGAATCATAATGTTAAAGCATGTTTAGGATATTTACAATTAGGTTATCAATGCTGAATTTTTACTTCATTTTATAATCAGTAGGAGAAGTCCTTCTTATCTTTAAACTTTTTTCCTTTTTCATCAGCTAATCAAAGAGGATTTCCCTGGTGGTATATACTCTAGGGTTGTTATTTTTGCAGCAGCTGTTGTGATCACAGACATGGCAGATGCACTCATAAAAACAGTAGCAGTTTTTGTCTTACAATTGGAAGCAGTTGGACATTTTTATAAAGACATTGGTAAGATTGACCTTCTCATTTTGGAAGAGGCCCAAGTAATCAAAACTAAATATTCATAATCACTACTATCAGTAGCTATCAGTGTGAATAAAATCAAAATCATCTATTCAAATGTATTTGAGCAACTGCATATAAGACTTCTTGGGTATGCATGCCTGTATGATGAGCTCTTTAGATCCCTGAAAGAGAATGGAACCTTGCTGATTTGTACTTTCAGCTGTTTTGATGGTTACTGTTATTTGAGAGATGGGTTTACCATTTCAAAGAAATTTGTGTGTGGTCTGAATAGAAGTTTTTACTTAAAATCTGAAAAAGGAGGATGCTTTTTTTTATCTAAGGACCGATATTTGACTTTGGTAAATGCCTTCATATGAACCTCTTCCAGCGTATCACTGCTTTCAATACTTTTGCAATAAATAATTTAAATATGAAGGAGAACTGATGAATACACTTGATTTGTAATGGGGAAACCAACAGAGCTTTTTTGATTAAGATTCTTTTTATTTTTCATTCAAACACAGATCAGCCATCTTTGTGACAAAGAGTGCAAGAGCAGGAAGATTATAACAGAGGCTAGAGATGAGTGCTATATTTCTTTTGAGATCTTATATTTGAAATACCCTCTTTATCCTCCTCTTTGGTTCAGGAACTTGATATTTTATGGAGCTAACAAACATTTGTGTTTTCACATTGTACCTTTGTCACTTCTGTGAAAATTCATGCACATTTGGCCATATGTAAGGTCTGCAAAAAATGCTCTCCATATGTTCAATAATAGCTCATATGCCTTTGAAGTGTGTATTTGTTCAAACCCCTCACAGCCTTGAATGTTGACTAAGTGCATACATGGCATCTCCAAAGACTGAACAAACAGTCCAAGGAATAAGCTTCACAAAAAAATCTGTATTTAGAATCCGGATGAATGGGAGAAAAGCAAGAGAAGAGAATGGTGCAACAAAGAGCTGAAGCATCAGTGAGGGGATTGGAAGTTAGAACATTTTATAATGAAGTTTGCCCATCATCTTAATTAATTCTTTTTCATTCATGTGTGATTATGAGCAAGCCCTACTTCAGGTGAATGCCTCCTGTTTCTAATCTGGGCTCTTACTTCACTCAACAGGCCAATTGTTCTATACCAACAGCCCAGACCTGGGAAGTGAAGGGTATTATTGTATGCGACATTTCTGCGTCATTTCTTATAAAGACTGGAAGAGAAAGGTAGCCTTTCCTTTAGGGCAGCTAAGTTCTGCCTTAAAGAATTAGAATCTGTCCCTGATTTTGTCAGAGTTCCTGTGTGATGCTGCACCATAACTTACATCAAATGTTTCACAAATGCTCAATAACTGTATTTCTTATATCTAAATGCCCAACTTTGAATCTTGAGGTCTGAGATGAGGAAGCACTGAGCAGTCACAATTGCAATTAAAGACTGAAGATATAAATTACTGCAAAATGTTACCAAGAAAAAAAAAAATCAAAAAACAACACACACCCAGATTCTAGGTAGCTCAAAATTGCCTGCTGTCTGTGCACCTTTGTTGCCTATATGTGGCAGTATCCACCCTATAAGCGGGTATAGATTATGCTGCCACTTCAGAGAAGTTTTGTTAAGGTAAATTAACCTGCATGAAGCTCCAACATGAGTGATAAGCACCATAGGGAAGCCCATAAGGAAATGAATAATTCCATCTTCAGCTCAGGGCATGAATAATGTGCATAATGGAGGACTAGAAACAAACAATATGAATCAAATAATATTACAGACTTGCTGCTTACTTGAATTCCATTCTTCATGTACCTTGAGTTGAGGTTGTGTGTGGGGAGGATGTGTGAGGGGTGGGGACTGTAAAAAAAATCCATATCTTTATGTATTTAAAGACTACACGATATTATATATGAACAAGGGAGACCAATTAAGGTCAATTCTTGTTTGGCAGACTTTTGAATGCTTGATTTTGCAACTTTAGCAATGTGCTTTTAATACAGCTTTTCATATATAGTGAACATTTTACAGTGCTCCCTACCATTGTCTCGCTCTACCATTAGTTAGCTGCTAGAAAAACTCACACAACCTTAAAATGGAACTTTTGGCATCGGTTCAAATGCTCTGTTTTTTTCTCTTTTTTTTTTTATTAGAAAAAAAGGCAAAAAGTTTTGAACACAGTCTCTAGTTTGGGTTTATAGAAAACATGTGAAGCTAAACATTTTAAGTAGAAATCCTTCACACTGTATTACTTTTGTTATGAACCTTCTTTTAATTTTTTGCTTTTTGTTCGGTACATACCAAAACAATATCAAAATACCTTTACCATATGACAAATTTCTATCTCAGTCCTAAATCAGTTTTGAGACACTGAATCACCTAGGATCAAATATTCAAAAATTTTTAGCAAAACTTAAAAATATGTAGAAATTCTATTTGTAGGATCTGATATTGTCTGAAGCATAGATATTGATTGACTTCAGCTTTGCTAAATGCAAGCTTCACTGAAATTCAAGTTTGATTCCCATTTTTTTTTAGAGCCTTTCCATTTCTCAGGGGTTTGCTCCAAAATGTAGTAATAGTTAACAGGATTTCTTGGAAGATGAGCTCACAGAAAAGCAGGAGAGTAGCTGAATTGAGTTGTCCATGCCATTCAGTGTGCAATTAGTGAAGGGCATGCTCATTAGGTAACAAAAAAATGTGGAGGGCTGGGTTATCTTATATAATCAGAAAAAAGACTCTGTTCTTCTTCTTGAACTGGACTAAAGTCACTAATGCTCTGTCCATGAAGAAAATTATGTTTTATGGTCTCAAAATGACTTGCTTTCTTAAGATCTGTCGGTTTGATGAAAACAAAGGGTATCTCATAGTGCCGGAAGAAAAAAATATATATTTTCTTAATTGAATAACATGGGAGCGTTTTCTTGGGGAACTTCACTTTTTCTCTAGTTTAGTTTTTCTATCTCCCTGCCTTCACTGACAAAGGCGTATTGAATTCAAATCTATACTGAAATAGCATCAAAGAAAGCAGAAGTTGTGGTTTTGTGTGGTTTTAGGCTGAAATTTTACAATGTAGTGTGGGAATTCAGAATAACCTGTTTTTTTTTTCCAAGCAAAATTCCTTATTTAGGACTTAAAAAAAATGATGTTTTTGGAATATAAGGTGTTATCTATTCATTCGTCTTTAAAACAAATCTACTTATTCAAATAAGTCTTTAGAAACAATATTACAGTGGGGTTCTTTTTGTTAGTTTCCCATTTGTAATTGTCAGTTAAGCCAAAGGGTGTGCAAAAGTTGTGCTAATTGAGCGGTTTCAGAGGCTTATCAATTTTTACATGCTAGTAGAGTTGCAGTTCAGAAAAATCCCAGTCCATTTCAAAAGACAATTATAAAAATTGTGTCCAGATTATGATTTTTTTCTTTTTTAATGGATTTTCAATTAGTAATTTTTACTCTATATTGTGCATGTCCCTCTTGTGGACAGTTGTTTTGGGAAGGAAGAGGAGAAGGTGAGGAGCAGCTGCGGACAGGGGTACTTGCTTTTAACTTTTCCTAACATGCTGTGAAAATGTGAGAGTCTTTGTAGCTCACAGACTGTAAAAAAAAAATCATTTGATCATTGTCTGTCTGTGGTCAGCTAGGACAAGAGCACTAGACAGTATTTGTGACTATTCATCCAGAAGAGCATGAGGCACTTACAGAACTTTTCATCTGCAGAATTCAGTTCCTTTCAGCTCTTCCCCAAATGCCTTTATGCTGTTTTATTTTAAAAACAATGAACAAACAAAGGGAAGAGCCCTTCATAAAACCAGATAGTGAAGTGCAACTATCTTGAAAAGGGAGAACTCTCTGTTTTCCTAAAACTGTAATCTTTCATTATGCTACTGATGAGAGGAAATGTAGGGATTTCAAAACAGAGCAGGCTGTTTGTGTCAACAATGCATGTGGCTTTTCCCTTTGAGGTAAACTAGTGACAATACAAAATACCTACTACAATGCCCTTTCAGCACACTGGGAGGTTTCATAGAAGAGATGTTGAAAAACAGGGGGTAGCTTAAGCTATTTGCATACCAAATTATTAGTTCTTTCAGTAAACAAATCTACTTTTATCACTTTAACTACGAGTAATTCTTTTGTTCTAATTTTTATTACAAGCCAAAGAAACAGCCACAGCAGCAGTTGGAGCCTGTGGAAGGAACTATTTTCTCATGAGAGAAAAAAAGTAAGCCTGCCAGCCTTTGACTTTGGGCATTATTTTACCTCATTCACCTGCCTATCAGACAGCAGCTTTCACATAGACTCCATAACAGCCAGGCTATCTTCACAGTGCAGGACCAAGAAGCCAAGGGGGACTGGAAGCTTCATAAATGATTGCAGACTGGAAAAGGGTTGGTTATAAATCTACCTGGCAGGTAGAAGCCCTTCAGAGCCCAATTTTCCTCTGAGCTTTTTTAAAAAGAAATCATTTTATCTTTGACATATTCCCCGGGGATAGTCTGTTTTTTTTTCTCAGCATATTCAGCCTTTACATATTATTACATCTTCCCCATATAGTGCAGTAGTAAGGTGAAGTTCCACTATTAGTGCATATGTTTCCATTCTGTTATTAAAAATTGATTACCATGACTGAAGTGAGTAAGAATGATAAATTTTGTCCCATAATGCCCACAGTAATAACTCCATCACACTAGCTAATGTCTGTTGGATGGCAGTCCACAACCCAGACAGAAGCGCCTTTTTAGTATTTGTTTATCAAGTATTTTTCTTACCCCAGTGTTCATATTGGGATTTAAGATGGTAAAAAGCCTACATTTTTGACTGTTTGAAAATACGGGACATATTCTTCAACAAACGAATAAACCTTTGATAGGTTAAGTACAAAAATTCATCATCATCTGTACAGGAAAAACCTTAAGGACTATTCATGATTCTGTATTTTGACAACAAATTATTAATTAGAAGCTTAAAGACAGAAGTGGATCCATGTTGAACTGTAAATGTTAGGATTTGTTGATGGGAAATGATTGACAGGTTTCTTTGCTTTTCAGGATGATTTATCAGTAAGAGTTAATTGGAGCATGACCTTTTTTTGAAGAGGTTTTGTTTTCGGAATATAATTTGGAATATTGTTATACAAAATAAATCATAAAATAAAACGTAACATAGTGAATCCTTATTGGACTGGACTACTAAAATAGCTTCCTATCTCAAGGATACTTCTAATAAATCCTAATTTTCAGCTTGACTAAAACTGATTTAAATCAATGAGAGTCTTCGACTTGACTTAAATAGCCTAGAATTCACAGCTTCCCTGACTGATACAGAGTAACGCTGACCATATAGAAATCCCATCTGTCTCACTGAATTGTACATTGCCAAAGTACTTCTCAGAATCAGGCTCTTTTAAATTATTCTCAGAAAGTACTGCTTATACAAAAATAGCCTTTTTGAGTTGGTTAGTCAATCTGTCAAGGCTTGACACTTGTGAGGTCAGGAGGTTCTAGGCTTTTGAAGTATTAAAAAATTTATAGGCTGTACAAGGCCTGATCAGAACTCCCATCCAATTGTGAGCTGGAGCGAATCTTTAGTATCGTTTTTAGCCATTACATATTTTTCTTCACTGAAAGCATCCCAATTCTGTTAGAGTAACACATTGTTAGCTACCTAAGACATATCATTTGTAGTTAAATGCCCTTTCCAATACTTCTTTCCTCAGCTTGATTACTAGCTTGAGATCTTGGCAGGTAAGTGAAAAACAGCTAGAAATAAAACTTCTCAATCTCTGTATTTTCTTTTTTTTTTCTCCCCTATTCTTTTCCTTCTTATTTATTTTTTAAATTTAATTTTGACTAGTGAAGAAAATTTCAGTGTACAGGAAATGCAAAAAACCACACACTAACCATAGCAATGTAGAGCAAACACAGCTGCAAGTGCCCTACTTTGAAACACTTGTCAAGCATATAATACAGAACCTGGAAGGGGGGACCTGTGCAAAGAGACTGAATCCTGACACAGCATGCCGTGTAACCAAACAAAAGAGCATGGCTTTTCATTGTTTAATATTCCTAGCAGTAAGGTGGTACCACTTAGGATGTTGAAAAGTAACACATGGTGGGGCATATAATTAAGTGAAGCCTGAGGAATAATTATGCAAGTACAGCTCAGCATAATGAGGAACATTTTTTTAATATATATATTTTGGCAATAAGTACAAAATTGAAATGTGATGCTAATGCATCTGCTGGAAGTGGAAGGGACCTGCAGATACAGGCATTTCAAAGAAAAAGCCTGTTTTTACCTACTCCTATGGAATGGTGCCATTCCATATTTTATTTAATCAAAACAAAGTTTTATTTACTAAAGGCTTGATATCATTTCAGAAGAATGCTGGAATTCCTATTGATCTAAATGAAAACTGGATTAGTCTTTTCAAATATTTATGTTTTTACTCTATATTCAAACAATTAAAATGCCACAATTATTTTGAAAGTTGTGATACATACCAGTGAAAGTCAAAAAATACAAAGAGATAGGATCTTATTTCTGCTTTAGGTGAGTGTTCTCAGTTCATTCAGAACGTGTTACATAAAACAGTTAAATTGAAATAGAGAAAAGGGAGTAATTAAGGATATTTAAGGTATCTAACTTGAGTTAACCGAAGACTTTTGAATTTCTATGGGCACTCCTCAGAAACGAATAATCAAGTGACTCCTAAACACTCTGATTCTTGAGCTGCCTGGGTTTGGTTCCTGTCCCTGGGCTACATCACTGAACGTTATTTCAGCCTACAGTTTTTTCAACAGTTGAGATCCCTGTCTGGAGATCTTCCAGAAGGAACTGTTAACCACAGAGCCAGCTCAGTTGCCAAAGACGCTCTAGGGCTAATGAGTCTACCTCTCTGTATCCTTCACCCTTGGCACCCTTGGCATCCTGTAGGTCGGGTAGTCTGTGGACACATAGAACTGTGCTGAGATGAAAAATGGTGGCCCTTTCTGCTCTGAGACACCCTTAATGAGTTTAAAAAGTCTGGAGGCCTTCTTTATTGAGCTGACAAATGAAAGAAAGCACAGCCCAAACAGGGGATAAGTCCTTCCTGACTTGAAACTGGTTTGTTGAAACTTATCCTCATGAATATGTGCACATGCAATAAATTTTCTAACCAAAATTATTATAGTGATGCTTTGGGAGACACACTAACTTTGCTTAGTGTGAACTGAGTAATAGGACCAAAGTAAGAATAAGAAAATGAAGTTACCTGTTTTCTAGACATAAGAATTATATTAAAGCCGCAGTTACTGCCAGTTTTGGTTGTGGGCTTTTTAGAAGAAGGCACTATAAATGTAGCACTTTAGCATGAGCCCATTCAAGGATGACAGCTTTAGGGGTTAGATGAGAAGCAGTTTTTGCTGACACAACAGAGGACAAGAAGAGAGTTTAAATAAAACCAAATTTGGAAGTATGAAAATATTACTTGTCCAAGATAAATCTCTACTGCTGGGATATAGCTTGAATGGCTATGATTTTTGCTCATTAAGTGTATTTTAAGAGGAGAGACATCAGGTATTTAAACTTTGCACTTTAGATGGAAGCGTTATGAGAGTAGCATCTCTGATACATGGTTTGCTGATGCTATTTGCATCTTTAACACTGTTCAGAAGGAAGCGAACAATTCAGTGGCCTAGACTAAGGTGTTTGCTGCTATCATTCATTTCCCTAGAATATCTCGGATATTTATATTAGTTTGGAAGATGCAAACCAGAACTTAAGAGTTATCCTACATCATTTTAAGAATGGTAGCTGCAGATCAATCAGAATATCCTTAGGTGCCTAAGTGGCACTAAATACCCATATCGAGGGAACCAGTAGCCTCACAAAGTTTCTTGCAAATATTTTTTTCCACTCTTTCACAAAATAAGAATCCAAGAGAAAGAAACTGGTGCTCACTTATAATCGCTCAGTCACTTAATGGTATTAAAAAGTCATCGAATGGTACATGAATGTAAAAATCTATGAAAAGCCAAAAGAAATCTTCAAAGAAAATAATGTTTCTGAATACTCTATTGATTCTTTCCTTAAATCCAGGATATCATATTTTGGTAACACAGGAAAGTTTGGGGAAGGAGATTATTTTGATGCTGAGATCTCTCTCAGATTTTTTTTTTTCTTCAAGAATCTTTTGGTAAGGTTTCAGTAGTCTGAAGCATCATCACTGATATTTCATCTCAATTTCAAGTAATGTTTACACTGTTAATAATCTGATTCTATAATTTCAGATTAAATATATTCTTAATTTTTATAGAAACAATTCTGAGTCTGATAAATTAAGATCTTTGGTTCACATCTCTGAACAGGCTCCTTCAGCATTTTGAAACTGCCAACTTCTGAAGACAACCTTTTTTTACTTAATTGTTTTGTACTTAATTGATTCCCCAAAAGCTAAATATGGTCAATAGTGACTGCTTCGGTTTATTATAAACTAATGCTAAGAAGACTGCTAAGAAGATTTGAGTTATTGACACAGTATCAAAAGGAGAAAGGCATAAACCAAATATTTCTGTATGTAAGTATAGGACACCTCTTATTGAAGATTGTTTAAATGATCATTTAAAATTGGAATATCATTTATAATCTCAATCAGAAGAGGAACACAGGCAGAATCACAAAGCAGAATCACTTATATCTCTACAAGTAAAAATGCATATTGCTCTTACTGCTGGAAAGAAGTTGGCAGACCTTGCTCTTCATGTCTGACAATAACGTGACCCAAAAATATCAGGAAGAAGGTAACCACTAAGCATGTTCAATTCACATTGTTTGTAATATATTTACAGTTAGAACAGAAGATGCCAGAAAGCTTTTTGTTTTGTTTTGTCTGTCTTCTCTTGATTCTGAAGTAGGACAATGAATCATTCTAGTATCTTATACTGTAAAGCTGTGAGCATTGTAGAGGACAGATTATTAGGTATTATAAAATGAAATAGAAGATTTGAGGTGTAATTCTTTACAATGATGGTGTAAGTACTGCAATAGCATTTATGTATAATGCACGGTTCTGTTACACACAGATTGCCCCTTAGGGAGCATTTAGTAAATTTTGACAGAAAAGAAAATAAAGGAAAGGTGGACTTTTCTTCTGACTATGCTGATCTGATCCCTGCAGGTATGTCAAAAAGAAGGGTAAGAAATTTAGAAGTCAGGCCTTCTTTTGCTCAGCACCCCAAGTACAGTCTTCGGTTTTGTGAGTTAGATCTGAAGCTTCACATGTTTACTATATTCCAATTCTATTGCAAAAAGACTAGACTTGACTCAGTTAATTAGAAAGAGCAGCCAACAAATAGCCTAAGGGACCAGTCTCATCTCTGTATGACACTGGTATATATTGATCTTAAATGTCTCCAAGATCTGTAGACCTGACCCCCAATCCAGAGAGGTCTGCTGCTTGCCGGGGGCTCAAACAAGAGATGTTACAGAGAGGCTCCCAAGGCTTGTCCAGGAGTCTGACTATCATCCCCTAGAACTATTTCACGTGGGCACTAATGATACCAAGAGGAAACTGAGGGACATCAAGCAAGATTTCAAAGCCCTAGGGATGGCCATCAAAGGCATGGAAGCCCAGGTAGTGTTCTCCTTGATCCTACCAACGAGGGGAATGGATTCAAGGAGGAGAAGGCGGATAGGACAGATTAACAGCTGGCTGCACCACTGGGCTTGGCAACAAGGTTTTGGTTTCTACAACCATGGGACTCTGTTTTACGAGCACCAGCTAGTGGGACCTGATGGGTTCCATCTGAGCAAGAGGGGCACACGTCTCCTTGCCAAAAGGCTGGCCAACCTGGTTAGGAGGGCTTTAAACTAGACGAGAAGGGGGATGGGGAGCGTCACGTGGACACGGCAAACAGTATGACACAGCCAAAGTCAGATGGGGTCCAG
>VWPW01001188.1:0-104823 GCA_013389825.1 Crypturellus undulatus | reverse complement strand
CCGTGGGGTGGGGGGGAGGGGCGGCCCGTGGTGTTTTGAGGGGGGCAGGGAGTGTGTGTGGGGGAGGGGCGGGTCATCAAGGTCACTTAAGGGAATGGGGAGGAATGTGTGGGTTCCCCTCCCCCCCCTTATCCGATAATTTGGGAGGAGACAGGGCCGGACCCCGAAGTTTGGGAGACAGATTTGATGTTTATTTATTTTTATTTTTAATAAACGTTATTAAGGGGGGGTTTCTCTGTGTGCTGGGGGTGCTGACCTGTTTTTTGACCTGTTTTTTTATTTTTTCCCCGGGGTTTTGACCCCTGGTTGGAGGCAAGACCCTGGAGCTGGGCTTTGTGGAGGGGCATTTGCACCCCCTGCAGCCACAGTCCACAGAGCAAACTCGTGCTGGGGGCGAGTCTGACTTTCATCCACATTATCCTTGTTTTCCGCCTTGTCCTCATGTTGGGGATGCCCGGACGGGGTCACTCCTCGCAGACCCCGTCTGGTGACTGGTGGCCTTGAATTTTCCACCCCTTGGTGGTGACCTAAAGGTCTGTTCGAACAAGTGGCAAAGTAGCTTATTTATTTATTTATTTTATTTTTTTTTCCTGTTTGTTTATTTATTTTTAATTTCATGACTTATTTCCATAACCTGAAAGAAGGCAAAACTTTGCTGGAAGTTTTCTTGATTGTAACTTGTAATTGCTGCATTTCTTAATGCTTTTGCTTGGTTACATACTGAAAAGAACTGGATCTCCATTCTCCTTGCTAGTCTTTGGTGATAATTGAGTCATCCGTTTTCCTTATTAAGAAGACTTAACTTGCACAGGAAGGAATGTCTTCCAAAACTGTGATCGTTCCTGTAGCTTTTCAGCAGTGTCTCTGGTTTCCAAGATGACTTGAAACATGGTCCCTGCATGTAGAAGTCCATTACTGATGTCACTGATGAGAAATATGAAATATATAGAAAGATAAACCTGTCTTTTTCCTTAATATTCCTTTTTGAGGTTCCTGTTAGCCCTTTCGCCATGGACTGATGTGATATCTGCAGTGCTGCCCAAAGTCCTTAATGTCAGTGTCTTCTTTCATATAGTTCCCTGTCCTATAACATAGGTGGCATTTTGCAAGTGTGTGACCTTGCACGTGACAGTTTTTTAGGACTGTGTTTGGAAGTGCTCGTCATCCAATAACAGTAATTGGAACAGGTTTTTAAGCTGTCTTCATTAATTCCAGGTAGAGGGTGTTGGTTGTTGTTATTATGGGATTATATTCATGCTGACCTTGGTCCAAAGAATTTTATTATTAATATTTGTGTGCTTTCTTTCTTTCTTTCTTCTGGCTTGTAGTGAAAATAGTAGGTAGTGTTCTGATGAAAGTGACCCTTAAGAAACTTTTATTTCATTTTATTATTATTTTTTTCTTGGTGTCTAGTTTTTCCATCTCCTATATTCTGAGAGCGAACTTAACTGTGATATGAAATGGAAAGGGAAGGTCCTGACAATTTAAAATTAGATTTTCAAAAGGAGAAATAAAAAATGTAGGAAATACATAGTAGGAAGATGGAGAAGGACAGTACTCGTGGAAATCCTTAAAATTGCGGGTAAATATATATACATGCTGCAAGATGAATATACAAATGCAGCAAGAAGTTTTACTGGTCTTTAATACGCAGAGTTATGCTTTTCTGAAGGAGTATTGGGAATTCTGGTTACACCATAGTTTAAACAAGGATGTTTACAAGCATAAGTAGGAAGAAACCACTTCCACCTTGAAGTGGAAAACAGATTCCTGCATAATATATGTAGGGATCCTACTTTAATGTTGTTGCTCATCATTATGGCTCACTGTTGCCATGCTATTGCTAGCAAAATGTTTTTTGGAAGAGGAACAAAATAGATTAGCCGTGTTCAGTGTCAGCTAAATGTGAATTAAACTTGCTTCTTAAATAATTATGGCTCCAAGTGTAAAACAAAACTATGAAATAGGAATTTTTCAACCCTGCTGTTCGGGGGATCTGCTTATCTGAAAACTGATTCTAACACTTGTGTTCTCTTCCAATCTACAGAACACAGTGAAGTCACCTATTAAATGTTGTTTTTCATAAAATAATGATAACAAGTTTTCAGAATTTTCTGACTTGGAATCAGTAGTATAATTTAAAAAATGCCAGTTTCCCTTTAAATGCATTTTTTTTTTTTTCCTAATGAACCTTAGCATCTTTTCTGTTTTGCTTGGTGGCAGTGCTGGAGGATTAGCTAGTGCTGAACCCAAGTTCTGGTTGTTTTACCACTGCTACAATCACTTGTACATTTGCAAAGACCCTTCCAAATGTGAGATGAAGATTGTCCTTGAATCTATGAGAAATAGCTCTAATGTGTTTTTTATTTGTTTTCAAACTGAGTTGCCCTCTGTTGAGTTGTGGCTACTAGCAGCAGGGGTAACTTGGATGTTTACTTCAAAAAAACTTCTGTGGGTGGAAGAGAAAGAGTCAGTCTAGTTATAAGATAGACTTAGTTCAGTCTGTGTTTTGGGGGAAAGTTGTGCCCTTTGGTGAGAGAACCTGTCAAAGACCAAATTTGTTCTTGGAGCATCTGGCTTTTTTGGAGTCACTTCAGCTTCAGCAGAGGCAGCAATGAACTGAGAGGCTCCAGCCTGTCCAACTTGTTTATTTACTTTCACAAGAAGTGAACAAACAATTTATAGGTGGTAATATAATACCCATTCAAACTGTTCTTTTTTTTTTCTGTGAAGGTTATTTCTCTGCTTTCTGAGAAACACTTCATATCTTGTTTTTTTTTAATATTTTTTTTGTGCCTGCTCTGACTTAAATGATTGCTTTTAGACAGAAGTGAAGCATTGTGCTCTGCACAATGGTAGTCATGTACCCTTTTCTGCTGGAAAACGTGGAATTACTGTATCCAAGATTGTGTTTTCTCGTGCTTGCATCAGATCTGTGACTCATCTTGTAGCTGGCTAATGCACTCAGGTCTTACTGCTACTTTCTTAAACAGCTGAATTCCTACTTCAGAAATTCATAAAGTTTCTTTTACTGTTATTTTGTTAGTCATGCACCTTTGCTAGGAAGTTTCGCCCCATTTCTACTGTTTAATCTTCCGGTATGATAGCTTTATGGAGAAGGATTAGAATTTTTATGCAATTATTTCTTCTGCTGAGGTCATTAATAAATTATAAAATAAGATTTGTTTTGAGGCTAATTGAGTTTCTTGATTAGCCTCATGGTTGATAGTCACTTTCTCACTGCAATCCCTTTTTATGCTTTTATCCATTTTGCTGTGCACTTCAGTTAAACTTGAGTTATTCTAGTAATCCTACTGTTTTCCAGTTGGTTGTCTGTCTTGGTGCTGTGTTAGTTATCTAGAAAACTTACTGACACAAAGAAAGACCTGGTTGATTTGTGTTTTCAACTTACGCATTTCTCTCCTGCTCTCTCTTTTTTTTTTGTTTCCCCCCCCCCCCCCCACTAAACCAGGAGAGGTGAAATTGATTTAAAAAATGCTAAATTATTGATGACTGGTAGCCTTTCAAAGAAAGAAGCATGTGTGTTTTTTTAGTGCTTTTTTTTTTTTTTTTTAATTAAGAGGACAAGACAGTAAGCTTCTACCCAGTCTAACTTGTCATCTGTGTATTATTGCAGAACCTCAGATTCAATTTTTTTGTCATATATGAAGCTTAATCTCACTTTTCTCCTGGGAAGATTGTTAATACTTCGCTCTGGCATCTTATTCTAGCCAAATCACTTGCTTTGTTTCTAGCCGTTTCACTTTGGATGTATGAAGATGTGCTCATAGGCCTGCCGTTTATCAGAAGGTACCCATAATTGGAGACAATTTTGGCTCATTCTTTTCAGAGCCCTATGGAAAATATGGAAAATAGTTTTTGGTCACGCGGCTTTTCTGGATGGTTCTGGAAAACCTGAGGTCCTGGTTTTCCCCTGCTTCCATCACTTTTGTACCCTAGAATTTTTCTGTAAAGTCTGTAATTGAGTCCTTCCAAGCCTAAATACTTCTATAAAGAAAAAATAACTTATGGCTTGAATACTTAAGTAATACTGTTTGCTTCCCTCACATCAATTAAAAGGGTAGCTGCTATCACAAAATTACAAACTTGGTCATGCCATAGACTGGCATTAGAAGTCTGATAGCTCCTAAAAGAAGTTTCTTTCCAGAGAAGTGCACATATGCTGTTCTAGGAAAATAAATTTCCTCAGGCTCCTGTTAAAATAGTCTGTATTTAGGGGGGTTTGGACAGATTTTTTTTTTTTCCTCTGGCTGAAGGGTGAAGCTAATCTGCTTTAGTTCCCTGGTGTGATTAAGTGGGAAGAATCTATATTAATCTAATTGCTCAGCCTTTTCTGCATTGATGTTTTGGGGGGAATATTAAGAATGTAAAAGTTTTCTAATAGGTGTTAACACCATCAGATCATGGATCACTTGTTCTATATACGACTTTGTCTTGGAAGCTTAATTAAGAATAGCTTCTGATTTCTAATCATTTTATGAATAAAATGCTATTTCAAACAGCGCATTTTCCTTGTGTTACTTGTGTTATTGTTGAATAACAAGACAGCATGTACAGTCTCTGATTTATTTAAAATGGCAAAGTATGTAGCTTCTCCTGTAAAATTATCTTCTCTTCAGAACATTACTGGTGAAATGCACTGTTAGTTTTATCCCCACATTTGTCCACAACACTTACAAAATTTGTTTTTCTGTTAAGGTAAATGGAATATTTAGCGTTTCTTCATCGAGAATTTCTGTAGAGGTCTATGTTCTAAATGTCCAGCTTGTTTTAATAACATGTTAATACAAAGCTCTAAAATTGAAGGTAGCTTTTCTTTTTTGACTTTAGCCCAGAGGATTTTGTATGAACAGTGTGTTATAATAATCTGTTCTGAATTCAGTAATGTTCTAGTTTTTTTAGGGGGAGAGGAATGAGCATTTAAGATGCTGAGTGATTAGTCACCATTAAAAAGCTGTTGTAGTCGTTGCTTGAAACTCACTATGCATAATCTTTGAGAAATTTTCCTTGCTCAATTTAAATTGGAGTTCAACTGTATATTTGAGAACAGCATTTGATATGTTGGAATTAAAATTGCCAAGGCAAATTTGGGTTAATAGAACTTGCTGCTCTGCTGGCATATTCTGTAATTCCTGGAAAACGCTGTGATGTTTGTAATGGATAAAAGTTGTGCATTGGTTGTTTTGGGTTTGGTGGTGTTTTCCTCAGTCCGCGCTGGCTTTTCTCCCCAGTCTGACTACTGGATCCATAGTGTTACTGAAGGCTGTGGGAGACAGTCTTAGTATAGGAACCATATTTTTCTTAAATGTTTTTTTTCTGAAGCTACTTAGTTTAAGCAGCACTTGGATCTTATAATAACTATTTAAATAACAATTCACTAGCTACTTCTAACTTTTAAGACTTGTATTACTAAAGGGATATTTTTGGCACTGTTAAAATGGAAGAGAAAATTTTGGATTAGATAAATTTGCCTCTGAGTAGGGAGTTGTTCCCACTCCTCTCTTCCACGACAGAGTGCTATTGCACCTATTTTTGGTCTTCTAAAAGCTGCCCCAAAACTGCCAAATGGGAAAGTAATGTTGGCTTGGGATATGTTGTACCCTTTATCATGAATTTATTTACGTTGCCCCAAGTTAGGAATTATTCCATAAGACCTTTCTTAGGGAAAGAAGGGAGATGTTTCTAATCTGGAACAGAATCCCCCAAATTACCAACACTTAAAAGCAGGGTGATATGACTTTCTTGGTTTAATTTAGTAGAGTCAACATTTTTTTTTTTTTTTTTTTTGATTGTGAGTAGCATTACATTGTTAGTGAGATGTGATTTAGGTTTGAGAATAAAGCTAATACTGTAAAGATTGTTCTTTTCGTAGGATATTGGTGGAAAAAAATCTATACTTGACACTGACTTACTGTGAAGGTTTTAAATCTGTTTTGAACATAAAACATAACGCTAATATTTCAGAGTTAGCTTGAAGTTCTTTTATAGGCCTTTTGGGTGAACTTTTTACCAAGTGTGAAGTAGTGGTGCTGATGAATATTACAAGATGTGTTTCTAGCTTACAATTTGAATTTATATTTTTATGTGTAACCACTTAGGCTGATTTTCTGCGGATTCCTCTTTCGAGTGGAAATATTAGCCGTTTTATGACATTGCATTGTGAAATCATGAAAGATGTAAAGCTACTTCCTGGACTTCATAAAACTTTTCCTCGTGGCTGTTTGTTTAAAAAGAATCCCAATGAACTTGTTATTCTTCTAAAATATAACATGGGAGATGCACACGTGTGTTAGCCATTGCATTCCTCTAATTGGCTTGCAACAGGCTTATCCTCTTCCAAAATACAAAATGAAGGGTGGAGACTGCTCATCTTGCCTAGTCCTATGGTGTCAAAGTAGTCCATGATCTACAGTTATATTTGTATGAAGACAAACGTGCTTAGTGTGTGCTTAAAAGCACAAAATTGGAGCAGAGATGTTACTAACCCAGGAAAGTAACTTCTATGGTCTGGCTGTTGTGATTTGTTTATAACTGCAGGAAGCCAAAATCTTAATTTGAAAATGGTGGTGATGAAATTTGTCTTCTATGCTGCACTTATTTTTATTTCTGGTACAAAATATATAGGAATGTCATTCTCAGTCTAAATTTCTTGGTTTTAAAATGTGCTTGGCAAGGTGCATCGGTTATGAAATTGAGCCGTGTTGGCTTTGTTTCCGTCTTGAGAAAAAGAAAGAGGAGGAATCATTCTCAATGTGATCCTAGAACGTGCTGCATGTCAGGATAAACTTTGATCTTATTGAGAAGAAAACGTGTGCTTATAGGAGATGCAGAAACTTAAGTGATTCATGTGATGGTATTGGAAATAGATTGAATGTATGTTCCCCAGGAAGCTAAATTGGTTTATGGTCTATTTTGAAGTTGAGGCTAAAATGCAAGCACTGTAAGTTATTGTAGCAGCAGATAGATTATTTGCTTATTTTTAGAAATGAATCACTGGTAATTTAGTATGTTTTATGGAAAACTTATGGTGTCTCTTTAGTTTTCCTTTCAAGCCTTCTGTCTTATCTGTGTCATTTATTAACAAAATAGCCATGAAAAGGAAGGCCTCAATCCTTGAATTCAAATGGTCACTATTTTCGAGCAGAAATCATGTCCTATGGAAATTGGTTCTCCTATACTAATATGATATGTGATTCTTAAAAATGAATTGTTGATGAATAAGGCTGGAAATATATTAGAGTGACTTTGTATGATGTTTCTCAACTACTTCTTGGAAGTGAGAGCAATGAAGTACCTGAGGAAGTTACTCTACCAGTGTCCTGGAAGGTTTGCAAAGTATTTAGGTTTAGTGACTTTTCTGATGAATATGGGAAGTAGGAATCTCTTTGAAGTTCAAAAAACTGTTTTCTCTGCAAGAAATAAGAAACCACCAACCTTCGGCTACTTTATAATAAATTTCAGTTTTTAAGAGCAGAGTAAAACTTTCTGGAATTTTATCTATTGAATACAGATTCAGTGAGCTGAAGACTTAATTTCCATCTTTTTTTTTTTTTTTCTTCCTCCTGAATATTTAGGGTTGAATTCATGTTAGTCTTAGTCTTTCCATGGAGCCTAGGGTTAATTTCTCTGCTGTGAACCTCCTGAAACCTCACCTAAGTTGTATTCACACCATGTTGTAGTACCTTGCTGATCCTCAAAAAGACTGACTTTCAAATATCCTTGTGGTTTAGAAATACAGAAATGAGTACTAAATATAAAAAGAAAGATGCAAAAGAAAATTTTCCAAAGACAAAATGGCTTTTGAGGAAATTTTGTCCAAAGACAAAATTTCCTCAAAATTGGAGGAAATGCACTATAGCACATTTAGATGAAACGGTCTTTCTCTCTGTTTGCTGATTTAAAACAAATTTATTTAATGTCATTTTTTTGAGAAGAAATACATGGAAAAGATTGTTTTTCTGTTGGCTTAATACTGATTTTTTTTTTTTTTTTTTTAACCAGTCTGGACCTGGAAACTCTTGTGGCTCTGATTTGGGTTGCTCAGTGCTGTGATAAAGTCAGAAGTTTAATGTGTGATTTAAGGTTATTGAGCATTACGGAAATAGCAGCTATTTACCAGGCCTCCCATAACTGGTTGGGAATTCACTCTCCTGCTGCAGTTTTAGTCCAAATTAAGTGCTGGCATGTCTGGAGGAACTCCTGACAAATCAGAAATACTTTGGTTAAAGGGTGGGAGTGAAAAGGAGAACTTTCTAACTTGTGTTCCTGGAAATGTCTGTAACATCATCCTTCTGTATTAAAGGATTAGGCTGGCTAGGGGGGTAAACGGATCATTGCAAGAAATAATTGAGAAACTGGCTTTTAATGGCCCTGTTTGTAGGCCAGAGCAAAATAATACCTGTTTCATTGTCTGGTGCAATCAACTGTGATCCAAGTTCATTTCTGTAAAGTGTTTTCTCAATTGCTTACTTTATTTTTATATGGTCATACTTGCTTAGCTATTTTTTCATTTGACAGAAGTAATTTTAATTTATAGTAAGTGGGAGGGCTGGGGGAAACTCAGTCCACCGAGTAGGTAGAAGAAAATTTGAGCAGTAAGCTAATAAAGCTGAAACAATCTGGACTTTAAAATTGCATTTTTATATACGCAATTACCTCAAATTTCTTTTCCTATATTATGCGAGAAGATTCTCCCCCTCCTTAGACCTTTATAATAGGATTAAGTTATGTGATAGTAAAGGGGGACAAAAAAGGCAAAAAAAAAAAAAAAAAGCACCCTGAATGTATCATTATACTGCATAGTAATTGATATATTCCATTCACTAGATTTTCTTGATTTCATTTCATTTCAATCAGAATTTCTCCAACAGAAGAGATAAACTTTATAATGAAATTGAATTTTTTTTTTCTTTAAACTGCTTTATGGGAGAGCTGTAGGTAAGCATGGTTCTTTAAGCATCCCAAAGCAAATAGTTTGAAATTAGCATTAGCTTCATTGACTTCCATAGAATTTCTTTCTGTGTGTTTTTTTCTCTCCCCTTTCCAGCATAGTGGAAGAATACATATATGTGTATATATATATTTTTTTTTCTTAGGGAGTGTGCATATTCCAGTATTTATACCAATGCATCTTGTTAGGCAAGGACACTGAATCTAGATGGGGTAACAGCATCTCAATTGTTGTTTTCTACTGATCAGGTTCATGGTTCCTGACATCTGAAATAGTTGGTCTGCCTTTAGTCCTCTGCAAAGTGTCTGGCCTTGATTGAAATTGCTGTCCATATATGCTTTATATTCCTTTTTTTTGTTCCTAGTCTTAACTTAGGGTGGTTACAGGGCAAAATGAAAGTGTCCTCACGTGGACAACCCTGAAGAAAACATTTTTATCAGCTTTCAGGCAGACTGTTTTCATAGGATTCCAAGTGTTTCATACTCTTTAATGCCTCGGTACTTCAGTGGTTTTCTAGAAGAGCTACATTTCAGTTCCAAGTAATGCAGAGAACGCTGTGCTCTGCTCGACCCAGCTGCTCTGAGAGCAGTAATTCTGAATGTGCCAAACAAAGCTAGTATTTTACATTTGTGTTTTCATTTCTTAAGGATTTATTTCTAAAATGTTGGATTTCTGTAATGTAGCCTTTATGCTACTTAGGTTAAATGCGAATTATATCAGCATGACATTTAATTTCCAGTATATTTTGCAGAGTCATCCTGTTTTTTCTTTCCCTCAAAAGCAAACAAAAACTTGCTTGTGGTGATTGTCTTGTCTTCAACTACAGAGCTCGTTGCATAGAAAAGTCTTCTGAAAATAGAGAGTGGTGACATCTCTAATATCCATGGAGTTGGTTAGAACAGAATAGCTGACGTGCCATAACATCTAATTTCTCTAATAGTCACTTGTCTGATGGGACTGTGGCACAATGACTCTGTCCCAGTATAAACTCATGGTCCACATCCAAGTGCTCATCTTTGTTTCAGATTTTGTACTGGCGCTGGTATTACTGTAACTATGTGGTAAGCTGAATTGGAGAACTGATTTGACTAAAATGGTTTATAATAGTTGTTTTTAGTTTGGCGTCAGGGTTGAGGGGTGGGGGGGAAACAAGCACAAGTGGGTGAAATAGTCCCTTTTGGCAGTGTTATGAATCTGTGCCTGAATAGAACTCGTATCTATAGTTTAAAAATACGATTCGACTGAAACCAGCTTTAATGATTTGCAGCTTTTTCGCAGGAAAAGCTTGCACAAAATAATTGGCACTTGCAGTAGCTAAAGGGCTTACAAATACTGTCTTGTAAAAATTGCATGGAAAATCATCAAGCTATTAGAGTTTTTACTTCTAAAGCTTCTCAAAGGTTTTAATCCAGGTTTTCCTATCTGACAAGCTTATTTTCAGGTACTTTAAGACCTCTATAATGCCCAGAGGAGCTTTATATGGAAAGAGTCATTTGTCATTAGGATACGCATCTGTTTTTCTTACTGTCTCATGACTACTGGAATGTTTGAGTTCTTCCAAGCTTTTGAGCCCATAAATTTTCTTGAAATGTTGTGGTGAATTAACTTCATGCTTACTGACTTCTGTCTTCAACATTTGTTTAATCTTAATAGATTAATAACCCATGTGTTTTTAAGCATGCTTATAAATCTCTTGACACTGCTCTTTGTTGTTTTGGATTTCCTCAGCCTTAGTGTTGTGTGGGCTACCTGTCCCTTTTCTGTCTCTGTGGAAGGATTCCTATCTTGTGTGGTTGTTGCACTGACTAATGTCCTCTTTGGTTGTGGCAAACTGATCTTTGATCTGGAGGAGCAAACAAATTTACTTCTAAAATTACAATCTTTGGAATCTCTCCCAGTTATAAAATGTCTCTCTCCAACAGGGCAGTATCAGACCACCTAATGGTGCCAACTTCAGCAAATATTGCTCAACTTCTGAAGGGTCGAGGGACTAATGTTTAAACAGATAAAATAAAGGCATAAGTAAAATGTATTCTGCAGGGTGAATTGTATTCTTACGTGCTAGGATAAAGCTCCCTAAAGAAGAAAAGCTGTACAAGGTTGTTGTACAGTTTGTTTCTTCTCATTTGTCTGAAGCACAAGGCTTCTCAAATGTTAACTTTCATGCTCATAATTTAGTCGTGTTGAAAATATTTGCTTAGTCCTTAATTTTCAAGAGCTGTAACAGAAGGGAGGGACCATTAAAAATACCAAAAAGCAAGTGTAAGGTTTTTCATTAAGCTATTTTGGTATTCATAATTGTTACAAATGTTATTTCCAGTTAGACTATATTTTACTTGAGTGTTTTGTGCCCCGGATGAATTTTTGGAGACTGAAAAAGCAAAGTTCATCTCTTGTATTTCCTGGTGTCTATTGGTGCTACAGATAAACCAGAGAAAGAAACCCAGAAATGTGGCATTACAATCACTTAAAAAGGCCAAAATAAGGGAGTGTCACCCTAGTCAGAGGTGACAGACGAGATGCTGCAAGTAGCTATTGGAAACAACTACCGTGCTTTCCCAGACCTGCTTTGCTCTGAGTTACCAGCGGAAGATAAACACTGTGTGCAACTTGATTTCTAGGGGTGACTTGGCTTGGAGACTGGCAACTTTGGTAGAAGTTGGGGTGTTCCCAAATTCTCTCCTTCTGTTTCTGTTTTGTTTTATTGTCCCTACTGTAATTGCAGGAGGCAGGATCTAAGTTTCCTTTTGCAGCTGAACCTGTTCACACAGCAAATTGCAAGATGCTTATTGGATATTGAACTATCCAGACCTATGTTATGACCTTTCCTATTTGAATGGGGCTAAATTGATTTAGTGCAAGAAAGTCCTACATGTCTGTGTGCTTTTCAAATACTTTTCTGTGTTGGAGATGTGTGGAAATTCAGCTGTATGTCGAGTAGCTGTGTTACCCAATGCCAGTTGAACTAGCCCCATCATTTTGTGTTTCAGGACCTCTGTTGAGCCCTGGCGTCATTTTTTTGCCCTTTCCCCCGCCCTTAGTTAAAGGAAGAAGGGGAGGACCTGAGTTTTTCTTAACCTGGGACATGTACGAACTGTGACATGCAGCCTGTGAAGCCCAAGCAGACGGACAGCGGCTCGTGCTGCTCCATTAAAGTGCAGCCAGGTTTTAAGGAGCCACCGCAATCCAGCCGTTTGCCGCTTCCCTGGCCGCTGCGTTGCACTGCTTGGATACCGTTGCTAAAGTGACGATATTTTTTTTTCTTGGTATGGAAGGAACGAGCTAATTCCTGCGTGGCTGTTAATGCTCAACCTCTGCCTTAACCTCGTTCCCTTTTGAGCTTTCATACGAGCTTTTCTTCTGCACTCCTTTGTAGTAGTCCAGATGCTTGTGTGCTCTTCCTCCTACACAGCAGATGGAGATGGCATAAGCCTTTTGATGACTGCTTCCTCCTTTCTGCACAAGTTTTAGGAGCCACCAAGTTCTTTAGTTAGACTTAATAGAAGTCTTAAGCCCTGTCCAGCTGGTGCATCGTCACCTTGCCAACAGAGAGCAGAATAAATAATGGACTGTATTTTTTCTGTTGTTTTGATCTGAGAGATGGTTTGAAGGATATAGGCTATAGGAAGGAGGATGGCAGGTCATTTGTAGGACAACACTGGTTAATCTCGCACGTTTCAGCCAAAAATTATTCTGTATTTGTTATATTGATCCTCTAAATAGTAGTATTTCAAAAGGTAAGAAGGCAGTTTGGGGAGAGCTTTGGGTAAAGAGCTTAATTTCTACTTCCCTCTGCGTTGGTATAGACATAGCATATGTGAAAAGCACTTGCTTAAATTTGGGATGAGTTAGATGGTCATCTTCTGTTTATTTATTCATTTATTTTTGTAAAGTAGGTTAGCAGCTCCCTCTCTACGTCATCATCTCCTGTCTAGTAAAGGACATTTTTTGGCTTACTAACCATTAATACTACTCATTTTTAACCTCATTGAGAAGTTTTTATCCCAGTGAGGTGAATGAGACCATTTTTTCCACTTAACTGCAGACTTGCGCCTGTGTCAGTTCATCTGTTTTGTATTTATTTCACNTTTTTTTTTTTTTTTTTTTTTAATTTCGCAACTTGGAGTTCCATTGCACAACCACAAGGCTTGGAGGAGCATTTTAATGGGTGCTGTAAAAGAGAATGTAGAAAACCTCCTTTAATAAAGAGGAGGAGAACCTTGGTCTCTGCCCAGTAATTTGAGTAGCTGCATGAAAATGTTTTTGACAAATTTGTGTGTATGACAGCTCTTGTTGGAGATGTAAAATACAATATACAATTACTTAGTGATTTTTTTTTTTCGCTTTTAGGAATATTTTGGTGGACAAGCCCAATGATCAGTCTTCAAGATGGTCTTCAGAAAGCAATTACCCTCCTCAGGTAAGCATCTTAGTGTAACTTTTCAGCTCTGTTGCAAACTAATGTACTCTGAAATTTTTATTTTAAATTTAGGCTGATGTTATTTTATATTGGCAGTCTTTATAGGCTACTTACTCTCAGTTCAGCAAAATGTATGTTGTGGGTGAGCTAGGTATTTGCTTTATCCAGCAATTTGTGATGTTTGAAGGAATGCTGGGGAGAAGGAGGAGAGGAAGAGTTTGGCACTTCATCTTTCAAAATCCTTGTTGTTTTGGAAGCAATCTAACCTCACAGGTAGATTAAGTTGCTAATGAGGCATTCAGGCCTCTCTGTGTCAGCACTGTTGGAAACTACTGAAGACTATTGGCCTTGAATCCTGCATCTAAGGAACTTGTATTTGTTACCCTTAACAGCACACCTATAAATCTAAGCTGTTTTAGAGGGAAATCAATGTCAATCTTTTGTTGGTTAATCATTGTTCTAAAATACAACTTGTGTTGATTTTTCATAGGTTATTTGCATGTTCACTGTTTATCACATTTTTTAGGTTTTTAGCAAAATGAGCTTTATTCTACTGCTTAAACTTTTCCTCCAATAAATGTATAATCTTTTTCTTTGCTCTAGATCTATACCGTAAAATTGCTGCTCTTTGATCAACTTCTTATGCATTTTATTACATTAGGTGTGTTAAAATCATTTGTTTAGCTACTGATGCATACTAATGCACATTTGGCAAAATATCTATCATGAAGTTTTATTCTACTTATCTACCCATAAAAGGACATTTCATCCAAATATTCTCTGCAAGTTAAATTGCAAAGCATTTTTCTGTATGCAGATCTTACTACTTTGCTTTGAAGGAGCATTTGGAAACCTGGAGTCTGGACTGTTCTTTTTCCGAAGCACCATCATGCGGTTCATTTGAAAGGCTTTATTTTGATTATCTTGTCAATTGCTAAATAAAAAAGTTAAAATGTTTACTACAGTGCTATGTCCATGTAAGTGTGGAGGTTTTCGGGGGGGGGGGGAAAAAGATTTGAAAACTGTCTTGTATTCCATAGCAGTCTTTCATAAAAACAAATGCTTGAAAACTAATAATGATTCCCATGCTTAGTTTTGCTTGGTTCCTTTGTGCAGTTATTGATCTTTTAATTTGAATTTTTCTTTCATGTATTTTGATAAACAAGTATAATCCGTAAATCAGAGCAGTATTAGTTTAAGAATAATAGACAGTAGGTAATGAGTATCGCATGTATTTTATCTCAGTCTATGCTGTTACCAATTACTAATCAGCAATGGGTTCCTTTCTGCAAAGAACCAAACAAATTAATTGTAACTAACTCATCTCCCTGACTTTCACTCTGTGTTGAAAATTTTAGTACTTTTTTCCTCCTTTGGTGTCCAAATTAGCTCTTCAATAATTTCTGGTTTAATAAAACATGTTTTGATTGTGAGAATCTAATTAGGAGTCTCAGTGTTTGGTGTCTTGGCAGCTGAACACCTGGCTCTGTAATATTTGAAACTTTGTTCAAACCTCTAATCTTTGCCCACAGAGATTTGCTAAGTGCTCATAGGCTTTAGGGGTTTAGAGACACTTTCTTTTTGTCCAGTTGATGCTATAGTGCTTATTTACTTAAGGAGATAGCTTAATTTTTTTTTCAGGGTAAATATTCTGATCTTAAAGAATTGTTGCTACTGTTGATCTCTTTCTTACCTGACTTTGGAAACATTGCTAGAAGAGCTTCACTCTCGGCCCATGGAATGGGAATTTCACTTGTCAAGAAAAAATCTTTTATATATTTGGTATCAGAAGCATGGCATGTTCATTTACCTCTCCCAGATAGAAATTTGTTCCTTTTCTTTTGAAAATCTTTTCTGGAATACTGGGAGGGGTCTTCGTGCTTGAGTACAGTTTAATATGTTAAGTTCTCTGTGACTCACTGAGACTTGCTGCAGGTGTCTCAAGATGCATGCTCAATTTTAAAAGTAGGGTAACAAAACTTCTTGAGAGGCTGGAACATGTGTTTTCTTTCTAGTGTTGAGTACAACAAACAGTGTGTGTGTGTGTGTTTATATAGTGCTTGTCTTTGTCATCTAGGATTGTGATGTGTGGAAATAATTCTTTTATTCAATTTGAATTAGAAAGCTTTGTAATTCTGAGGCCAGAGTTGCTAAAGGCTGAGTCAGTATGGAAAGCATAAAATACTGCTGTTTGCCATCATATGTCCTCCCTGCTTTGGAAACTAATACCTATTACAAAGAAGTAAAATGTGTTTAAAAGTATATAGTAAATAAAATTCTAAGAATAAAGCTGAAACTTAATATATCTATTGGAGAATTGAAAATATTGGAGAGTTGAAACTGCCCCTGCAAATTTGCCCAGGTAAGAGAGTTATGTACATACTTGAATGTTACTGGGAAAAGATGATATAGTTCACTGCTTGGAGCTGGAACTACTTATTTCTACGTCAGCTGTCTGAAGTGAAGTTATGTGCAATATGGGAGAGGTGTGACAAGTGTGGGAAAGACGATATGGACAGAATTGGAGAGCTTATCTTGGAGATAAACATCTGTTTTCAAGTTGGTGAACTGTTTTGTGAATCTGAAAGTTTTATTTGACCTGAATGTTGCTCTGAGGACAACCTTCTGTTGGAACTGAGCACTGTAGAATATTCTCCTCCTGTTTTTAAAGCTGACAGCAATGTAAGTTATCAAGAGTATGGATTAAGCAGATGATAACCATAATTACTTAAAATACAAAACATGTGAGCTTGTTTGACAGTTGTTTTCCAGCAATTGTATGCCTATAGAAAGTGGCAGGGAGCTGGCAAATGAAGCTGTTGCAGAACTACACAAATCCATTACTGGAGAGCAAGACACTACCCCTCTTGCCAAGCCAGTCATTTAAACTAGGTTCTTTGATATGATTTGCAGAAAGTTAGTCTGCCCTGGTAGTTGCAATTGTCAAGGCAGTGTTTGAATTCTGTGCTCTTCTCTTTCAAAACACAACAGGCAGCACCTGGCTGCCTAAGTGGAGGTCACCGTCCATCCTGCTGGATGCCTTTTGCTCTGTAAACAACATCAATCATATAGGATATAAAATGATGCTTTGCTGCTTTGCTGTTTATTCAGCAATACCAGTCTTGCAGAGAGAAAATCTATTTGGAGTGTCTCTAATATCAACTTTAGTTAATTCTCATGTTTTTAACATGAGTGTTTAATTACTCATATGAAGTGCTTTTGCCAGTTTAACTTTTATATTGAAAACAGGGAAGAGAGAGAGAAACCTGAAACTTACAGAAGAGACTTGTGTTCAAAGAATGCAATCTCTGCTGTTCCTGTGAATATAGAACATCTTCCAAATTGTCTTGTTTCATACTTGAGAAAAGATTCTCTGGATTTGAGAGGTTGCGTTTTGCTCAAAATGGGTAGTTCTTGTACCTTCTTTTTATACCTTTGTACAAGTTTTCTGAATTCTTGTTCTTGGAAATTGCTGAAGTTCTTGAAAAATAAATAAATAGAAGATATTTTTTATTTGAGGCAGATTCATGAAACTTCAGTTGAAATAGTTGTTGACCAAATGATAAGTATTTTGAGGAAAGAAGTTGGGAGAAAACTAACTGCTTTGTTAGAAGGTTGGGTTTTTCCTTTCACAGAAGTAATGATGTATACACATACTTAGGATTCTTTTTGTTCTCAAAGTAACCATCAGGCAGCCTATAGAAAATGAAGTTACAAAATGTTTGTGTTGGCATCATTTCATTTAAAAATTGGTTGTTTTTGCTGTGATGCCCTTGTTAAAATGTGTAGGTGGCCACAGTAGTCCAGTAGGGGAAGTGAACTGGAATAGGTTACAGTCTGTTTGTGGTTTCTCTCATCAGAGTGGTATCACCTTAACATAAATGTTTCTTAATTCCCTGCCAAGTTGGTGGTTTATGCTGACTTAGGGGTGGAAATATGGGCAGTTGAGGCCTGAAGAATTCTGAGCTGTTCCCTCCTCTTTTACCTTTTTTTTGTGACTTAAAATAAACAAATTAAGCATTCTCTGCATTCAGAACATTCGCACTGTGATGAGCATCCAGGTTAAAATGTGAAAATTTGCAGAGCGAGGAAGACTTACTCTGTTGCAAGTGTGCTGGAGTCTTTAGTAAAGGTTTCTGCAAAGGAAAAGAAGTGAAAACTGCTTGAAATACTGCCCCATGACTGTAATTAATATATTTCTTTTTCTGGCTATATGGCAAGGGTATAGTTAAATAATTCCTGTAGCTGTGAAAGCCACGAGTTGTTTATGAATGAGTGTCAGTGAAAGGAAATACGTATGACAGCTGTTTTTCTGTTTATTAAACTAGATATCTTTCCAAAGTCTTGAAATAGAATGACCCAGAAATTATATATTCAATAATAAACTTGTTATGTAGTAACCTATTCGGGCAAAAAATGGCCGATCATTCTGTTTTTAAACTAGTTCTACACTTACATAGGAAGCGTTGAGCAATAAAGCCAGTAATATTGAAGACTAGGCCCCTGTAATAAATGTTCATCCTAATGGCGCTGATGATACTTTGACTTGAAAGATTTCATGCACGTGAACATTTAAGTCCTCTGTCTCAATGTGCAAGACAAAAGTGTAGGTTTTTATTTGGACACAATTTTAACTTACATAAGGATACGTTTGTATAGTGCTTTGCGACAGCCCTTATTGATTATCTTGATTATTTTGTGCTTCTGTTTTCACATGCAATGCAGCTTTGATTACTCCCCAATGAAAAGCCTTCATCATGTTGTGGCATGAACGTTGGATGAAAGAAAAGGTTAAAGAGGAGGAATTGTAGAAAATACGGCATGAATCTAATCATAGCATGGCTTGAGTAGTACAGTTTGGTTGTACAGTCTGGTTCAGTTTATTTAACGTGGAGTTTCAACGCAAATTTTGTATGAAGTTAGCGGCACTTTGTCCAAACAACTGGTTTGGTTTTTTTTGTGTCTAAGAATTAAAGACCAATTTTCCTCTTGATTTTCATCCTGCTGCGTAGATAGGATCTAATTTAAAATACATTAGTATAGACCTACTCTCAGTTGTGTGATGCAAAAGGATGTGTGTGGTTGTTGTCAAATAGCAGCAAGGCCAGAGCTTCAACAAAATTTGTTCCAGCCCTGTGTGATGTGGTGCTTTTTGGGTGCAGGCAACAAGTTGTGGTGCTGAAATGCCAGAGATGACTTATTCTACTCTGCTCCTTGTGCATATGCATGTACAAATGTGTTTAATTGTAGAGTTGGGGTCTTGTTCTTCTATACTTCTATACTTGTAATACCATCTTTTTTATAATGTGGTCGTTTGAAGCTTAATAATTAGGCTAAGGTTCTTTTATCTTGAGTCCAAGCAGATATGTAAGCAGATATCTTCACAGAAAGCAGTTTTAAACCTTTATGCTTCAATATTCCTTAATGCCAGCCTAGCAGATAATGGGGATGTGCAGAAGCAAGGAGGATGCAGAGCCCCTGCTATAAGTGTAGCTTTAAGAAATCGCTGCTAAGCATGTGGAGCAATTTCCAAACCCTGGTCAGTTCTAGGCGTATATCTCATAATAAGGCTTTAACTTCTGTTCTGGATTTCTCCCCCTTAATTTGAGGTAAAAATGGAATATTGCCATATGAAGCTTGCCCAGTGCTTTTGGTGAGGGAGTGCATCTTCACGACCTAAATATTAGGCTTGTTATTCCAGCAAGATTAAGAACTGTTCTTTCTGAAACTGGTAATGCTAGTGTCACTATTTCAGCTCAGAGGAAAAATCTTCAGAGAAGATGCACTGATGGAGGAGTTCTTGGACCTTGTTATGTACTCTCTGTTCTGCATGGGAATTTTGGCAGCGGGCTGTGCCACATTAACTGTGCCGTTCTCGTGACTGCACCCACCTCTTGGACCTCATTTTTTCCACTGCACCATAGCACCGCTGACTAGTTTGTTTTCTTCCTTCTGAAAACATACTGAATTGCTGGAAACATCTTTGGCAGCAATTCCTCCTTATTCTAGATAGGTATCTGTCCAGTGCAGAGCTGCTATTTGCATTTAAGTACTTTCGTTGAGCTAAAGTCTTCGTAAGCATAGTGAAAGCTTGTCCTTGAGATCATGTATCTTTCCTAACGCTCCCTAAAATGACATCAATATTCATGTTAGCTTCAAAATTGGTTGCTTTGCAGGTCCACAACAAAAAGGCTAAAGATTAGATAGACAGGAATTAATTTTCTTATTCTCCTCCCAAAAGGTACCTTTCTATGATAAGCCTGACTTACTAACGCTGTTGATTAGCACAAGCAGAGGATTAATGCTCACGAAACTTGGTAAAGAGAACTAAATGTGTTTTTTAGGTTAAAATTTCCAACTATTTGGCTAGACAGATATCTGAAGACTCTTGCTATGACCCATTTTGTATAAGAGGATTAAGTAAACTTGGTGCTCAATGCTCCCTAGTGAATGATGCCAATGTTTCTCTATGTAAGTTTTTCTAATAGAATAGATTTTTTTTTTTTTTTTTTTCCTTCCAGCAGTGCTGGTAAAGTTAGTAGCTTGGGCTTGAAAACTGAAACCCTGCTGACTTTATTTATGCACTGTACAGAGGCATCTGCATATGGGTGAGCAAACGTTCGTGAGCTAGAACATTTTCCTTGTTTTATGCATAAATTGCCTTTATTGCCAGTTAAATGTCTAGGTTATATTTGGTGCGGTTAATAAGTAGTTGGTTCCTTTGTCAGCCACAAATCAAACATAGCCTGTGCTCAGTGGTTAAATAGTGTCAGCCCAGAGAGGAAAAGTAATTTGATGTTCTCTTAGCATCTGGAACATCCTGTATTTATTTAATTGTGTGTTCAGCTTAGATTGCGTTTCAGGCCTTAGTGGGAGTTTGAATTGTGGTTCTTCTTAGCTGGAGCCTATTTGCCAGATTTCAGGAAGTCTTGCATTCAACTCGAAGGAATATATGCAAGACTTGAATAGCAACGCTAGAAATAGGCAGTTGGACCTAACATTTTTCTTGGATAGCTTTTTGTTTGTTTGTTTGCAGTACTTGTACAAAGGATTTCTTCCTTATCTGTGCATCTTTGGAACGAAGGAGAGAATATAATTATAGCAATCATCTTAACTTTCATTCCGTGGCTCTCTAACCTGTGCATTTGAAGGCTGTTGTACCTCTCCATGGTGTGTGCTGTAGACTTGACTTTAATACTGAAATTCATTATTGTCTCTTCCACAGTATTTGATTCTGAAACTTGAAAGACCTGCCATAGTCCAGAGTATCACATTTGGCAAATACGAGAAAACTCATGTCTGCAATCTAAAGAAGTTTAAAGTCTTTGGTGGGATGAATGAAGAAAACATGACAGATCTCTTATCCAGGTAAGATACGATTTCATCAGCTATGGTAATCACTTGGCTGGACCAAAATGCTCTTCCCCTTCAGTCCCAAGCAGACACTGAGCTAACAGTGTAACAGAGCTGTGGTTGTGAACTTGGAATTAGCTGCCCGTGTGTTCAAGGTTAGGTCAGAGTAGCAGTCCCAATTCTTGCTCCACGAAGCCTTCCTTATCCTCTTTAACCCACAGAAGACTTGTGGGAAGGGAACTCTTGGAGGTTTGGAAGAGCTGAGAGCAAGGTGCAAGACTTCTGGGTTAATTCCTTTTTTTTTTTTTTTTTTTTTTTTCTCTCCCCTGTATGCTTGAGGCACAGTAGAAATGCTTCCCAATTGGGGTAACTTCAAAGTAGCTTTTAAAAGGACAAGCCTCTGTGAAGAATCTCATTGCAGCTGTGAAGGTCTGAACTAGCCAGCTGCTCTGCTTTCCTTCAAATATATAAATAAATTTAATGAGCAGATAGAAAATTTGTTTTGTTTAGTTTCATTTGGTAGTTTAGTTTCATGGGTAGGAACTAATGAAAGAGCCTTTTGACAATTCATGCTTTATACAGAGCTTCTGAATAGTGTAAATTTGCAAAGACCTTTTTTAAGGAGTTTTTTCTTTCAGATTGGGAACTGATATCTAAATATCTATGAGTACAGGAGAAATAAGTAGCAAGAGGCAGTCTCGTTTTGGAGGCTTACAAGGAGGGCCCACTTCCAGGGAATGTCGGTGTACCTCATCTTTAGTCGAGTAGAGTAGCAATGGAGAAACACAGCAAGTTCTTCATGTCGCTGGTATCCTTAAAGAACATACAGAAATTATCTGCCCTCCTACTTAGGGTAGACCAGTCTTGCAATTTGACATTTCTGCTACTAGAATTGTAGGGGAATAGATTTTAGTAGTATAACAGTTGGTGATAATTTAATGTCATTTCATTTGCACCAAAGTTAATTTAAAAAAAAATCATATTGTGTGGGTACATCTTCAGTAAAGGACTTAAGACTTTTAATAACGTATACTAAATATCTGACTTTATTAATAGTGTTATTCAGGTGAGTCTCAAAGGACCATGTCAGTACAATAATTCTGTGAGCTGCTCTGTCTTCATCTTTTAAAAGAAAAAGTGAGGTTCTGATGGATAACTTGCCTCAAGTTGCCTGCAAGGTTCCTAGCACAGTCAAATGTCACTGATCTGTCTCCAATTTCCCCCTCCCCAAACCCACCAGCCAGTGCAGCCTCTTAGGGAGCTAAGATGGTGCGTGGCAGTCCAGGCTCTGGTCCAGCATGCATACTCATGATTCATAGCAATACGAAACAAGCATCGCATTTCAGGCATGACCTAGATTGCGTTTATTAGCTAGTCCTAAAATACAAGGTAAGATTTAGTAACCTTATTTATTTTTTCCCACAGTGGCTTAAAGAATGATTATAACAAAGAAACATTCACCTTGAAGCATAAAATTGATGAACAGATGTTCCCCTGTCGATTCATTAAGATAGGTAAATGCATTTTTTCAGCATTCTGAGTAGAAAATAATCTCTTATACTTGTGCCAGTCTTGGCACTTGTGACTTCATTGTACTCAGGCAAAGTATCCACAATAGCTGTTCCATTTTATGATCTTTTAGGCTGCTTGGATTGGAACACAGTGAAGTCCTGTTACTTAGAAATAATAGCTTGATAATTTAGATCTTAGAAATTGAAAAGCAAAATACAGTAATTTTCAGAAATGCAGTTGTTGAGCCGACTAATTGCTGGAGAAGCTGCTTATTGTCCTGCTATAAATCACTATATGGAGCTTAAGAAAAAAATCATTAAGCTAAATAATGGTAGAAGTTTAAACATTGACTGCCCTAGAGTTTGAAGACAAAGGTTTTTTTTTTTTTTCCTCAACCGTGCTTGCAACGTGTATAGCAACAGCAGAAACTTTCCTGGTTCCCTTCCTGCTGTTTTAATTATTGTCTCTGGCTAAAGACGGCATCCAGGAGCAAAGAAAAAATGCACTGCAGGATGTCTAGCCTTGTGTCTCGGGTGAAGCTTGATAGGAGGGGTGCTAATGAAGGCCAATTTGGGGGGATTTGCGGTGGGAGCGGCAGTAGAGCTTCCTCATTTCAGGCATGCCAGAGAGACCAAATGTCTTGCATTAGCCATTAAAGATATTACTTGGATTAAATTCAAGAATTTAGAACCTTTTATCTTTACATAGCTGAGTAATTTTATCCTTTCCTTCCTACGTACTGAGATAGTTAAAGAATTACTGTTTTTATGATAACTGTTTAAAGTTTAAATAAAAAAAAGGCAAACAAATAAGGAGATAGTTGCTTTAAAGAAAAGATAGGGGATTCTGATGACTAATTCAGAGTAATTTGGGAGTGTTTAGAAGTGTTAGGTAATTTCTTGGCGAAGACTGGGCTCTTTGGGGGGTCCCAGGGGAAGCCTGTTGTACTGCTCCAATGTTGTCTTTGCAGCTTTCCCAATCACCGCTTGTGTTTGCCTGGAAGGTGAGAGTTGGAGTCTAGAAATCGAATAATCATTTGCATGTCATAGCCAGTGTTCTGTCCTGTTCTTCCAGAAGAGCAGGAAGTTTTGAGGATGATGTTTTAATGATTAATAAATGACAAATAATTTTTGGATGGCTGAAAGGGTGAATAAAGGTGATTAGTTACAGGTAGGAAAGAGTAACTTGTAACCCTGCAAAATGCATTCTCCTGCTCGTTTGTTATGAAACTTAGCTATATTCTGAGAGCTGATATGGGAGTGAAATGCTCATTAATGCCTCCAAGTAAGACCCTCTATCTTCAGACTTGACACACGAGGTGTCAATAGTTGAGCAATGCCACTCTCCTGCTGGAATGGCTTCCTCGCATAGTGACAAGTATTAGGCATCATGTGCATTAATGTTTGATTTGTATTTCAATGTCACTTGTTCACTGGTTATATTTTAAGATGAGTTTTACTTTTTAGCTACAGTTAGTCTTTTATTTCTTGCAGCTATCTTTCCTGATGAAATTCTAATGCTAAAGAACAATTATTGCAATGGTCTTTGACTAAAACCTATTAAATTTTCTGGTTGATTACTAGCATTGTCTTGTTTGTTAAAATGATGAAAGTTTGTCTCTACTTTGAAACAACTACAAAATGATGCTGGGAAATTCTTTTATTTTTTTGGATTCACAGCTTGACTGTTTTGAGTTTGTTAAAATTTCCAAGCCGCTAGCCAAAATAACTCAAAACCTGAAATGCAGCACCGCGTTTCTTGTAACGCTGCCAGACAACGTTCGGCCAAAATCTGCCCTTTTGGACTTGGAGAGACCTAACGCTGCGGGAGTTACTGTTATCGGAGAGGGTTGCATGTTTGGTGAAGGCATTATATAATTTGGCTGCTGCTTGCATCAGGCATTTGCTTTATACTTCCGGAGATAAGCGCGCTGATCTATATATACTATAGTTAAGAGCAGAACAGTAAAGCTTGCACTGGGGCAGAGGGACAGGACTTTATAAAGCTGCTGTTGTTCTGATAGTAAATGATGTTTTGGGCTTGTAGGAAGAAGAAAGAATAGAAATGAAGCTCCTTGTCTCTTGCCAAGAAGAGATTTTTCACTTGTTATTAGTTCAGCTTCCCTTCTTTAGAATGGAGATGCCCAGTTGTGCAGGCTTTTGACTTATTTGCTGAATAATTCTTAACCTTTCACGTAGCACCTCACTGAAGAATTTGGTAAAGGGGGGAAGATTTTTATCAGGAGATTTTTTTATCAGGATCAAGGAGTGCTCTTCATGTCCATCAGCTTTGTTTCTGTGCTTTTCTGTTTGTTTTGTAGCTACTTCTTCTCCTTGAACTTGCCCTTGAAAGCAGAGGATGTTTTAAAGATAGGTCGTCATGGAAAATAGCTTGAAGTGCTTGGTATTAATTCTCGTGCCAGTCTGTTAGGAGCATAGGAGTTGCTTGTAGGATTCATGACTCTTAAACTCGGGTGTAATAGAAACAAGCAGTGCTTTCTTTAAAGGTGTTTAATATATAAGTGTATTGACTACGTCTCTACCTGCTTTTGCTAGACATGTTGTTTGTGCACCTAAATACGTTGTGTGTGTAGTGAGGGGCACAGAAATTAGGTTGAGGTGTTTTTGAAATGCTTGCATGTTGTGTTTAATGCTGCTCTTGCTATCTTCTGTAGCATACAAGGCTACAATCCTTTTCTAGGCTTGACCTGCAATTATTGAAAAACATGACCCCAAATCCATCCTTGTGTGCATAAAGAAATAGTTAAGTGACCTAAAAACCTTCTGTTCCTGTAAAAGGAGTATTGATTTCTCTTCTGCTGGGCACCCCTTGCTCTGCAGTGGTGGTTCAGTTGGTCTCTTCTGCTTTTCAAGGAGGTTTATAGTAGTACATAGAGCAAGGAAAAAAATACGCTGAGGTGCTTTTATGTTAAACTGTTTGGGCATATTTTAACTTTAGAGTTTGGATTAAGTGCTTTATATCGTGCATCTTTCCACCTCAAAGGAAACCCACCCTGGGTTTTATTTGGGGGAGGGAAACCACTAGCAAATAAGGAAAAGAATAAGGCTTAACCTCTGCAACCACAGTTGCAGAATGGTTTATTATTATTATTATTATTATTATTTTAGTTGTTGCTTGTTTGAGAGGGATATTTATCAACTTGAGTAGGTCTGTGCAAACCTAGAAGGTGGTATAAAATCAGAAGTTTGTGAAGGAGGGGAAATGAGGCATGTGTGGCCATTTGCGGAGGTGAGAGGAGACATGGAGGCCCAACGGGAGGACTCTTTTCCTCACCTAGTGCTCTTGCCTCAGCTAAAAACAGAAATTTAGCTTCCTGTGTTTCAGGGAAAGAAGTGATGCTACTAATACTTGCTCTTGTTTGCATGGATTTTGCTATTTCCTTGGTCTACTTTGTGCATTTCCTTATTTCAGGTCTAAATTAGATTGTAGCTGCTCTAAAAAGGAGTTTTATGAGCACTAAATGCACTTCTTAAATGCTTTAAAACAAGAGGGCAGAGACTGTGGAAGCAGGGATGAAGGCCGACTTTCATGTTGCCTAGGAGCCTGTGAAGAGATACAAAAATAGAGTATTCTTCTAATAAAATGTTTAAAATAATATTTGCTAAGGGGAGAGGAGTTGTGTTGCTGTTTCAGGACTTGTGGTTTGTTTCTTCTCCTCCTCTTCTGGAGTAGTTCAAAGAAGGTTGGATTAGGTTTTCTTTGCTTGTCCAGTGCTGGAGAAATGCTTGTGTTCCCTCTACAAATACTGTTCTTAAGGTAGATGGTTGCCCCATGGTGGTCTTGGTGTTCAAAATCACCATTTCTGGTGTTTAGTTTCTTATGAACAAAACTGAAAGCTCAATCAGTTAATGTTTGTGTGGGGGAAAGTTGGTGGCTTTGCACTTTTATTTTTTACGGTGATAGCTACACAGAACTCCAAGTACTTCTTTCAGGTTATAGTTGGCCACCATTTCCAGGAAAAGTTAGTACAGCTTTTGAGACTTGAAAAGAAGTGGAGGTATAGATGTGGGAATAGGTGGCTTTTTTTTTTTTTTTTTTTTCCCCTCCCTTTGACTGAAATAAGATGGNTTTTTTTTTTTTTTTTTTTTTCCTTGGACTGAAATAGGATGATATTACTTGGGTTTGGTTTTCACCCCTAAAAACCCAATATTATGAAACTATGGTGGGTTCTTGACCATGAAACTTTGGGTCTTGGTCCACATTAAGTTGTCCGTAGACTTGGTTTGGGGCTTCAGTGTGAGAAGCTGATAAATAGACTTATACTTGCAGCCGAGCAAATAATAAAAGCTTCAGTTTGGCCTTGATCAGTTTGTTTTAAGCCTGAGGACAAATCAAAGGTGCTGTGTTTTGCCAGTCTGCTGCGTTCATAGGTGGGATTCTGCAGACTATTCAACGGCTCTGGCAGGTGGCAGGTTGCTGTCCTTCAAGGGCCATGAGAAAACAGACTGATGTAGCTGCTGTTCCTGCTCACTGCGCTCAATATTGTTTCGTACAGAACTTGCATCAATCACTTCGTCAAGTTCCAATGTCCCTCTGTTAACAGTTTTAAACTTGTCTATAGATTTAGATTTATAAGTAGTAATATTCTGTGGTACTTGGGTACACTTTGTCCTTGAAGCCTTTGTCCAGAAGGCAAAACTAGGGACAGCAAGGAAGATGCTGCTTGGGCAGGGTATGTCCAATGTGGTTGAAAGGCAAGTGACTCCTGGTTTTCCAAACTAGTTCACATCTCTTCTGTCTCTAAGAGCATGCATTTACTCAAATAGCTAGCCACATTAATAAGGAAATAGTTCCAGTTCTAAAGTGACATCAGTTACCTTTTGAAGCAGAGAGACAGAATGAGTTTTCAGTAGACTGGCATGAGCATTTCCCTAATCTGTGGTACCTAATTATACACATTAAAATTGGTTAAGACTGTCAGATTCTCAGTCTCTTTGAATCTTTCCTAAAAACCCATTCTCCCAATGGTTATTGCTAGAAGTTATCATAACAGTCTACCAATAACTCTGGTAGGAAAATTCTTTAAAATTGATGTCATACATTTGAACAGATGTTGTGGGCCCAAGTGCATTACAGAAAATAACCAATTTGGCTTGGTAAAATCTAAATATTTAAGAATCTCTAGTTGTTAGTAACACCTTTAAGATGAATTTTGATTTTTAATCCTCAGAGTAGATCTGAAAGCCTTAGTTCAGCAAGCTTGGTAATCTAAGGGGCATTTCCTAGTGCTTTGAAAGACGACGGACAATTTGTCTGCAGCAAGAACAGTTTGTGGAAGAGTGGAGTTGGGGGGCTGTCTGTGCTGTTGGTGGTAACTGGTTTCTAATGGTGACCACCTTTTTTGTTTATCAGTTACTTTCAATCCCTTTTTGACTGTATCAAAATGAAACTATTTGATTTCACTGCTGCATTAAGGAATTAAGAGAATGTGTGTATATATTTTATATACATAAGCTTTCTGAGTTTTGGAATTGCTCTGAGAAGCAAAAGCAACTTTCAATCTACCCGTTTACTGAGAGATGAATGCAGGATCGTAGATGTTAACAGTGATAGAGAAGCCCTAGAGAGACTGCGGTGTACTTCGCAGATCTCTTGCAATACTGAGTATGTTTGCTGTGGTACCTAGGTAGATGAACACTAACCAAAAGAGCTGCACGGTTTCAATTTATAAAACTTAGAAAGGCTTTTTAAATTGGAAATTTGACAGTTTCCCCTCCCTTGTCCACAACTTGAAGTTGCTAAATCTGTAAATTTAAAATACCCAAGCTTGTGTCTTCGCCATTAGGGGAAAATAATTGTTGCTGACAAATGTTGAAATAAATGTACAATGAGGAGCAAATATTGTCTCCAGCATGCTCATGTGACTCCCGTTCATGTCAAAGCTTGTTGCATCTGCTGAGCTGTTAAATGATAGACTTTTTGCTCTTATGTATGCAAGCTTCTGCCCTGAACAGATCTGCTGTTTTAATGCTTCCTTAGTGCAAGTTGCTTTAAATGCTCCAAAATGGCATATTTAGTAATTATCTTAAGCTTACTAAACAAGCTAGAACATATGAGATTAAAAATTGATTTAACCTTCAGAAGTATTCTATTACGATAGTACTGTGTATAGCCTTAAAAGATTAATGCAATGGTTGTTTGATATTATGTATTTTTTCTCCTTTTCCTTTCTTCTCCAGTTCCACTCTTATCCTGGGGACCTAGCTTCAATTTTAGTATCTGGTATGTTGAACTTAATGGCATTGATGATCCTGATGTGGTCCAACCATGCCTCAACTGGTACAGCAAGGTAGGCCTGCATTTTAGGTTCCTGTTTATTTCAAGATGCGTAGCCTCAAAAATCATGTGGAACTTCTTCTAGAATTACGTGACCTTGTCATCACTTAAATGTTGGCTGTTAAAGCACCAAACACATAGTTAAAACTCAAAGTAGGTTGGTGACTTTAATCTTTTTGAATTGTATCTCTAGGTTCTGTAAATCTCCTAAGTAGATATCACAAGGAAGAAAGATACCAATAAGGAGTACTGAGTCAAAGGAGACAAAGTTATTTTGTATAAATGTATATGTATATAATATACAAATACATATTTCTAGGTTATATATGCTATTAGTTGTGGGATTTTGAAAAGGACCTTTTGCCACTTATTTAAGGAGAAGCCACACTGATGTCTTACCTATTGTAGCTCCTTGTACTTCTGCTATTTCACTCTTAATATCTTTCTGTTGAATATTCTGCAATAGAGAAGGGAACTGGCACTTCTAGACTATGTGACGAGATGACTTCTACCATCTGTCACTCTGGACCAAAAGTTCAAAGGGTTCTGAACACTATTTGTAGAAATTATTTATCAAGTACAACAGATGCCCCTCCTGTGGGAGGAAAGTGCTCATTCACAAGCAGAGTTAATTTTGTTCCTGCTTTTTACACATAATTTTCTTGCAACAGTTCATGAAATTCATGCTGCATTGCAGAAGAGACATTCTTCCCAGCTGAATGAGGCCAAGTAGTAGTCTATCTCTGCTTGGAGTAGGAGAAGGTCAAAATGAAATGAGGTTTGGGCAAAGTAGTGCTAAGACTTTCCTCATTAGTTTATGGTGTTGCCAACTGCATTAAACTGTCAGTGGCGTAAAGAAACCCTGTGGCCCTGCAGTCAAGCTCCTGTGTTGGTACCAAGTTCATAGAGATCTCGAGGACTGAAAAGCAGCAGTAATGGTCACAGTGGAAGGTGGCTGTAGCTGCTAATTTTATGGAGTGTCAGTGTCCTTTAGTCTTCTGATTACAGATGTCCATGTCTGGAAAGTCCAGGCTGCTCATGGTATTTACAGGCTTTATCATGAGGCTGTTGAATGGATGACTTGTCAGTTGGTCATGGGGCAAGGCATGAGCTTGAGTAATGGAACTGGACCATTTTGTGCTCCTTTCTTTGCATTTACGTGCAGCGATGTTTAATGGCATTTTTTGAAATTAGTTGCTGTAATTAAAGTTAGTTGTTTTTTGTTTTTTCTCCAGTCAAGAAAGATGTGATCATATCAGTGCCTGTCTTGCTTGGTCATATCCTGTGCAATCAATGCTTCGTGGCCAGTGTGTTTCCAATGAAACTTAGAAGGATTTATTTAAGGGTGCCAGCTTCATTCTTCTAAGGCTTGGAGTCTTAAAGCAACAAGGCAGGGGCTTGGTTACCATGGTTCAGCACTGTGTGGATCAGTTGCTGAGGCTCTGGTGATCAGATGATTCTCCTTTTCCCACAGCCCTGAGAGGCTGCTATTGCGAGAGCTGTGTAGTTGGTTGCATGCAGAGCCATATTTGTGGGGTTGCAGGAAGGTTGGTCTGAGTTGCTTCTAATTCTTTGAGGTGTTTTAGATATTTTTGTGCCTGTTCCTGAAAGTCTCGAAGACCATGGATTTTTGTAACTGGAGAATGTGAGGGCCCTGGGAAGCCAGAGCACATCCGCACAGCCTTGACATGCAGCTGCTGGACCTCAAGCAACAGCAGGTCCTTGCCATTCCACCCCAAAACCATTCCTAACTTGCAACCATTAATTCTCTTTCCCTTGACCCATCAAACAAGGAGGTTGCCCTTCCTTTCTGGTGTGTGTGTCTGTGTGTTAATCACAGCCCACTTCCCTTAAGGGATGTTCTTAGGGGTACCAGACNTGGATTTTTGTAACTGGAGAATGTGAGGGCCCTGGGAAGCCAGAGCACATCCGCACAGCCTTGACATGCAGCTGCTGGACCTCAAGCAACAGCAGGTCCTTGCCATTCCACCCCAAAACCATTCCTAACTTGCAACCATTAATTCTCTTTCCCCTGAGCCATCAGACAAGGAGGTTATTGCAGACCAGGTCTACTCAGCTGCCCTTCCTTTCTGGTGTGTGTGTGTGTGTGTTAATCAGAGCCCACCTCCCTTAAGGGATGTTCTTAGCAGTACCAGACAAGGCTTTAGAAATAGCAGTTACCTTCCTTGGTCTCCTCTTAACTGCTTCTCTCTTCCTGTCCTTTTGAACCAATTCCTCCTCAAAGCTTTTACTACTTTGGCTTTTGTGCAGTGTGAGAGAATACTTTGTCAACCTCAAATTGGCATTTTATCTGTGGTTATCGCTTTGTTTTTCATAACTGTCAGGGAAATATTTCTAATTCGACTCCTACGTTTGATAATGTTAATATTTTAGTCTCATACTCTTGTTATGTTTTGGAACCAAAGTGCATATTTACAGCCGCAAATCAAAAACATTCTTTGGATTGTTGTCTCTCTAAAGCTGTGTGACAGCATGTAAAATAGAGCCCTCTATTCACTTTTTTTTACCCACCTTTTTGCCTTAAAATTTTACAATTAGCTTTAGTGGTATTACAGTGGTACTGCTTAAATGCAGGTTTTTATATCACATTAGGAGTGACCAAATTGCATCCAACAGGCATTAGATGTCTGGATTTTGTCTCATGGCTAAATCAGAGGAGCTGAATATGCAGAAGTTGGTTATTACTGGTGTGCAGCCATCCTTTGCTTACTGGCCCTTTGAGCAGCTAAGAGTCTAATGTGGTTTTGGACTTGAGTGATGTAAGCGGCCATTTCTTTAAAGACAGTGTCCTGGGTATCCCTTTGAAAGAAGGAAACGTGTTTTGTTTTCCAGTTTTGCTGCAAAGCTGTGTTTCTAGCTCTGGTATTCTGTTGTCAGTCTTGCTTTTTTATCATTACATGTCCTTGGCCTTTTCGTGTGGGCTGGGAACTGATTTTCAAAAAATGCGTAGCTCTGTCTCTTTGCAGCTGTGAAATACTGATGGATTAAGAACTAAAAATAATGCATGTGGCTGTGTTTCTCTTTAGCTATTCCAGTTTATAAAATTCTTGCTGTATAGTCTTTTCATGAGCACTAGCTTGTGTTTAATGTTAGTGTTGGTTCCAGGTTTTTGAGAGCTGTGTTCATTTATTAAAATACCATAAGCTTCACTCTCAGCAGTTGGCATCCATTTAAAAATAAACCATTTTTTCTTGATCTGTAACTTGAGGAGTCCTGTATGTGCTTCAGATGGATTAAAAAAAAAATTTTACATAGTATATGATATCTCTTCAAGATAGAAGTCAAGAGGAGACTTTTTAGATAAGGATGTGGAGGTTCTGTTGAAAATAAATGGTTTTGGAGGTCTGAGTTAGTTTTGAACTTCAAAAAAATTTATGTTCCTTGCATGATTTTTTTTTTTTTTTTTAGCATGTCTTATTATACAGTGGGTCATTTCATAGGATAGCAGCACGAGCTGTAGTTTTCAGTCCAGAGTGTACTCTTTTGCTGTGTTTCCGTACTGTTATTTTTGATCCAGCTTGAGTTTCTCTAGCTTCTTCTCCACTCTTTTCTGGAATGGGGAATAGACAGCTTTGGCCATTCTGCAGCATGAAAGTGGGGTTCAACTGCAAGATGTGTGGGAATAATGTGAGTGTAAAACTTTAGTGCAGGTCCAAATACCATCATTGATTTGAGATCCTTGTGAACTTACGGACTTTTGACTCGACAGTCTTTTGCCTCTGTAGTAAAGTAGTGATGGTCATTATGAGAATTCCTGTTCTAATGTTTTTTTTTTTCTTCTGCTTCTAGAAAAGCTGTGACCTACTTACTCTTCTAAATTATTTTGTTATATAAGAGTCATACAATCAAATTATGTAACGCTGATAGTGAAGGCTTTTTTTCCTGCTTCTGTATCTTATGTAGGCCTCAAACAGCAGGACCAACCAGATGGAGAAAGAATAGCGGTTGCTTTAGATATCTGGGACGTTGTGCAATCTTTTTGTATGTTTATTAAATTGGGTAATAGTGAGTTGTATAATTTCTATACCATTGGAGAGTAAACACATAGCTTCTGATTTTTTTTTTTTTTTTTTTTACTGTAGCATTCCTCTGTAAGCTCACGAGCAATTTATGTGCATTATGCATTAGAGATCCTTTCCTTTTATCTCTAGGCAATGGGTAGTTCCCCATAATTCTTGTAAAAGAAAAACCTACATGTCTCATAGGTTTTCTTGTGTTCCAGTAGTACCGTGAACAGGAAGCCATTCGCCTTTGCCTAAAGCATTTTCGTCAGCACAACTACACGGAAGCTTTCGAGTCGCTGCAGAAGAAAACCAAGATCGCCCTGGAGCACCCTATGCTGACAGACCTGCATGACAAACTAGTGCTGAAGGGCGACTTTGACGCTTGCGAAGAACTGATAGAAAAAGCAGTGAATGGTAAGGGGTGGCTGTTATCTTTGGTGGCTGGTCGGAAGCTTATTGAAATGTTCCTGTGTGTAAAAATAAATTGACTTATCCATATATACTGTAAGCACTTTATGTGTAGTGGTGCTGTCTCATCAGCCTGTGGACTTGTAAGTATGTGCATAAGGAGAGATTAAAAGCTAGTTATGAAAGCTCTTATGACTACTACTTTTGGAGCCCCCCTTTTCCAAAAGGGTGACAATATGGTGCACTTAAAAGTGGCTCAAGACAAATTCTTCATTCAGGTAGCTGGTAAGCTGAAGGTGGGTCTAACAGTGTCCGAAACATCACTAGTGATGAAGAGAGCAAGGGGAGCAGAGAAGCCTAGGCCATGTGTGTTCTCAGTTAAAACCTGTAGCAATTTCACAAACATTATTTCACAAAATCCCCACCTTGTTGGTATTTTGGCCAAAGTAAGTCTTCAGTTGTATTTAAGAGCGTGCTACTTCTGCTTATAGAGGGGGGGGAAATGCTTTTTAAGGGTGGCTTAGAGGATGTCAGGGTCAATGGAAGTAGAGGCTTCCTTTACTTCCAGAGCAGGACATTAGCAGACAGTTTCACTGTTACTGCTATTAGTATTTTACTTTATTTGGAACAAATAAAATCAATTCTTAACATGAGGGAGATAGAGCCCAATCTATGAGAGGAAGTATAAAAACACTGCAGGGCAGTGGCTTAGTTGTGTTCTGAAACCCTTGTAGTGATTTTTTGGATTCTGTAAGAACAGAGGTGTTCTTGGCGCTGGGAAAAGTGCTTTTTGACTATGTGCAGTTGCTCTTTGTGAAAAGCTTCTACCCGCATAGAGCACTTAGCGGGTGAATTTAGTGGATGCCTGGCACCAAAGGGAGATGTATTTGTGTGTTTTCTTCATTGCTGATTTTTTTTTTTTTCTTTCTTATTCTGGTCTAACCTGTCACTTTTGTAATACCTTTGCACAGATGCCAGCATACCTGCTGGGCAATGTCAACATGGTTTATGTCACTAAAGCTGTAAGTGATTTTTAGGGTAGGATAGAAAGATAGCTTTAAAATTAAAGTTTGTATTCCTTTAAAATCAGCATATCCTTGAGGAAGTTGTTCAACTGAGTGCCTAATAGGGAGTATATTGCAGCAAATCGTCAAAATCCAGCAGTGAGCATCTGTTTCCACGCACTTTGGCTGAAGGTTTCTCGGCTGTGCAGACAGAACAGCTTTGCTGTGCCCTGCGATGACCTCCCTGAGCAGCTACAATCATCGAGATGGAGCAATGCCCGTGTTCCTCTGCGCGCTTTTGAGACACTGCGGCCCTGTCGGCTGCAAAGGAGGTGCAAGTAGCTCCCTGCAGCGCAGGGGCATGCTGGAACTGGCCGCTTTCTCCTCCTACTTGCCCTGAGATCCAGGAGGGAGGAAGCAGCAGGAGTTGCAGCTGATGAGCAGGGTTGCTTTGGTGTTACTCGAGTGGCTGCAGGATCTGCAGCCCCTGCGGAGGCCAGGAAGGTCTTGGATGCTCGTGACTTTTACCAGTGCATCAGTTTGCTGCCTTGGCTGCAGCTTAATCCATCAGCACCTGAGAATGTCCTTTTCCACTTTATTGCAAGTCATAGCACAAACTTTTTTGCCAATGCAATTTGAATAGCATCAAGCAAGAAATCTCATATGTCCCGAGTTAATTCCCTCAAAAATAGACCTTTTTTCCCTTCTTAAGCAGTAATGAAGTCAGTGTATATAGTCACATTTTTAAGGTGTTACGCGTTTTTATCTTTTAATATTTAGTACACTGAGTTTGTTCAGCTGTTTTTCTCCCAGGACTTCACCTGAGTTGAGGCACTGCTGCTGTACCTCCCCTTGTACTGTGAGACTGAAGTTACTGTTTGCTATGTAAACTTTTTTAGGATTGGAAGTATGGCCAAGGCTGGCATGATAGAAAACCTAGATTTTGTGTTAGCTGACACTTCACTTCACTCGTGTGGGTTTGAGGTGAATAATCCTCATTCCCCAGGTCCTGAATTATAGTTATGTCTCTCTTCGGAGCCTGGAGAATTTGCAGTTGTTTAAGCTAACTAGAGAAATCCTCAGTAGTGTTTTATCAGACGTCCTTTTTGGTTCGGGCACATACAGAAGCAAGTGTCTTGTAGAAAACTTCGTGCTATTTGAAGGCCCTGTGTTTTGACATTGCTTCTGTGGCCCAGAATATGTGTGACCATGTTTATGCTGTTTCCTTTTAATTCAGCACCTAGCTGGTCAAAGTTGAATGTCATCATATGCATCTTCCATTGCTTATCCTTAATCATTTACTTGCCTTTGAATGTATTAACTTCCCCTCAGCCCTGTCCTCCTGCAATTCTGTATTGTCTTCAACTTTTGTAGACAGGGAAAGCTTTATCACCTCTCAACACCCTTTTGAGAGAAATGCTACCTAACCCTGCGACACTGAGGCTGTGTTTTGTGTTTGCCTTAACCTGATGGACCATGAGCTTTTGTCACTGAAGTCTCTTCCTTCTTTGGCATGGTGCTTCTCTCAGGACGTTGCACTTCTGCTGCAGTCCGTGGACCTCGTGATCCCACTGGATAAACCAGGTCAGGGCGAAGTTTCCAATATCTGACTTGCTGCTGGTTCTTCTGGTCAGGCTAGCGTGGGGAAGAGCATAAGGCAACTTTCTGGTCACCACAAAAGGACTGAAACTTTAAATAGCTTGTCTGTATTTGTACATGATTGTAGAAAGTTAGAGTTGAACTTAGTAGATCCTTAACAGCTGAATTCTTCTTGGCAGCACGGAAATGGATGCTTGAATCCTTCTACATTTTTTACTTTCCTGTAGTAAGGCTGCTGTTTGCACAGTGTTGTCCTTGCTCTGTTCTGCATCACGGGCCCTTGTGCTTGAGAGGTTCTTGTTTACCCAATGTTTTACCTTCTTGGCAGCTTTGGGAAGTCTCCATAACTTCCTACTGAATCCCTAAGGTTTGAGCGTTCGTACAACTGAACGTCTATCAGATGTGTAGTCTTATCAAATAGAAATAAGATAACTTTAGTTTTGTATGTTCAGGGCCCTGTAGCTGGAGTATCAAGTTAACTGAGATAAATATCCTTAAATTATTACGATCTTGAAAGCATTCAAAGAGGGGAACAGTTCTGTGATAGTTGGACCTGAATATGTGAGCTTCTGATCTGATGGCTCATAGCCTTAAAGGAAAAAACAAAAACAAGAGGAGGTTTATGGAGATGCAGCTCCATCTGTTCAGCATAAAGGCTCTTTTGCAGAGGCTAATGTTTGCAGTGATAGCTGTTTAAAATGTGAAATGTGATATACCCCCATGCAGGCTGTTTCCATAGTCTTAGTCATATAGAAAAAGAGTAGGTGGTCAAGAATTAAGGCTAGCAGAGCTCAACTTTTGTTCTTCTGCTTTGCTAATGAACACAATCTTCCACCTCACATCACCAGATGATTTCTTTTTAAAACTTAGTGGCAGGCAGCCACACTTTTCCCGCAGATTCTTTTGACTTGTGCATTACACTTCGAAAATGGGCAAATGGAAACTCTGGCAGCTGCCTGACTTCCTCTCAAAAATAAAAGGCTCCTTAAATCTCAGCTGGTTCACAGACTTCGTTCGAATGCTCTGCATTTGGATTCATTCCTATAGCTTTCAGACAGCCTATATTATTGTAGGAAAATCTGCTTAATACTTCTGCAGAGGATATGCAGAGTGCAAGTTACCTAATGGAACAGCATACAGCTAGCGTAGATGGGCAGAGCTGCTTAAAATGGGTTGAAGTTCTGATAGTTTGGTTAATTATTAGTGTCCCTGAGAGCGAGGTTTCCTCCAGGGCCGTGTTCGTGTCGCTGTGTGACGTATGGGTTTTCTGTTGACAAGTCAGCCCCATGTGACAAATGAGATGTTTTAAGTTACTTGCAGTGCTCAAAGGTCTCCTGAAGTTTGGCATGGGACAGCAGCTATATCCTCTGGGAAATTCCAGGTGGACACTTTGAGCTAAGTTAAATCTTTGGTGTTTCTTGAGTTTTATTCTGAGAAAGTATAAGTACTGGCTTGTTTCCACTATAGTAGGGATATATGCAGGGGAGAGGCTTAGCAGGGATCTGAAACCTTTGATGAGCAGATGACAAGGCTTGCACAAAAGCAGCATTTCTTCAAATGCTTCTTTTGTGCAGGTGCAACCTTTTTTGCTTATCGGAGGTTGCATTCTGCCCTAGTGTCAGACAGGTGATGGTACAAACTCTTGTAGAGAGTTAAGAGCAAACCCTGTAGCATGTTTTGTTTTCCCTCCTATTAAGAGAAGAATGTGAGAGAATACTGCAGCCTTGAGGCTGGAAAATTCCACGTGTTCCCTCTGCTCCTCAGTCTTGAGGAAGTTCTTCAGTAACGGCTGGACTTTCCTCTGGGGTCACCTTTGTTTTCTGCTTCGGATTTTTGCAGCCACAAAATCCTTCCAAATAAAATGCAGTCTGTTTCAGGTTTTTTGTTTACTTTTTTGGTTCAAAAAAACAAAACAAAAATAGAAAACCACTGAAATTACAGGCTAAACATCTCTCCAAAGTTTTTCTTGCTGTTGGCTGTAAAATGAGTAGATTTTAGTAATTCTATCTAGAGATTTGTGTTATCTAAAAATAAACTTAAGGTTTTCTAGTTGTTCATGCAAATTCAGCAAGTTAAATATTTTTGTCCTCAATATTTGTGTTAATCTCTCCTCTCAAGCCTGTCGCTGGCTGACAAAATGAACTTGAGTTGGTTAGGTGCTTGGAATTTGCTGCTTTAACCATTGTGAACTGGATTTTGTTGCATCAAAGTGCCAGAGCTTGCTGTGAAAGATGTGAAAATAGGACAAAACTAAAAGTACCGTTTTAGACTGTAATCTTAAATATAAACATTGCAATGAGAGCCTCAGGGGTTGAGAAGAGACTTCCTTGGAAAAAAATGCTCCATATATATATATATATACACATACATATATATACATATTTTTTTTTTCTGCAGTGTATTTGAAGTGTCTTTTTAAACTATTGATTCATTGGAAAAAACTGACAAACCTGAGCAGGCATAGATCTGATCTTCAGTGTCTTGCAGAGGCATGGGAGACTTTTCAGGCAGGTTTTGCTCAGCAGTGCAGTCCTGGCAAGAAGCACAAGCAGTGCAGGGGAATAGGGTTGGCATCAGGTGCAGAATCCACCTAGAAATCCTCCTCCTCTATTTTTCTTCTCTTTTGTGTTCTCCCCTGGTGTCAGACAGGTGATGATTCAGCTACCAAAACAAGCTGCTGCTGGTTTGTAGTGCAAGTAGAATGAATGTGGAACTGCTCCCAGCAGAAAGAAACATTTCTGGGAAGCAAGCTGGATGCTTTCCAAACCACTGTCCCATGGAAGACAAGAAGCTTTATTAAAAGAAGCTGAAGGCACAGTAGGGAAGAGGAGAGTCCTATCTTGACAAGTGCAGCCCGTGGGTGTTGAGTATGGGAGAGAAGTTTAATCACCCTTTCGGATCATATGCGGTGTAATTCATCCTCCTGAGCTATTTATATCCAATTATCTATTGGCTGCCATAGGGATAAATACTGTTTTGCATTTTGTCTTGAAGACCGAGACTCTAACATTATCCAAAAGGCTGGATTTCTGTCTAGGTTTGTGGTTAGAAAAATCTGCCTGAGTCAGTATGGGTTTTCTTACAATGCATATATTTGTTCTGTTTGAAGCCGGCATTTCTGAATCAGAATTCATGAAGTCTTAAGTTTAAAGCCAAAATTCACTCACACGTCTTGTCCCAGATTTATAAATGCTAAAGAAGCCTGATCTAAGAACCATATTTTTAAGAAACCAAAATAAACCACTTTTTCTATGTACTTAGAACAAACTTTTGGCTTTCCTCAATTAACTAATGCTTGCATAGAGCTGATGTTTTTGGCACTAGGTTAGTAGAAAGCAAAATCAGCTCTGCTTTCGCAGAATATTGAATTTGCAAAACTTGCACAGCTGAATTTATAAAGATTGGAAGCAGTCCTGTACTTTAGGACCAATTTGGCCTCTTTCAGGAGCTCTGCAGTGCCCTTAGTTCCCTTTTAGACTATTACTCAAGTATTTGTCTTCTCCCAGGAAATTCTTGCTGACTTAGATTTTAGTTAAAGCCTGGATCTTGATCATGACAAGCTATAAGACAGCAGGAAATGCTTTAAAATCTACTCTGAATGTTTTCTGTGTCATGTGTAACAGTTTTTAGTATTTTGTGGATAAACAGGGACATATGCAGTAAGAAGCACTCCTTTCCTGTCTGTGTGCCAACCAGGGGATTTTGTATGAACGGAGGTGTTCATAATCTGTTGAATTCATACCTCAAAGCCACTATTACCGTGGCTGAGAGAAGCAAGAAGTATATAAATATTATTTAGCTTCACTTCTAGTTTTTCACTTCTACTAAAAATGCAAAGCTGTGTGAGCATTATATGATTGAGGATTGCTGAGCACATCCAATATCCTGCTTTTGACTAAACAGTGGATGTGCAATGTACTGTTTTAATAAAAAAAAAAAGTATATGTCATGACACGAATAGTCGAACAGTTTCTTTTGTGAAAAATTAGGTGGTAGTTTGAGAAGGCACTTGCTAAATCCTTCCAGATTGGTAGACAGTCAAGGAGAGTATAAATTTCCTCTTCCAGAAATTAACCTTTCTGTGATGCACTGATAACACACATTGATTAGAATTTGAAATTCTTGATGCTGAACAGATTAAGTGCCATAGGTTTACAGAGGAAGCTAGGAAAGCACATGAGGATCCCAAGCAGAGTGCTGGAGTTAATGCTTCTTACTTACAGAAATGCTGCAGTTGGCATATCTGGTCAGTGATCTAATACCATGTTTCTTCTGTTTTCTCAACTTTGAGGAGAACAAACTGTTTTGTCTTCCATTGAGAACTTGGTTCTTCCATATCCTAGTACTTGAACAATCTGCCATTTTTCCCTTTTCTTTTTAGATGAAGCTCTAGAAATACTGTCTGACCTAGTTTAAACTTAACATGTACTAAAATGGTTGAATTTTACATGCACTAGCAACTTTATTCTTTGACTTAAATAAGGAGGAGGGTTTCATTCTTAATTAAATACGCCACACTGGGGATTTATAGACAATTGGCATGACCTGGCAGGCAAACAGAGTAATTCTTGATTGATTTAGTAATGAGTATTCCTTTTTATTTTAGTGCTCACACATTTAGTTCATTAGCAAGTTGAACAAACTAACTGACAGATATAGAGAATTTACTTAAAATGAAAGCTCTGGAGAAGCATTCAGCATTGAGTCAAGCTGAAGTAACTGCTCCAAGAGTAATTTTGCTGTAGTGGAGGTCTAAACATTTTACAGAGCAACCTAATTTTTGTTTTGCAGATGGATTATTCAATCAGTACATCAGTCAACAAGAATACAAACCTCGCTGGGGGCAGATTATCCCCAAAAGCACCAAAGGTAAGGCTCTGTAAAGATACAGCCCTTAAGTATCTGAAGATACTGCTAGTGTTATGATGCTGCTTTGTGAACCTAGAGCAAGAGAGTGATACAAGAAAGCCTCCTGCAGGACGATTTTTTTGTGGTCAGTGGAAAGCTTATACTTCATTATTTTTGAAAACAAATATAGATTGATTTATAGTCGAGTAAGGAACATTGCATGGGAACACTAGCTGTAACTTCAAGCATAGCTGATCAGTTCAATAACAAGTCTAAGATCTGGAAACAAAGCTCAATTACTTGTAAAACTGAATTTAATGTGTGGAATAAACTTGCATCCAAAAACTTGCAGTTCAGAATGACGAGCAGCTATGCTGTTTTGGTCTATCATACTATGAATCCAAATAGTAGAATCTATTTCCAATACTTTCTAGCTTAAAGGAATCCCATAACAGCTTTGACTATACAGTACAATATTACTCATACAGCATGTCTGGGATTCAAGGTGAAAATTAATGAATGTGTCAAGTACCATACCCCACATCTCTTGGGAAGTGTAATTTATGAGTAGAAGCAGACTACTCTTCCCAGCAGAATAAGTGTTGCCTTTCTAATGCGTTTCCCATGGATGAGTCCTGTCCTGAATGCTTAAAGAATGTAAGGTGGCTGGAAAGCTCTTTTAATTGGGTAGCTGGAATTCCCCTTGTACAGAAGAAGAAATAATTGGTGCAGTACTGGCTGTGCCGTGTCCATACTATTAGCTCTTTGCTTCTATCTTGTGGGTAGGTTGCTGTTTCATTTGAGCATCCTTTCTGACTCCTCTCTCTTTAAGCAATTCAGAAGGTGGGGATAGATGGAGAGGGGAAGTAAAGATTATCTGTGTGCCCAGCATGGGGGAGGCAAAGATCATATGAATGGTTGACATTTGAGCTGACCTGGATGTTTCAGGAACTCTTAAGTTCCTTTTAGAAGTCTCTCAGAATAGCAGTGTAATACTGCATTTGCTCTAGTTAACTGTAATATCTGTGCAGTTTTATAACGCATAGACAAAATAAGAATATTGTGTAGAGAAGGTATTTTGTCAATGTCTTAAGTTAAATGACTTCCCTGTAGTATTTAGGGGTTGCATATTTGTTTGGTTTTAATAGAAAATTCTCTCCGTTTCTTTAAAGGTGATGGGGAAGACAGCCGACCGGGGATGAGAGGTGGTCATCAGATGGTCATAGATGTTCAGACAGGTGAGTAGCAGTTGCTAAATTCCTTAACGAACACAGAGCATAGTTGAATTTGCAAGTGTGTTCTTTCTTCACAGAATGCCTTAACTAATTTCTAGGGTAAAAACCCTACTTCTTAATAGATCTGAATTAAATACTTGGCTTCAACTGACTTTTCTACTCCGTTCTTTCCTATTAGTTCTCCTTTAGATTCTAGTGTCTTAGTAGCCAAACAAGGAGACTTAAAACAGTTGCTTTTTAATTTATTTCTGAGCAGGTCCTTAGACTACAGAAATTACAGGCATTTTTTCCCGTATCTGCTGCTTGCTCTGTGCTTTGGAGTAGTGCTCAAACAATAGACCCCGTGTGTTAAAACATTCCCTCTATTTTGGCTGGAGTGGCTTCTAACTTTCGAAATAAATGTGCGACAAGCTGTATTTAAGTATAATTTATTTGACTCCTTTTACAAAGGTGTTTTCTACAGCAGTTAAAAGGATGGTTATGCTTCTCTTCCAGAGAGTCCGTGCAGAAAAGCCAAGGGAGGTAGAAATAACAGTCTCTTTCCATCATCGTACCTCATGATTTTCTAGTTCTGTCTTCCTTATCCATGTCAGATTTCTCTGGCCCTTCATTCCTTACAAGTAACTGTCCTATTATGTTTCCTTGTTGATATTTTTTTCTTCAATACAAATGATTTCTATAAATAGTAGAATTTACCCCCCACCCCACCCCCCAAAAAAAAAAGGAGGGGGGCAAAAGAAACAAAATGTGTGTGGCAAAGAATATAGGGTGACACAGAGAGTTCAACCTGTACTTTTTCCTGCTGTGGTCATATGGACCAGGACTGAAGCATGTGACAAGATATTACGTTTAAGGATAATTTGCTAAGTCATAGTGAACAAGCAAAAATTCTCCAGTAGAAGTTTAGTTTTTGGCCTCTGCCCAGACTGGAGTTACTGCTTTAGAGAAAGCTCTCAAGTTATGTTGTATATGAAAGTAAACTTCTTAATGGAAGAATTTTGAGATTTGTTAGTTGAGTGCTGTTTGGGATTGCTGGTGTTTGTGTACAAAAGAAGCCGTGAAACGCACCCTAGTGGCACCCTAGGGAATAAATAGAAAGGTTGGTTGTTTCACAGGTATTCTGGAGAGAGAAGAGGCTTCCCAACTTCAGAATGAGATTCCTTTGGATTTACTGAGGGTAATATGTTCATGGTAGTGTGAGTCCTCATTTCCATTCCACTTGATCTCTGAAGCCCTAGTAAGCTGATTATTTTGACTTAAGTTCACTGCTTTCAACACGGCAATAAAAACCACCATCTTTTCCTTGCACAAAATTGGCTGGAGTGCGCCTATGGATGCAGAGGCATATTCTGAGAGCTGGATTTCCCTCTGTCAAATCACCTCTTTCTTGCTGCAGAGTTACCCACCAGTAACAGAATAACCTGAAGGGAGGTTTTGCTGTAGAGTATTTGGAAAGTTGTATGTAGTTTTGCTTCCAAGCCCACTGAGGCCTGTAAAAGCCCATGTATTTCTGAGATTTGTTCTTGCTATTTGATTTGGCTTACGAGCCAGCCAGGGCAGTTCCTCGAACTGTTTGTGTTCTTGAAACTTGCTGTTGCTGACAGCTTGAATTTTCCTTTCGAGTATAGGTATCACTTAATGAGACTAGGAATCTGGCCAGTTATGTGAGGATGTGTTTTACAAATTGGAGCTAGTCTTCCTGGCTAGCTTAGAGCAAATCTAATGTTAATGGAAAAAAAGGAACAGCAGCATACAGTTTTTCCCAAAGGCAGTTCCCCTCCTTACCCACATGCTTCTTGTTTTCTCAGAAGTCTCTGGAAGCTGAAGAATAACTAGTTCATTTTGCGTCCCTTTTTGAAAGGCTGAAATCCTTTCAAAAATGAATATTTTCCTCAAATTCCATGTTTTAGAGGAGAAATGAAACTCCGTAACTGGAGTTGTAGAGATGTTCCTGAAGCTCTATAATGCATAAAATACTCTTGGAAGCAAGTTAATATTCAATGTGCAAATGTGTTGTAGATGTAATTGTAAGCACTTCTGCTTTTTGTTTAACTTGCAGTAAATGATAACCAATTACTACTAGTTTCAAAAAGGTGAGTTTATTTTTAGTAAATTTGGTAATAGTACTAAGCCTGTTGGATGCTTGTGTTTAGTGTCAGAAGAGAGGCTTTGGGTTGGTAAGTAGTTGAACTGGTTATCACTAATAGTGAGCTGAGTCACTGGCTTAATTTGGTTCAAGCTACCTCTTAATATGCCTTATCCTCTAATGAGGGTGGATTTAGAGTAACCAAAAGAACAAGTTATGGCATCTTTGGCAAACAGTGACCTGTGGGGTAGCTCATTTCCATCTGATCACATTCACGTGCTCAATAGTTGCTGCAGTTGACTTAAAGAATACTACACTTGGATCTTATGAACTTTGGAGTACTTACGTGTGTTGAAGGGGAGGTATAAACCTTTGGGAAGGTATAAAGCTTTGGGGATACAACACTGAGAATGTAGCCAGAGATCTTTCCAAATCAAAAATCTGAAAAATTTGAGAATTACTAATTCTCAAAAACATCTTCCTTAGTTTTTAATCATATTGATGCTCCAACTGGAATGACCATGGGGTTGCAGAATTTACTGTGCATGTATAGAAATACTTTAAGGCTTTCTTAGTATCAAGTTAGGTAATCCTAACCAAAAAAAGCATGGATTAAAAAAAAAAAAAAAAACCCTCAAACTGCCAATAATGAAAACAACTCACAAGGAACATGAGGATATCAAGTGCTCTAAACATCAGTCATGAAAATCTCTACTGTTTACATATTTACTATACTGCTACATATCTGTGTAGCTCCCCTGAGATTTTTGAGGAATCTGTTAGTAATGGTCAAGTAACCTTACGGCTTTTCTCTGAATTTCTCAGCTATGGCAAGTGAAATATTTTTCTAAAGGAAATATTAGTGAAGTGGTCTTCATTGAAGTGTTATCTCTGTTCACTCAGCAAAGAAAATAAATTGTAATTTTTGAGGTATGTTATTTTGTGTCTCCTTCTGTGGCGAGGCATTCTGCTTAATTCATTGGATTAGATGAGAGCAAATTCTGGAAGCCGAGTGAAGTGGGAGATTCGAAGCAGGGGTCACAGGGGAGATGCTGGAGATGGCTCAGAAGAAGCAGAGTTCGGATGAAAAAGATGGAGCGAGTGAAAGCAGCAAAGACTTGAAGCAAGACACTGTTTTGCCTGAGGAAAACACTTCTATCCATAAGATATTTTATTCAAAGATAGGACTCGTGTACAAGATGAAGAGATCTCTGAAACAAAACACAGATGGCTTTTTAGACCTCCAAAATGCAAACAGCTGCTGAATACTGGAGGTTATTCAACTTTACAGTGCCTTGGCGTTTGGGAGGAAGATGTTTCTGCATTATGTGCCTACCGAGAGCAGCCCCAGCCTGAACAACTTTGCATTTAGCCACCATCTGCGTCGATTTGCAATCCGGAAACTGAGTGGAGTGATGCTTCAAGCAAATTTGAGGTCTGACTTTGTAGCTGTGCTCTGAGCGCTCTTCACAAAGTGCGAGTTTCAGCTTGGAGGTAGCTTAAAAATGTGGTTGCGACAAGGTGCTGCCCTTTCATAGAAGACTTTTTAGGTGTTTTACACCTAGGTGAGCATGGATTGAGAGAAAGGCTGTCTTAGGCTGCTGAAGGGATGCTGAATCTGTGTGTTCACCTTAATAGGACAGACCCCTGATCAGTAGCAGGTAGGACCTTCTGAAGCTTCTGTCAAGAATAGAGAACTTGGGTAAGAGGAGGAGAACAAGAGGAAGCAGAGCTGTCGTGTAGGGGTTGGGAACTTGTTGTGGGGAGAGGAGATCTTGACCCGGTCATGCTCCCGTGCGATTTAGGCGGTGGAAGAAGTTGAGCATCTACAGCTGTAGATTCTTATGCAAAGAGTGAGTCCTGTTTCTTTGTTTGGCTTTCTAAAGAGTTGGGGGTTCACTTTTATCTGCAAGAGTTGTTTTTATTTATTTTCTCCTGAAGTTATTTGGGAGTCTGAATCCTCTCTTATGGTCAACCTCATCTTGGACTGTGTTAGCTACAGCATGGCCAGCAGATTAAGGAAATTCCCTCTGTCTGGTACTTGCTGAGACTGCATCTGGAGTACTGTGTCCATTTTCAGTTCCCTGCTACATTGCTGAACTAATGTAAGTCCCAGTGGAGGACCACCAAGGTGGTAGAGGACTGCAGCGTATGATTTTCAGGGAGACACTTAAGAAGGTGGATTCCTTAGGAAAGACCAGAAGGAACTTGTACTATAGCTCTCTAGTCGGAGATATGGAGAAGATGGATCCAGGCCCTTCCTGGAGGGCCAGAAGGAGAAGATGAGGGCCAATGAGCACAAATTGGAGACCTCAGTGAGAAATGAGGAGAAAAATGGCAATGAAATGAAAAATGGTCCAGTCATTGGAACAAGGATTCAGAAGAATTCTCCATCCTGGGAGACAGTCAAAGCTTATCTGAACAACATGCCCTGATTCTTAGGTTGACTCTTAAGTGAGATGCTGGGGAAGGAATGGGCATCCCTTTTGGACCTAATGATCTTCTGGAGGCTAAATTATCTCTTGTTCTAGCAGATGTGAAATTATTACTTGACCATATTGTTTGGTTCAGTATGTCACTAGAGATGGAACATATCCATTTTATCAGTGTTGCGTTTTAAGACGACTTCCACAGGGATGCCCCAGGAGATCGAACATCCTTCATCAGCCCAGCACTGCAAGTTTACTGCATTCTGCTGATAAAAACCAGTGCCAGAATGCTACCAAGGACTTCACCGGGCAGAGAGCATAGAGTTAAGAGGAGGAGGAAAAAAGTCATTGAGAACATATTCTAGATGCCAGTCTAGGCTGAGGTTGATAAGAAACGTTTTTCTTTTCTGTGTATGCTCTGTAATGCTTTGAGGCGTGCAGTGACATCTTCTAGTCCTTTGGACAGTAAGAGAATAAAAGAGTTTCCACATTATAGAAACATTTTTGACTGAGCAAGCAGTTTAGGCATATTCATAGAACATATTCACATCGTTGAATTCACATTCAAAAATAAACATAGTGGACGTGAAGATAAGATGCTGGGGGAGAAATTTGATTTCCGAAATGTAGCTGGTGAAAGCCATGGGGAAAATGGAACGGCTTTCGTGTTTGTCTTGCTGCCTTGCAGGTAGAATTGAAAATTCTTCCTGGCTGCCCCTAATGGAACAGGGAACTTAATTCCCTGTTTCTGCTAGTACAGAAATAATTATATTAATCTGATGCTACTGTGCCCCTCAAGCTTCCCACTCCTGCCTGAAATTTGGGAGTCCATCCCCTGTGTGCTGCCTCCTTAGAGCATGTTGTTTACTGATATGTTATTTAGGTGTTGCAGCAGTATCCAAAACTGCTGGAGTCATGGACCCCAGAGCCCATTGTGCTTGGAGCTTGGTTTGCAGGGTGAAAAAATGGCCCTTCCTCCAAAAAATACATTGAAAAATAACACAGGAGATGTGAAATGGACTGGGAATTGGAGTAATTTTACCTAAACCACAGGACAACCAATGCAAGCTTTAGAAGAACTATGAAAAAGACATTTTCATGACCTTATTGGCAACTGATGCATTAGTCTGTTGAGAAAGGTTTCTGTATTTTTAAAGGAACTTTATATAGTGATATGGTAATGTTGAAAGATTGAGAAAATGTTATTTTTTCTAGGTCTGCATAATGATGGAGTTTTATCTTTCACCTAGACTACAGTTCTGTACCAGCATTAAAAATAAATTTGGCACCCTGTTCATGTACACTTGTGTAGTCGTTGTTCCTCTGAAACTCTAGGGATGCAATTCGCATTAAGTGTATGGTTCTGCCTCTTTTGGAGTGCTTACATGCAGTCTAATTCTGTCAGCTTGATTTAGGTAACTTTTTTAAATCTGAGTTTTCCTCAGATTCATTCAGGTTTGCTATTAAATTTCATCTCGGACAAAGCCTTTACAGGCAGGCATGACATTTTGGCAAGAACCCAATAGGATACTTAGCCAGTGCCAAATCTTTTATTTTCCTCAGCTATCAATGAAGCTGTTGTGGTAATGTGGGTTTTGTGAGCTGTGAGAATTTATGAGCACAAAGGGACCTGCTCTTTGCAGGGAACACTGGGAGCCCTGAATCCAGGAGGAAGGGTAATTAAAGTTAATGAACCAGGGTAACCTTTCCATGGTGATGCCCACCATCCCGATGGTAGGTGAGGGTCGAGGATTATTCCCGTTTTCAAGTCACACTTCCAACTCTGCTCTTTAATTGGTATTGGCTTAAAAAATGGCCACTGCCCTCATAGTGGAACTGGTTTATGGACTTTAAAATTTTTTCAAAACTTTGGGAGTTTGCGCTGGCTTGTTCTTCTTGGACTTGACATAGTGTTGCATTTTATCGTAGTCTAAAAGTAAAGTTATTTCAGGTGTCTTAGACAAGTTTTAGGTGTTTTAGTTACCTCTCTGTGGCAGAACAGAGGCCTCTCCTTCCTTGTATCCTTCCTGAGTTCAATTCCATTGGTGTGATTGAGCTTACTGTCCTGTCGGTGTTTGGGGATGCAATGGGCATAAGGTAACGTGTTCTAAAGGTGGGCCTGAAATACTGATGTTAATCCGTTACTCATTTGCTTGCTTGCGTTTGTCGCCTTGGATAGGTTACTTTATCATCTTAACAAAACATTTCCTCATAGATTTTGTAGCTTAAATCTATCTTCTTTTATAAGTGGTGAACTAAACAAGAGTTCGGGTCTGTAGGAAATCTTTCTCATCTGTAAATCTTGCACCAAACAAGGGGCAGGCCAAGATCTCAGTAAATGCTAATAATTCTTAATGTTCAAAATAGTAAATATTGTTAATTTTTCTCAGATCCTAATTACGCATGTATGGATTCAATTACCCTGTGTATATCTATAGAAATAGAGAATGATTCTTTCAGAATGACTGTACGTTTATTTATCCTGAAAAATTCCATTGCTAAAAAAGGAGTCCATTTCAGTTTCCCTTTTGGTAATCTTTAAGACCTACAGAGCCTGCTTAAAGGCATATTCTTTTTTTAATAATAAAACTAATAAGTTCTTTTTTCTTTTTTAATAGAAACTGTTTATTTGTTTGGCGGCTGGGATGGGACTCAGGATCTGGCTGACTTTTGGGCATACAGTGTGAAGGAAAACCAGTGGACCTGTATATCCAGAGATACCGAGAAAGAGGCAAGTTCTACAACCATCCATTAATTAATTAATGTTCTACAAACATTGCTAATACATAAAATTTGCACAGAAAAATGCCGTGCTTTTCATGTGCCTGCGTTCATGTGTAGCGTGTTGTAAGAGACGCAGATTTCAGACGTTCAAGTTCTTGCTTACAGAGGGAGAATATGAAATAGGTGCGAATTTGAAGAGTTAAAATTACTGCAGGCAAAAGGGTTATTTCTCAAGAGCAGACGAGTCAACCAAAAATTAGTTTAGTGAGCGGATCAAAAGTTAAATAATTTGAGAAGACTGAACAACCAGACACCTAATAAACACTTCAGACCCGATGCTTCTGTTGGAATTCAGAAATGAATTGTTTATTCTTTTAACGTTGGTCAAGATGGGCAGCTAACAGATTGAAATTTAGAGAGCAAGGGTAGCTGCCAGCGGCCACACAGTCCCAAGAGCTTTTTGTGGCATTTGCTTGAACCGTTTTGCTTGGCCTATTTTGTTCAGTTTTTGATGTATGAAACCTCCGAGATGACTGTAGCTTGGTTTATATGAGGTAGCAAAAAAGTCCGGGGCCCTTCGCTTGTGTAATTCACATCACTATACTGTGAAATGTTGGAGTTTCACATGGTTACTGTGTTTTGAGTTGGTTTCTGATTTGTCAGAGCATAATTTCTGGAAATCAATCTTGCCTCTTTGGGTAAGTAAAAATATGATTTTTTTGTTGCTGCTTTTGGTAGCAACAAAATTGAGGAGTAGATCTAGTTCCTATTTGATCTTTATTTATTTATTTATTTTTCCCTCTCTAATGTCTTGCCACTACCCACTTTACAGGTTTTTATACTGGATTAAGTAAAACTAGTACTGTTGGTTTTTTCCCTGGCAAGGATGTTTAGAAATTGTAATGAAGTAGAACAAATAACTAAAGCTGAAAATCTCACAGTAAGGCACATCCCTTACCCTTCAAAGTCCTGTGCGTGGCACTTTATTCCAATATCTTTTATAAAATAGCAAAAAACTGAACACAATATTTCAGCATTTTAACAGCACTGTAAAAAAGTGAAGGCTGCTGAATCACATCTGTTTTTTTCATCTGTTTTTTTATTTGTTCTTGGTTATTCTTCACTCGTTTGTCACTCTGTGCTACTAACAGTACTCCTGCATTCAGTGATGTGATGCTGAAGCAGAATTTAGGCTTTCAGGACCTGACCTCCCATGCTCTGTATGCTGACCTTGTATAACTCTAGATCTTGAATTGTGGATTTTATTTGAAGAAACGTTCTCATCACAACCAATAAGTATGTGTCCATATCTTAAGGCGACTTAAGGTGACATAATAACAAGGGTTAACTGAGATTCTTCTCTTTTATCAACTTGTATGGTCAAGATAAACAGCTAGACTCTCCTCTGCATTGTCTTCCTTCAGATGCATGTTGGGCAGTGGGTAATTTCTATGACCCTTGATAATTTTTTTCCTACTTTGTAGCTGTTTAGCATGTACAGTTGTCTAGTTCAGCATGCAGCGTAATAACAACGTCCTACCAAAAGAAGTTACCCCATTGTCTTGGATTGGATAACTTGGATTGTCCTTTAAGGGGTTCATTTCCTTTTCTACTGGGATACTGGCTTATCCAATTGAGTTTCCTTATAGCTTGGGAGACCTGGCCAGGACACAGGGAACGACCTGTGCCAGAAACAGCATATGTTTTCTCTCGAAGTTCCTCATGCCTGTTGCTAGCTGGGCTGGAAGAGAGCAGCAACGCACAATGGGCAGCTGTGGAAGAGACGGTACAAGAGTTGTGAGGTGATACGATAAAGTGGTTATAAGGGGACCTTGCAAGGAAAAAAAAGCTGAGGGCAGGGAAGAGTGGGAAGTGGAAGATTGGAAGAGTCTTGGAGAAGTTTACGGGGGAAAAAAGGAGATCGGGAATTTAGAAAAGATGGATGCTTAAGGAAAGAAGAGCAGTAAGAAATGCATGTGGTTCTGGAATGATCTACCTGCCAATATAGCTTAGGATGGCATAGACAAGTAGACCGACAGGATAGCTCCTTTACATTGACTCTTGGAGCCAAGGCATAGGCCGCAATTTTGTAACCTCCTGGTAAGTGCGGTGAACTGGCTGCTGCTGTTCTTGCAGAGCAGTAAGTGCTTTTTCGGGATAAGACACGATTTGGAAATGAAAAGGTCAAGCTAAAACAGAGAAGTAAACTCAAAAACAAAGACTCCAGATGTTTCTCTAATAGGAGCATCAAATATTCACAAACAATTTGCTAAAAGAAAACGTCTGTTGACGTGGAATTTCTGTAGATATTCTGTAAAATAGAAACTTGCAGGGAAACTTAGTCTTGGGTTTTGTTTTGTATTGCGCTTGTTCCGCTGCCAGCTGTTTTGTTCTAAAATAGTCGGTGATACCGATTAAATTAGCCACTGCAAAACTAAACTTGGACAAGAGCAAAATATAGTAAATGTTACATATTACTGTGTGTCATCTCAAGGGTAGCCCACGTTCCCACTTCGGGGGTAAAGGTGCAGCGCCAGTCTTCCCCTTGGCGTTGCAAACGAAAAGTTTGTGATCTTTTTGGTCAACTGCTGTTTCAACTGTGGTTTGGAAATTTCCCATGAGCTAGAGCAGCACTGTTGAGGTAGCTAATCACCATTATTAACTGTCAGGAGTTCTATACTATTATATAGATTATATAATTGTCAGTCCGGTATAGGTATCTCAGCCCCTGTGGCCAGGTAGAGCAGATTTCCCCACCATCCCTTTGGTCTTCAGAGCCCAAAGGGGCTTCTCTAGTCCCTGTCAGATCTTCTTGCTCTGAGCCTACATCCCTTGAGAGATGCAACACAGGGTAGCCCTCAACTGCTGCTCTTCTGACTCTCCTATATGAAATGCTTATTTTTAAGTGTGCAGCAACTCTACAAGTGATTAGTTGGCAGGAGACAGGGCCAAACCATGTGAATTTTAAGAGCCTTTAAGAGTTTATACTCTGAACCAAAGGAATTGTTCTGACAAGTGCTGCTGTCTGCTAATCTACAGCTGCTAATCAACCTTGGAGACGTTGTGAGGATTTGGGATTTAAAGATTTGTTTTGGAGAAAAACACTGTCACTCTTTAGGCTTTTTATTCTTATGCCGCCGTCAGTTGATAGGGGATCTTAACGTGTACATTTGGGGTTCTACTATTTCTACTTCTAAGCAGTAACCTCTTGGAATGCTAATTTAGTGAAATTTGGTACAGGAGGGCATTTTAATGAGTAGGTAATGGTAAGAAAGATTTTATTTGGTGTAAATTGATAGTTATGTGGCCTTTTAAATACCTTCAAAAGGATGAAGGATGTTGATAGCTCTGGAGATCTGATAAGTGAGAAACATAGTTGGCATATTTTGTCACCAGTATTTTTGAAACTTGTCTTAGTAGTTTTCAGAGAAGATGTCCTCTCAAATTGTGTTTTTCTGCCTTAATATAAAAGACACAAATGGAAGGAAGAAGGATGCAACATATGCAACCAGCAAGCTTGGAAATGGATATAGGAAAACTGGCTTGTTCAGGAGCGGGTCCAAGATGGGTAACAGAACAATAAGGTAAATGTGGATTTTTAGGATAGAATTCATGGAACTTGATTAAGTATATGCCAAGTTTCTTGCTAGCCTTAATAGAACAAGTAGACCTATAGGTGTTCCCATCTGTCACTTCTATTTTAAATGAATTCTAGGCTTGATGCAAAGTATAGCCAATGAAAAAAGTGACTTCTGCATAGTACAGACTGGTAGATTTTTTTGCCCTGCACATTCATAAATAGGATATGCTGGCTCATCCNTTTTTTTTTTTTTTTTTTTTTTTTTTTAGAGGGAAATCCTGTCTGGAAAATTGGAGATGTGGAAATGATGTAAGCAGGTTAGGGTTATTTTTTTCCATAAAAACCTTTTTGATGGTGTTTCTCACCAAAGGCATCTAAATTAAGCTGTCATAGATAGAAGTGGAAGGTCTGCTCATGGGTGGAGAAATTCTTTCACTTACGAGAAGCAAAGCATAGGTCAACAAGAGTCTAATGTTCAGGAGGTTCAAAATGGTCTGGAAAAGCCATGTGTTATAAGGAGATGGTTGGCTGCTGACAAACACTTTTTAGGGTACTGAAAATCTGACGAATGTAGAAAGCTAGCGAGAAGGCAGGGTGATTTTTCATCTGCTAGTGTATTTCTGATTAAACTTTCCGTAGTGGGTCTGTGCATTGATTTGCATTAGTTGAAATGGGTTGACTTACCCGAAGTTTCCAACCTCACGTTACTGCATGAGTATTTTATGCTTTTGTAAGCATTTGTGACATCTTTGGTTGTTTTTTGGATGTATTGCTGAAATATGTAAAAAAAATATATATATATATATATATGTGTGTGTGTGTGAATGAAGTTCCTATTTTATACTCTTTTAAGTATATTTATGAGCTGAACTAGTTTAAAAAATTGACTCTTTCCTACAAATCATGTAGTTTGGAAGATGCTTGAAGTAACTTGCAAGCATTTTTTTTTAACTCATTTGATTTCATCAAATACTGTGATATTTATGCACCTTAGAAATCTAGTGTAGTGAATCTGCCATTTCCTACTTCTCGGAAATATTGGTTGTGCAGGTGTTCAGTTCTACTAGATGCCTGGTACTGCAAAAACCCATGGGGAGAAAGCAGATGTCCGGAGCAACCTGTGGTAGAAACTTGGATCCTGCAAATGTACCTCTGAGCCAGCTTCCTAAAGAGTGTAAATGCCTGCAAAAATAGAGGCAAAAAGGGCAGATACATGTCACTAAACCCAATAAAAACTATTCTCAACTGTTTAAGTACCTTACGTTAATTTTTTTCCTATCCTCTTTTAATAGCATAATAATTTTTAAAGTGTTATAGCTGTTATTCTTTATCCAAAATGTTAGAGACACTTTCAGATGGATTCAACTCACTTTTCCACCGACTTCTGTGTAGGAATTCTAAAATTGAAAAGCCCCCATTGAAAACTATCTTGACTCTCAAGCATTTAAAAAAATTCTTTCTGCTTTAAAAGGTAATTGTTTATTTGGTTGTGCTACTTTGTATGCCCAAACAGCTCTGTTGTCTTAATCCTTGTTTGTCTTTTAATTTTCCCTAAAGAAAATATACTTACAGTAAGACAGCCATAGATCTTTAGCTCCTTGATGCTATCAGTTAATACCTGTAGTTCTTGCTTCCAACACAGAAAAAAAAGCAGAAACCGAGCCAGGCTTCTGTTATTCTTAACACCAATGTGTGCAGATGCCTTTTAGATGTTGAAGGTGGTCTTGTAGAGGAAGAATTAGCTAGGTAAGTGCAGAACGCCTGGTCTTCAGAGGGCTGTAAAACCCTGGCAGTGATGGAGCTGGAAAGTGCCAGTCCTGGGGTAAAACACGGAGTTTCAAAATATCCTGAGGCTGTTAGTTTTAAAAGAGGTATTGCTTACAAAATCATGAACTATTCTTAAACCTTGTAGCAATATATCATGGATAGTTGATTTATAGCATTTATATCCTCATTAAAAAATCACCACTTTTAGCTTATGATGGATGTACTGCTCTAGTCTTTGATCAAGAATATAGCTTTTTGTGCGTAAATTTTCTTAGTAAGTCATTGCATCATCCTGTCCTCAGTAAATTACGGATCAGGCAGTTCACTCTCCCTGGCACATTCCCACTGCTGTCCTTGTTATGAATGTCTTGCAGGGAAGGCAAAATTCTCATACTTTTTAAAGGATTACAAAACTTTCAGATAAGCATGTAAATAAGCCGCATATATAGAGCTAAAACTGATTTATGTCATTTCAGGTTTTAAACACTTTAAACATCTGTAAGAGAAGAGCCAGCTGGAATTCCTGGAATTGTGCATTGTACACTAGACACCACAGGAGAAATGATGTTAAAGAAACAGGAGAGGGAGCTGGGTTAGAAGAGGTGGGAAGAAAGCTTGTTTTCTGATCAGCAAGGTGATCTTGTAGCTTCATGCAGCAGTCAGCTCTGCCCTAGGAGCAGTCTCTTATTTCAAATAGGCAGTGAAAAACTTCCGTTATACTAACCCTGCTCAAGCTGTACAAATACAGAAAGTCCCAAAGAAATATCAGTTTCCTCAGTATGGTTACACGAGGAAAGCTCTCTTAAGTAGTATCATAGACAAATACTTAACAGACTTTCAAGCATTTCCAGAAGATTTATTCAAGTTTTGTGGACCTTGCTGCTCAGAATGGTTATATTTTTGCACCACAGTTTGAAGGTAACTAGTGCTTAAGCTTTCTGGGCTCTGCATAGAGGAAATGCTGGCTGAAGTACATTGATGTGAGTTTGTGAGTTTTCTGCCCTAACAGGGCCTGATATATTTAATAGGACTTAATCAATGAATGTTCCAGGGTACATGTGCCTAGCTTACATGTCAGAGGTGGCCACAAATCCTTCTCATGTTGTAATTCAGGAATGGTTAGATCATGATCCTTGCAGTGCCCCATGAGTGCTTTGCTTTTAGTGTCCTGTCTTTAAAAGCTTCTTTCTGCACTTGATGCTTTATTTTTGCTTTCCTCTTTAATACGTGGAAGAGGACGACTTCACCATGGTGCTTCATAGACTTTTGAGAAGACCATAGAAAATATTTTGCACTGTTTCTTGGTTGATTTTTTTTCTTTTATGTGGCTTCCTGTGTAGATTACTGCAAAACTGAAGATGCCTCAATCCTAAAGCTTTGATGCAGCAGAGATTAGCTTTGGGCTGTGCTTCCTGTGGCAATTGGTGTAGCTCCTGCAGCAGGGTGACTTGAGCAGGAGCTGCAAGGTGATATAAACATGTCACAAGCCACAGCTGTCCTAATCTGCTACTTGGTGCAAAAGAAGGGGCCTTTGAACTCCACAGCATTGTGTTTTTTCACCACAGAAAATACTTTTTGTGGTGATTATGCCATGTCCCCAACCCTCTTGCCCTGTATGAGACCACACTAAATAGCTGTATTGCTAAAATGTAGTCTCATAGTTGTGGGGTCGCTTAAAGAGGGGGGAGGGAAAGTACACGGCCACTTTTATCCCTTTCTAAAAGCTCTAGGTACAGCCTGCTGCTTTATCCTCTGTAACACTGCCTTTTACAGAGGCATCTTAGAGCCTATCATATTCTGCTTAAGACTTTTAATTTTATATTGATCTATCACCAGCATTTCACTGATCAAAACCCAGAAAACTAACTCTTTAGCTATTTGTAGCTCTGTTATATCGTTATGCAGTTGGAGGAACCATAACATCTCACACGGCTTTGTGGATAAAGAGTCTGCCATCCAGTTGATCTCCAAGTGTAACTATAGCTAAACCTAAGAGTTGGTGTCCGTGGAAAATCACCCTTGTGGTTGGATCTTCCCTAGATGCTGCACTGGGACTGAGAGGACAGCGAGAATTTAGGATATGAGTAAAAATGACCTTGCTCAACATCCTGCAGTTGTTAATGGGTTTATTCAAGCTCAGCTCACTAGGGCTTCTGTCCTGAGGGCCTGTCTTTGAGCTGGTGAAAGCTCCGGGTCTGTGGTAGGTTGTCTGTTGTATTTCATCAGCGTTATGGAAAGCAAAGACGAGCAGTTGACGTGTAAAACAACCAAACCATTTCCTTGTTAAATAAAACAGGCTGTAATTCTTCTTACTCACTTTTCATCAGTGTGAATGATGCCTGGCTTGCAGGTAAATTATGTTTCGTCTTAAAAGTATTACGGTATTAATATTCTTTCAATGCATTCTCTTGTGTGCTGGGACATGGTGTTATTGCTGCTCCTGTTTGCATGTATAAGCTGAATCATGTAGGCTGGATGACTTATTTTTGACTGTAAATTAAAGCCTGACCAAGACTTTCAGTATTGTTCTTGTAACCTACTTTACCTAAGCGAAAGATTTATTTCACATTGTTTTGCATACTGGAAGTCTTGTGTCTTTTACTTTCCACTTGCTTGTCTAGAAAAGTCCCTTGGTCATAGGATGACTTTGTTTACTGTGACATGAGATCTACAAGTTTGTCCAATGCTGAAAGGGGCTACCTAGGTATGAGAATGAGTTAAGGGAGAACACGCAGCTCAAAAATGACCTGGGAATGGGGCTTCCTGCACTGGCCATAACTCAGGTGTCTGTTGCCAGAGCTGTTTCTGCTCTGTAGATAAACTCATACTAAAATGTCAAAAATAGGGTATTGAAATACCTGAGGGGAGAATGTGAGGAAGATGGGGCCAAACTCTTCTCGTTGTTAGCCAGTGACAGGACAAGGGGTAATGGGTATAAATTGAAACATAGGGAGTTCCATCTCCATATGAGGAACAACTTCTTTACTATGAGGGTGCCAGAGCCCTGGCACAGGCTGCCCAGAGAGGCTGTGGAGTTCACAGGGCGTGTTTTGTTTCTGGAAAGTTGCTTGCTGGGAGACTAATTGATAACAGGTAATCACAAGAGAGGTGAGCACAAGCATGCAGTCATTTTCATAGCAGCGTTCACGTGTACTGAAGCATAGGCTCGTCCGTGCTGCAATGAACCCGTGCTCGTCCCCGAGGGCCGCAGCACACTGTCTTAGCAAACTCCCATGTAGGCCTGGAGAGGATGACCCCTCTTAGGTCATGAAATCCAGTGCACTGCTATCACAAAGGTCATGTCATATGATCTCAGAGCTTAATCATTGGAGTTATAAACTCATTGAACCTTCTTTTGAAAGCAGAACACCAGACCATTGCAGTCAGCAGTCTTCTCTTTATGAACGATCAGCATGAGGCTGAAGCATCCAGCGTTAAGAAGTTTGGCTTCTCTGGAATGTGTACACGCTTTCAGAAACACCTAAAACGTGGCCGTGTGGCTTCATCCTGTTTAATTCTCTATTTCCTTCCTAAAGCAGGCAGAGCAGTTGAATCAGAACTGTGTGCTAAAAGCTGCCTCTGGCTTTAATCTGCTCCATCGTGTCTGAGTCAGATGCCCAGAAAGGATTTTGCAACTAAATCTATTTAGTTGCATTGCTATAGGAGGACACTTGTAAGCAGATTAGCCAGAGCTCAAATACTGTGTCAACTGCTTGACCGATAGGTTATCTTCGTCTTGTCTTGACTTGTGGCTAGATGCATTTAGTGGTCATTTTTTTTGCTGTTGTTGTTTTTATAAATACTTGTGAGAAGCTTTTTGATGGCTGAAATTCTTATTTATCATAAGCGACTTGATTCTTTCATATGGGATAAATTGTGTAGACCCGTGCTTTTCAGTAATCATCCTGGAAGGTTTTAAATGTCATCGTTCTCAGCCAGGTTCTAACTTGGTTAATAGGTTTACTAAAATATTGATTGATGGAACTCGTTTTAACTCATATACTCTCTGAGTTTCTTCCCTGTAGCTGATGCAGGAGCTGTAAAAGTTGGAATATCTGGCTGGAAAAAAAAAAGTAAAAGTAAGTTGGAATGTTCAGAAATAACAGCAAGAACGTTGTAGGGTTAAAAATATACGTCTGCTGACCTGGCATATGCTGCTTTAAGCTTAACTTGAGGTAAATCGGCAGAGTGGCTGAAGGTAATGAAGTCCGTGTTCACCTTCTCCAGTTCACGAGAGCTGGCACGGCGCTCCTGTTGCGTGGTCAGATGTCCTGGATGCTGCTCCATCGCGTGACTAGGCACTCCTGGCACATGAGTGGCATTTGGGTGTTAAAAAATTATCCGGATCCACTCGTTTTATTTTGTGCTTTTGGCTGACAGCGCAAATGCCCTGTGCTGCCATGGGAAGTACTAACTTGCTTGTTCTTTTGATAGCTTTCTTGTTACCTTCTTCATGAGAAATTCAGTTGCTCACAGAAAGCATTTTATGTGGGATAGAGGCTTTTCTTGTGGATGATTGTAGATGTTTCTATTGCCGACTTTAGCTCTTGCATGTGACACGCAATCGTTTTGAACTGCTGCTTAGATCACACGTTTTGGGAGCGTGCATTACCTTAAGGTTTGATAAAGCACTAACAAGTTCTAATCTTCAAGAGCCTATAGACCTGGGTGCATGCCCCGGTCTAATACGCATTTCCTTTTATTTTCAAGATTGTGGAGAACTTTATTTTTTTTTCTGTGAGAGTGGTGAGGAGGAACTCACACTCTGAATCTGCCGAAATGCACCCTGAAACTGGGAAATGAGACCAATTAATCTCTGCAGTTGCGTGTAGGCAGGAGGGCCTATTTGTTGCATGACAGCTGGCTCTCACAACCAGCAACTAAGTAGGTTGTTTGTGTCTTTTTATGTCCTCGTCCTAGTTTGCTGTGGGACAAGAGCGTTTACCTCCTGACGCTTATTTCTGAACGTTCTTCTGGAGGCAGCGCTCACATTCCATTCAGTCTTTCAAAGCACGAAGAAGGGAGAATTAGTCAGCTGTTCGTTGTTTTTATTTCCCTTGCTCTTGAACGGTGTCCAGGCTCGCTCCTGAGGTTTTTCATCTGGATCTGTCTGAATAAAACAGGTCTGCTTGCAACCGAAAACCCTTTATTTGCTAAAGGTTATGACAACCAAAAGTAGCCAAACTCCCCCCGTTTTTCGTTGATTGAGGAGAGCAAGGAGGGGGGTCTGGCTTACCTCAGTCTTGTTCACATTAAATCAGGTTCACAGGACATGTATTTAAAAAAAAAAAAAGATGATGCACAGTGATACTGGCATAAACGATTTGAGCAAACCCTACCCTACGGCGCTGTGCACCAATCCTTTCTCCTCCATATCCCAATGAATCAGTTATTCCATGGAGGCAACACTGTCTCTGGGTGCTCTTGTGTTGCTTTTTGAAAACGTTTTGTAAGTTAGGCCTTAAGTGGGATAATTGCTTTCAGCATTTGCAAGTTAAATGAAGAAAGCTCTAATTAGATTTTATAAAGTGGCTTAGCATGTCGAGAAGGCCTTTCATAAAGTATACTGTGTATTCACTTGGCGTTGCCCAACTGAGTGTCGTGGAGCACTGACGAAACCAAAAAAAATCCTCTTTGCCCTTGGTCACTCCGGGCACTTAAGGGATTGAACGCTTCTCTTAAAATACTCTGCCCTTCTAAGTTTATGTACTTTCTACTTTCCCCTACTTTCATCCTCTTTGGGGCGTTTATTTCCATTTTGGAGACTGGAAGAGTTAGGATCAAGACCAACGTGTTTGAAGAAGAGTGAGCAGGCACAAGAAGCTCGGTATTCAGTGCTGTTTCAAAAGGAGGCCATTGCACATAACTGTTTAATCTGCCTTAGCCGTTATTATGCTGCGCTAATTGTACTGTGGTGCTGGGTGGCAGAAAGCCATCTTGTTCAGGTTAGTCCTAGCTCCGGGTGGATGCTTGTTTAGTCCATAGAAATTGAGCCGTCCTGATGCTTAGTAATGTTGGGTATTGTTCAGCACCCCGTAGATTAGAAATGTGATATGCTAATGCTTTATTACTGCCACTGCCCCTTGGCATAAATGCAAGGGGCTGGCCAAAGGGGGAATACGCTGTTTGCCATCTGAATAACAGCCTAACCAAGTCACCAGCTGCTTTTGTGTGTGGTTTCTGCAGCCTGAAGGCCAAGGCTTCAGGATGAGAACTCAAAAGAATTCCCCAAGTTGGTGCTTATTCAGAACCGTTGGTAGATGGGACTTGCTAGAACCTGCGTTAATCCGATGTGCTATTTGGGAAGTGATACCTCTGCTAAGTCAGCCAAGTAGTTTTTGAAGTTTGATCTGCAAAAATGTAGATCCTGTGTGCTAGCAACTGAAGACCATTGAATAAAAACTGCTCTAAAAAAGTACTTAGCAGTGAGGAGTCTTGCATTATTTGATCTTGTGAGTATCTTAAGTGATAACAAATTAAAGCAAGCTAGTCAGAATTATTCTTTGTTGCATTACTCTTTTGGTATGTTCCTAGTCCTGTGTCCCGTCTCTTGGGTGCTCTTCCTCTTTATGGTAGGCACACTTCTCTTGTCGGATAACCAACCAAAAGCTGTATGTCTTAGGAAGCAGCTGACCCATGTCTTCCTTTCAGAGCAAAGTGGCTGTGAGCAGAATGCAACTGAAGACCTGCTAGTTACCACTTGCCACTTGTTTGCTTGGTAGCTACCAAAGTAGGATGAAACCCTTAATTATCTGCAGACGTTTGTCAATGACAAGTTAGCAGAGTACTGAAACCTACATTAAATGAGGCACTTTGGAAGTCTTGTTTTCATTTTGGCTGATAAGACCTAAATTTCTGAGAAGATGTAGAGATGTAACGCAGTCGCATCAGTGGGGACTATTGGCTTATGAATTGAATCTGCATTTTGGGGGCAAACTAACCATACTCGATATCTTCCACTGTCTATTAAGCAAGGCAGGTCATGTCTATCATGATAAATTTTTTTCACTTGTTGCGTAATAACTGGTTGAGTTCTTTGAACGCTTCCGGAATCAACAAACTCTTTCCCATTTGAATTTGGTGGGTCACACTTTCCATAACAACTTGTTCCAGTGTGTTCTCTGTCTGAACAACAGGCTCCCTATTGTAGCTGTGTGAAGTACACTTCTTTGGATGAACATTCGCAACCGCCCACAGCCTCTTGATTCATTTAATCATGTGTTCCTGGAAGTGTTTTATTCATTTTCAGTGGCTGTACATATCTGTCCTCGTAAATGGACCCTGTGTCTCCCATTGAAGTATATTCATATTACAAGGGTTTCTGCCGAAAAATTTAGTAGCCCTCACATTAAATACAGGTTAGGCTTTTCCACTCAACTTTGACAGTTGAGACAGAAATATGTAGCACTGTTTAAAAAAAGTTATTTACCAAATGTGGTAAACATGGATGCTAAAAGCTTTTGCCAGGTTTCATGTGACCTTATAAGCAGTATATGGGAATAACTTAAGTTTTTTCTGAAAACAAGATTGTGAATTGGGTGAAGCTTTCTATATTAGAGAGACCACACAATCAGTTTCTGCAAGATAATAAAGTTAAAGATAAAAATCTTGAAGTCAGCTTGAGAGGGTAAGGTTTCTGTGCGTTCAGTCTGAACAGATGAAATGGTCCAGCTTGATGTCTTCAGGAGCTCTTTAAAAGGTAGATGCTGCTGTGCGAGGCATGGCCAACGTCTAGTTCTTACCTTTAAAAATGAGTGCTTACTTGTCTTTCCTCATTTTTCCCCTTTTTAACAGCATTTTAGAATGTGATGTTCCTATGTTGTAAACATACCTAATTTTCTAACTTCATTTTTGATGACTATAGCTTAAAATTGGTTTTGTAGGTGTTGAAGTGACTAAGTCTCATCCCTGTGCCCAATGTTCGGTTGAAAGTGACTCTTTTCTTCTAGGTGAGACGGGTCTAGAAATTGGTTAAATTGGAGTTTTGTTCCCGAATGTACCAAAGACTCTATTTAAGCAGGTTTGGTAAGATTTATGTGGCATAAATCGGAGACAGAGGGAAAAAAGAATTATTGCTTAGAAGAAAAATGCAAGGACGTGACAGAAAAAAATGTCTGAAAGCACCTATTTCAGATAGGCAAATCCTAACATTTCCTCTAAAAGGTGGCAGTGCCAAGGCAAATATGTGCTCTTTGGCAGGAGAATAGTAGAATATCCTCAAGTGTCCCAGTTGGGTAAGTGGAGATGGACTTTGTCCGCTGGGGTTGCTTTCTTTAGAATCGGGGCCAACCTTTGCTACAGAAGTCACTACTAATCCAAAAAGACTACCTCATATGGCCTAAATGCAGTTTTTTGAAAATACTGTTAGTAACTTGGATTTTTTAGAAACAAGACTGAGGATGCTGCTTCCTCTGCTTTCAGCTTCCTCCTCCGTGCAACCAACGGCTATGAACTTTTGCTGCATTTCAGAATTTTATGCTAATGTTTCACTTCTTTCGGTCTGCTTTAAAGAAAAGTAAATTATGTTAATTGCCATGGAGTAACTAATCCTCAGAACTGTGATCATTGCTGACATAATGCTTCATATTTACAAAATATGACTAATTCAGTATACCTCTTCAGATATTTTAGCCATTAGAATTACTGTAAACAGTTTTCTGTAACTCTTCTTTAATCAAAAAATTGAATTCTATAACCTGAATATTAAAGTCTCTTGATTACAAAAATTAAGCATTGCCTTTCAAATTTGATTCAGCTCAGTAAAATATGTTCCAGTAGTCTATTTTAAGTTTTGGTCATAGTTTCAGTAGAATGTTATTATATGAAATAGTGCGGATACCAAGATTTTATACAGAAGGTAATATTTCCTAACACATGGAGCAAATATTATGCTGGTTATTTGGTGTACCATAAATAGATATCTTTAACTGCAGGACTTTTAATAAATTATAATTTATATTACTTCTTTGTCTATTTGCAGGGCCTTTATTTTTTCAGTGGATTTTAATGTTTTGTTTATAGTTTCGTACTTCAGTTTTCTGTGGATATTTTCTTTCTTAATTTGGTATTTGAAATCTGACTATTAATGTTGATTTTCAGACCACCTTTCTGAGTTTCTCGGTACATTCTCAGTACTGAACTTTAATGCTTGACTTTTTGTTCTACTTCTGCAGTTCTCATTTTTGGCCTTGTAGGCTCTCAAGGAGGCTTCTAACATTAGCCAGCCTTGTTCTTGGCACTCTCACTTAAAGAACCATAATTGCGCAAACTAACATTAAACAAAGTACTATTAAACTTATAGCTGACATGACTACAATCCATCCATCCCACATTTATCTTGTTTTGGTTTTGTTTTTGTAAGGCTTTGGACCTCTTGACTTGCAGTATTTTGGAGTACGTGATCATAACTTTTTGTGAGTTTCATGGGGAGTGTTTGGAAGCTCTCAAAACTAGGTTCAGCTGAAGCAGAAAAGATACTTTGCTGTGTTGCATCATCTTAATTTCATTGAATAAAATATCTTATAAGCGGAGCACTCCTGCGTGGATAAGGTCATTATAATTTGGCAGTGCTTCCCTGTGTCTGTCTTTAAAGCTCCTAACTTGTGGCGGGTCTGCTTACCGTGGGAAATTTCCTTGGAGCTGGAGGTTGGAATGGCCATATCTATTTGTGAAGGACAGGGAGTGCTTTTGTTACCTCCAAAGACCCATTAGAGGATATGATTGCTTGTGGGAGTGTCTGGTTATGATCTGTTAGAAAACATCCTATTAATAAAACAGAGCCTCTTGTAATAGAGCACTTCTTAATCTCCTTCCTATGTAGTTATTTATAGGCTATGACATCTTAACTTGCTGCTCATGTGCATCAACTTCTGTTATTTTAAAAGATCAAGCAGCTTTCACATGCCTCTGAGAATTGCTTCTGGAAGAAGCTGGCCATCTTATAAGATACCTTACAAAAAAGCTAAGCTTGTCCTAAGCTTGTTTAATACACGAATGTAGAGTATTGTATTAAGGTGTTGATATATGTTCGTCCTGTATTTATGCAACTATAAGCAGATATTCTTGAATAACAAAGGAATTTCCAGTTGCTGGTGGTACCTATTTTCCCTGGGCAAGTGTGGTTTCCGTGGAACAATATTAAATGTTTTAATAAAGCTTTCTCTATCTCTGTGGTTTCTTCCTCTATTAGAATGGTCCTAGTGCCAGATCTTGTCACAAGATGTGCATCGACATCCAGCGAAGGCAGATATACACCCTGGGACGCTACCTGGATTCCTCCGTGAGGAACAGTAAATCTCTGAAAAGCGACTTCTATCGCTATGACATTGACACGAACACGTGGATGCTGCTCAGTGAGGACACTGCGGCGGATGGAGGGCCAAAGCTGGTGTTTGATCATCAGGTCAGCAACACTGTTAATCTATGCTGATAATCCTGTACCTTTTCCTCCATGTCTATGGATCAATCTCTCAATCACAACCTGCCTAGAACTTACTGGCTCCATCTGGTACTGTAGCAGTGAAGGGCACGGTTGCTATTTGCCCATCAGCTAAGTTCTGGCAGTGCTGTTGTTTAATGCCATTGAACACTGGTATTCTAATGAAATTGAGTCAAAAACAACTTTGCAAAGTAATTCATTTCATTTGGATGAGTGTTCTGTTAAAGCTGAAGCCAGAGTTCATCTGTTTGTACTAGATTTCACAGCTTGGCCTGCTTGATAGGCGTTGGGGAGCAAGTCACCAAGCTATTTGTGCTGCCTTCAGGAGGATACGATAAGCAGGGCAGTGAAATGAGGCCAGCAGGATCAGGTCTCTGTCAAAATCTCTACCTTTCACATGCTGTAAAACCTACATGCCTGGTAGAGACTGAACACATTTTAGGAGTGGCTACTATTTTTTTTTTTTTTTTTTTTAAAGACCTGTTCATATACTTAAATAGAACATTTATTTTCCTTTGAATAGGGTGAAATGGCTNATGGGGTGAAATGGCGTATGTGCACTTTGGGGAAAAAAAAAAAAGGCATTTTGTCCCTTATTTAAAAAAAAAAAAAACAAGAAATAACATCACAATGGTGTTTTGTTTTGTTCTGTTTTTTTTATAAAACAGCCTAAGAATTACTTTTATTGGCACACGTTGCCTTTTGTAACTAGTGCTGTTGCCTTGCTAGCATAGTAGACATTTTTGCCCAACCTGGAAATTCTCAGCATGTTATGTGCAAAACAAAAGCCAATCAATCTTTCTGTTCTGTTAATAAAGAATAACAAAATGATCAGCTAGCAAGGCTGATCTTGCTACCATGTTTTCCTGCCTGAAATGGTTTCCTTTTTCCGAGCTGTCTTTTAGAAAAGAATATTCTTCCTGAATTCTTAATCAGTCTACAGCCCTCTCCCTCTCTACCTATTGGGATAGCTGTTTGTGTTTAACCTTCCCAAAATTTGTTGTATAGATGTTGCTGAGCAGCATCTCTGTCTTATTGTAATCTTGGTGGTCTTTTTTTATGCCCCCAGCGTTCTGCATCATGTGGAGTCACTCTTGTTTGATTTGCACTGCAGTGCACATCCTGTTTACCATAACCTGAATTCAGATTTATTTTGGGGATTTTTTTTCCTTTTTTTTTGTTTTTGCTTGCTGTATCACTAAAAAATCCTTGTCTGTATTACGACTCCATTTGAAGCTGAAGTTGTTAGGATAACATTAAGTATATGCTTGGGATGGAATACGAGGAACAAATCACATGCTGTTCTGGATCGATTGGATGGTATTCAGTAAATAAACAGTGAATTTGACTTTTTCCCTTTCATAGTTACTGTCAAAGGCAGTAACTAATGTACTTTCTGGAAGAATTGGCTACAGATTCTAGTGAAAAACCTTTTTTTTCCTTAAAAAAAAAAAAAAGCAACTAGAACAGATTTTAGATGCCAAAATATTATAAAAGCAAGATAATATCAGGCTCATATTGTAAGCTAAAGGCTCTGTGTTTTTAGAACCTGTCAACCGTGATGACATTTATGCTATTTTCCTTTCACTAGAGGTTTAGGAAATGCACAGTGCACTGTTGAACTTGCTAGGTAACACTTATACGAGAGGCATGTTTCCTCTTAAGTCTTGATGTACTGACTTATTAAAAGTTTTTATTAAAGGTTTTCTTGTTCTTACAGATGTGCATGGATTCCGAAAAGCACATGATCTACACGTTTGGAGGCAGAATTCTGACCTGCAACGGCAGCGTTGACGACAGCAGAGCCACGGAGCCGCAGTTCAGTGGGTTGTTTGCTTTTGACTGCCAATGTCAGACATGGAAACTTTTGCGAGAGGATTCCTGTAATGCTGGACCTGAGGATATCCAGTCCCGGATAGGACACTGTATGTTGTTCCATTCTGTAAGTATCCACGCTAGACTTTGATTCATGATGCCTGCCCTTAAGGAGAACATCTGTTTTTAATTTCCTTGCAAGCTTGAAGCTTTCTAATCTTCTGATCAGTGTGTCGGCTCGCTTGATTTTATATTCCCTGACATTGAGGCCTTTTTGGGTTAATGTAGGTGGTATTAATTCAAGTCCTAGTCAGAGTATTCCCTAGTTTAACTGTGAATATAATTTCAAAAATAAATACTTGATTTTAATCATAAGTAGACCAGAGGCCACTGGTTCAATTTAAGCTAAAGGGATATTTTTTTTTCTAAGTTAGAGCAGCATCGTGGAAGCAGCTGATTTATTAGTGCAGAGGCTTGTTGCAAATATGTAATTACATCTGCCTGATGCTCTTTCCTATGCTGGGCGCAGGTGACATTGCAGGCATTTCATCTAGAGCCCAACGAAAAATCAGATGTGAGGTTTGTTTTGCTCTCTTTTTATTATTTAACACCTTTTAACACCTGATAATATTAAGTATTTTCAAAAAATTTTCCATTCCCTGTCCAACTGGGCTCATCAGTTGTATTTATTCACAGAACATGGAAATTACACAGTGGGAAAGGGAGGATGGTCAGAGTCGTGTCTGTTTTGCACTAGCTCTTCGTGTGGGCACTTGCAGCAGGAGAGCAGTGCAAAGAGGATTTAAGTCACAGGGCTGCTTGCATAGTCGTGCAATGGCTGTTGCACATGAAAACTATTTGGTAGCATCTTTTGATAGCAAAGGGTCTTTTCAGAGTTTTGCTGGCACTGAACTTGGAAATGGGTTCAGGAGAGAACTAAAATGAAGACTATGATGCTCACATGTTTTCTGACCACGACCCTTAGAAAATTGACCACGAATTTTCATCTTGAAATGTTCACTGAGGGGGTTTTTTTGTCCTCCTTTAGGAGGACATGGACAGGAGAGGTTAGAATTTGTATAGGGAGTACTGTGCCTTTACCAGTTTCAGTTCTGTTTTTGTCGCCTTAAAGTTCTCTGAAATCTGTTAGAGAGGGCACAAAAAGTTCTGCATAGATACCAGAGAACTTGAGATATCTCTGGGCTAAACATGAGACTGCAGGGTTTTATGCGGGGTTTTATGTTTTACTTTTCATGGAAGCTTAGATCCTCTGCAACTTTCTCTTCCATTTGGAAGAAAAATTATCTGCCTTCTGCGGACTTTCCACTTGGCAAAACTGAAAGAAGTAATAAACCTGGTATTCTTGGCTTGCTATTTGCCTGCTCTGTTTAATAAGTATGCTGGTATCTGAACAGTTTCTCTTACAGTCGGTCTTTTGTTCCTGTTTTTTTATAGTGAAATTATGATCTTGTGGGTTTTTGACATTGAGACTGTTTGTTCTTTAATATGAAACTTGACAAATGAATGGTTGTTTCGGTGTGCTGATGCCACAGCTTGATCAGGTGTGACTGTGCCACTAAAATATGTGAAATCTGCAAGCTCCCCCAAAGCTCGTACTCTGTGTTGGGTTCAAATCTGTGGTTTGCATACACAGATCATGAAAATGAAGTCTGTGAAGTTGTATGTGTAAGGGGCTTTTCAGGTGAGCCTGTAAGTGCTCTGAGCCTGTAAGTGCTTAGCTCTTTAAACAGAAAAATCAGGAATTCTTGAGGTTTTTACTGAGTTTGGGAACAATATGGACCCTTCCGCGTTATGATTTCACTTTTTGGAGAAGAAAAGAGAAAATATTTACCCAATTAAGGTTAGTGGAACTGGTAGTTACAACATAACTTTAAACTTGCAAGAAAAACATCTCTGTGTTCTCATTAATGTGTTTGTGAATGGCCACATTTGGCGGATAAGTTTTCTTGAACTTGATGCATTACTTTTTTTCTTCTCTTTTTTTCCCTAGAAAAATCGCTGCTTATATGTGTTTGGTGGCCAGAGATCGAAGACTTATTTGAATGATTTCTTCAGTTACGATGTAGACAGCGACCATGTGGATATTATATCAGATGGCACGAAGAAAGATTCAGGGATGGGTAAGAGCTTCACTGTGTATTAATTTGTTCCTGTCAGTGCAGATGAGTTAAATATATTTAAGTAGATGAATGGCCAGCTTCAGTGTCCTGGCATTTCAGGTTACTGTCCTTAACTAACCCCATGTAGGCAAGCAGACTCCACAAGATATAGGTTATGCTTATGCCAGTTTTGTTGTCCTTCCAGTTGTTTCGTAGTCAGTCTTTAGCACAACATAAATAATTGATATGTGCCCACGTGGTCCCCCCCAGGAAGACATTTTCAGCAAAGTTAAAAATAGCCTTCCTGTCCTTAAATCAGGAAAGAAGAACTCAATCTTATTTTCTGGAGTATCTTTTACTGGGGGGAAAACTGTAGCTTTCCTTTTTTTTTGCATGTTGCGTTGAAAATCATGTTGCGTTGTATCACTGTGAGAGAAACTTTGAGTATTTCTTTTTATATATAATATAGATATTTATATATGTGTGTGTATACATATATATATATCTTTATATAGAAATATATATAATCTATATATTATATAAAATATATAATTTATATGCAATATATACAATTATATATAAATCACATACATAATTTTATATATAATTCTCTTTTTAAATATTTTTCACTATGAATATATAATTTTTCTTTTTAAATATACACATAATTTTTATGTGTAGAAAAATATATATTTATACATATAACATATAAATTATACATATAATTTATATTTTTTGCTCTTTATGTTAGTTATGCTGCTGAGGGAGAAGAGTAGCCAACCTCTTAATCTCAAGAGTGATTTTCTTACTTGATAGCCTATACCCTTTACAGTCTTAGTTATTAAGGTATCTGCATGTAGCCTAATGTCAACTTTCAAGCATCTACACACTGTTTCTTGTCCCGAGAGCTTTTTTTCTGGAATTGCTAGCATTCTCCCCCTTTGCTGTTTATAGTTGAATTTTTTGGGAGCCAGGAGCTATAAAACTTGTGGCTTTAAGCTGACGCCTGTGATGACTTATGTTCTAAAGAAACCGAGCTTGCCTTTCAACTAGGGAAGACACCGAGCTCTGCTTCTCAGGGGAGTATGTTCACTGCAAGGTTCAGTTAAACAAGTGAGAATACAATATTTAGCCCTTCTCTCCTTTCCCACAGCCTCTGACATGGTGAATAGTAGGCTTTGTAAGAAAATGACTCATTGGAAATAATTCACGAGTAGAATTTCAGTTTACTGTTCTCCTGTGCGTAGCAAGTAAACAAACAGATTTGAACACTTCCCTTACGAAAGAAAATGTTAGGATTATTCGCATTTTAACAAGAAGAGAACAAAATGCCTGTTATATTAGAGCAGCAAGTGCTGACAACATTACTTTCACCCCAAAAAGCGAGTCTTTATTGTACTTTTGCAAGGGGATGATACACTGTTTTGATTTGTACGTACAAAATGGTTCTCTGGTTGCTGTGAAGTTCACGCTGTTCGGTGTGATGAATCAAATCGAGGATGCCTGACCTAAATGTTCCTATAAAGTCCCATGATTACATTTTGTTCCTGGCTCACATGTGGCATTCAGTTCTATTCTTAGTGGAGCTATTTTGATTTTTTTACCCTAAGAGAATTTAATTGTGCGTTTGTTTAGAATTTCTGTTGGAGTAAGAAGATTCTAAAACAAATAAAAATTGAATGAGACCAAGGTAAGGTGTATTAATAATGTGGACTTGTTGCAATGTTAGAAAATAATGGCAATGATGAATTGCTTTTGTGCTGTCGATTCTTCTGGCTATTTGTGCTGTTCAGTGATTCTTGTTGTCCTTTTGTTGTTGATCCAGGAAACAGTTTCTTGTATTAATGATGTGTTAGGAAACAGTGGGTGATAAGTATAATTAAGTTGTGTTTTGGAGTAACAATTGTACATGGCAAATAGTACTTTAAGTTTTTTTTTTTTTTTTTTTTTTTTGCATCTTAAAAATCTCTTGATTTTTCCATTTACTTTGAGTGTAGGTCCTTTTAGCTCCTTTTGTCCCCAGCCGTGGCCACAGAGAGAGTATTGGTGCTTTTTTCAGCTCACTGCATCAGAAATCATCTGATGCTTCCTGTCTGCTGTCAGATGAGGACCCAAAAATGAATTTTGTCAGATCAGCTAGAAAACAGGCAAAGTGGGACAGAGGGAAACGAATGCAACTGCCATGATGAGTCAGGTATGGAGAGAGGCAGCAGTGGCGCAGATGGAAGGGTGTGAAGTACAACTGAAGAACAGAACTTGTGTCTGGAAGACAGGCAGAAATGTGTGTGTTAGTGGGCATCCCTCTCACAGTAGCAGTATATGTCTGCTGATAGACACTATTTTTAAGGAGAGAAAAAAAAAAAAACCTTACATATGCCAGAGCACGTTTCTAGGGCATGTTTCTAAAGCATGCACGTATTTTAGAGATGCTGGTGACACCAGACAACTTCAAAAGCCTGTACTGACAGCTTGCCCAACTTGCTGAGCAGGCAACCAACCCATGACTAATCACAGGCGGTTGCTTCAGCTCCAGCAGCAGTAGCAGATAGGCACAATTGTGCTTGAGGTCCCCACGATAATCCTGTCTGGCCCCGACTCAGATGGCGTGTCCGAATTCTCGGGCAGAGGTGGAATTTCTTTCTGCGGGAGAAGGGAGATCTCATTTCCCTTGGTGTTAGATAATGAGAACAAGCCCTAAATATCCTTGTAGCTTCTCTTAATGAAAGACTTGGTTATCGTGGGTGGAGAAACACCAAATATAACTATATAAATGTATATATGTATACTTTTTCAGCTACCTATAAGGTTCTAGGATGCTCTGCAGATGATTGCATGGTGTAGCAGATGCGCCATCCAGACAGACTAGTGAGTTCACTAATAAGTACCACGGACAGAGACTACAGTCAAGTCCAGGAAATCCTGATTTAAACCAGGATGATATCAGAAAAATGTTGATCAAAATAGAAAGCATGGCTAGCCCAGCCTGGCCAGGAGCCAACTCAGGCTCGTGCTCTGCAGTTATCAAGATGCTGTTCTGTCAGTTTGTAACACCTGACCTGCTTTTTTTGCTTTCATTCAGTGTTAGGTTCACCTTGACAGTGGCCAGTGTGTCCCTTGCCAAGGAGACCCTTTTTTGTGAGGCACTTCTCCTTCCCTTGGTCTTCCAAAGTGCTTCCCTGCACCACTCTCAAAATACTTTGCCCTACTTATACAGGGGAGCTGCAGAGCAAGCAATTGCCAAATCCTTCTCAAACTACTTTATAGGGGTAGCCTGGTAACAGAGTTTCCCTTGGATTTACTAAATGACCCGTTTTTTTTTTTTCCAAAATCCTGTGTTACTTGAGCGCGCATGTATTGCACATCGAGTTTTGCACTTTCAAGATGACAACGNGTTTCCCTTGGATTTACTAAATGACCCGCTTTTTTTTCCCAAAATCCTGTGTTACTTGAGTGCACATGTATTGCACATCGAGTTTTGCATTTTCAAGATGACAACAAAACTATTCAGGTGTTCTCCTGGGTTCTTCCTGGCCATGACTGACTTCCCAATGTAGTTCCCAATGTCTTGAGAAAATTAAGGAGAAACATTCGTTATCTTGCTGTGTCAACAGCTAGCCCATGTACTCTTATCACTCATCAAAATTCCCTCCATTGAAGTTCAGGAGAGGAGCTGCATCAGTTTTATACATCACAAATACCGATACGGACTTGCTGATCTATTAAATGTTCCTCTGTTGTCTACAGACTGTTTCCTGAAGTCATTATGATCAAATGCCTCTAAGTTGGGCATCCTAGAAGTGCTGTATGCTCTGCTATGGAAGCTTTAGCATACGTTACATGTAAATGGGAATTATAATGTGGAGGGTAGGGCAACATCTTACAAAAACTTTGTCAGGAATTACTACTTGTTTGTGTAACTGGCTGCATGTTCAGAACTAAAGGCCTCTTTGGCTGAATATTGCCTTCAAATAGCTATAACCTTTATATTTTTGATATATAAGAGTAAACAAAAGTGAAAAATTTTGGGGAGAGGATTCAGTTTTCAGTTACTTCTGCACTGCTTAGTGAGGTTTGGGGAAGAAGTGCAGTGGCAAATGAAGAATAGTCACAATCTTCTGGATTTGCTAGCAGGATTAATCGTGTTCAGCGTTTTCTTCGTGCTCCTTTTCCTCTTTTAATAAGTAATGTGCTGTCATGGGAGCTGAAATAATACTGCTGTGCGACTGGCCGGTTTGCTGCATTGAAAACAAACTGGGTTAAGTCCCTGGGCGCTGTTTAATGTCCTTTGAGCTCTCTGAGGCCAAACTCGGCGATACCTGGTCCCGAGAGATGATGTGAATAGGTGTGAAGTCACTAGATATCAGCTCCAAAGCCCATTTACGTCTACCCTTATTTTTGCAAAGAAGGGGAGGAGCAAGGGCATGGAGGTGGAGTGACTCTCTCATCCTTACCACTCCTCATCCCATGTCTTATCGCTTTTTATTCATCCTAAAATTTCAAATTTCCCCAGTAAGCAATTGCTATTGCAGGTTCAATTTAATTCCTTACACGCAGGATTTGGTTTTGTCGCTTGCATTTTGTTAACTCAACATCCTGAGGACCTTTCACGAGTTTACGGCCTCTGTGTCGCTTTAATGCGCTGACCTCAGCCCCTTGCATCGCACGCAGCATTTACTGCGAGTCCTGGCGCTCGCGGATTATGAAGCTCTCTTACCCCCTAGTGGAACTGCGTGTCATTCGTCATGATTTTATTAGCAACCCTCTTGCTCTGGGTAGGATCAGGTTTTCTTGGCAAAGAGCTTTCTGACGTTTCTGTTTTTAATATCTTGCGTGTTACATGGTTATAAGTTGCTGCTGCAGGGTTTTCTCGGTTCTTCCTCGTCATATTTTCAGGGAGTTGTTTGCGGTTTTATTAATTTTTTAAGTGCCATTAGCTCTAATTTTTCTTGTTCTGCTTTTGAAAAAAATGGATGTCAGCTTTATCCACTCTAGCATCTATACATAATTGGTTAAAGAGGTTAAAAATTTTAATTTCTATGATAAATATTCCTCATCTTAGACCCCCAAAAGTGCAGGGATGTGTGTTTTTCGTTACTTAGGCGTCCTGTGTTTTTGAACAGTGTCAAGAAGAGATCGATGCTCAATGGAGGGAGGCCTAATATTATTTGATTTTTGGTTTTGATTATAGTTGCTGCAAATAAATCCTGTTCTTATTACCAAAAATGGAAAAAGGCGCTGAACTGGACATTTTTTTTTGTCCTCTTATTTAAAGAATAATTTCAACTTCAGAATACTGAGCCTAAGCTCTATAAAAACTAATTTATTTAGCAATATTTCCAGAGAAGGGATGAGACTGGGAATGGGAATAGACAAGATTCAAACATACTTCACCTATCAGTAGGAGTAGACTAACCTTGTTCGTCATAATCATAATTTTTATTTCAGCAAGACTGAGGCTTTAAGGCTCTGAAGACTCGCGTGCCTTTTTCTTTAAACCTGGCTTGGTGCTTAATAGGCAAAGCAACAGATAAAGCTGCAAGGATTGGTTTTATTTCCCTTAAAATGCTGTTCAGATGTGGACTGCCCTTATGCCAGCATTCTCTCAAATATGCCTTGAATTTAATCCTTCTAGGGTGGTGCTTAGGCCATGTTGCATGCTACTCTTCAAAAATGGATATTTAGTCTAGAATTATTTCCTTTTTTCACTCTCAACTTCCTTATTTTGTGGCTTCTGCAGTGCCATCTTATTTGGATTTATCAACTTCCTTGTGACTTGCAACCAAAACAAGTTCCTGGGTGGTTCTTGGGCCAGTGTGTTCCCTTCTTCGCGTTTTTTTTCCCCCCGTTTGCTCTGTCACCCATTTGCTTATAAACTCGATGAGTTTTCCTTGGAAACTTGATGACAAATTAAAGGTCAGCATGGGCAGACGCGCGCTGCCGAGCGCTCTAAAAGCAGGAAGGGGATTGTCAACGTGGCTCGGACAACGCGTTACTTGAATATATTTTGGTTTCTGCTTACGTTTATGTGCGAATTGAGTGTTTTCTAGAAAACAACTTGGTTTTCAATTTTCGTAAACATTTTGGTAAGGGCTTAGAGCAGCCGTAGCAAAGTAGATGCGGCCCAGAAGTTTTAAGCTGACATTTATTGCCTTCCTGGCCTACCAGCTGAGACCAGGGAAGCATAAGACCAAAACCTATTACAGCACGGGCTTGCAAAACGCTGTTTTGTCTGCTCTGGAACGTCAGTATTAAATGGCTTATTAGCACGGGGCTTGTTTCCTAGGCTGCGTGTGTGCAGTTTGTAGTTAATTGCAGGGAAGACTTTGCAAAATACGAGACTTCTGAGAATTTTTCATGCCAAAAATCTTGATTGAGGGCCAGCAACCTCTACCAGCCTTTGTAAACTGACCCAGAAAGAGAAATGAGACAAACAGGATCTGTAAACAAAGATCACGTGCTCTTCACAAATACATTTTGGAAGCTCGGTTGCCTAGGGAAACAGGAAATGGGAATTATACAACAAACAGCGAGGCCTGCCAAACAAATTTGATGACCTTTTTTTCAGGGAATTATGATGAAAACTGCTGGAATCCTCAGTATTTCGCCATGTTCCTAAATCTGAAGGTGGAGCAGGAGAATAGCTTAGTAATTGCACCACAGAGGATACAGAAAACTTCCTTTACACAAACACTTCAAAGAAGCAATGTGGGGCTGAGAACTGCGTAACTGAGATTCATCTGTGACTTTTTTTATGGAGCTTTCCAGCTCTTGTAATGGAGATTTTAGGAATCGGTGCCTCCTTTTGCAGAGATGATAAAATGCCAATTGCAGGGTTCCCCAAGCTCAATCTCAAGGCCGTTTAATCCTCCTCCCGAGTCGTTCTGAGGCAGTACCCTTTGAAATAGCACTGTCCATATTCCTCAGTAGGAAGCAGCAGCTCTCAGCATGGGTTTTGAGCTCCCAGGAATCAGATAGCAGGGCAATAATCAGGTCTTCTGGAAAATTTGTCCCTGGGAGGGAGGGAGTCAGTCTCTGGGTGCTGTGTCCTCCCCTCTTCCCTCTCCCGCCCCATTGACAGACCTGGAGACGAAGCAAATTGTTTGCCCCGTGACTTCTGCCCAGCTCCTATTTTGAGAAGTGCCGTTTCACATTTAAGTTGTGGTAAATAATAAGGGCACTGTGGAGGAGAGGTCAGAGAAATGCCAGCTTGGGAATATCGGCTTGGGATCGCTCGGCCCTTTACTTTCTCTTTCATGTGAAAGATGAAGAAGTGAAACTAATGAAACGTTGAAAAAGACTAAAATGGGGAAACTAAATAGCAAGGTTAGACTTGAGATGCTTTTTATCCCAAAATATTGAGAAGAAAGCTGTGCAAAACTGCATGCTTTGTACCGTAGATATTAATAACCCTGCCAATCTACAGGGGGATAGAAATATATATGTTCGATTTCTTGGATCCTTTCCTGCATCTTCTTTTGTTTTCTGTGTGCAACAATCTTTTTCTTTTCAGTTCCAATGACAGGTTTCACTCAAAGGGCTACCATTGATCCAGAATTGAATGAAATCCACGTCTTGTCAGGGCTCAGCAAAGACAAAGAGAAGCGGGAAGAGAACGTTAGGAATTCTTTCTGGATTTATGATATTGTGAGGAACAGCTGGTAAGTAGATGAGAGGTGAATTATTGCTAACATTAATGCTGATATTCCCCTAGAAAGCAGTCCTACATGATCGTGTTTCCCAAGTACATCTATAGCTTCGTATGACCAGGCAATGGTAGCCTTAAAGGCTGCCGAGTTCCTTCTAAGCACATGTTTTTCCTATATTCTATAGGAAGAGAGAGACCTTAGAAATAAAACAAATGAAGGATGGAGTTTGTGCGAGCTCCTCCTTTTAGAGGCAGGTGGAGGAGCAAGGGGAAAGGAGGTAGGTCTTTATATAAGGGCTTTTCCAACAGGTAAAGCTCAAGTCCAACGTTCATCCACACAGCAGACTCAGTCAAATGAGAGTTGCAGTTTGATAGCAAAGTGTCATTTGCTCTGGTACATGGTACTGGCCTCTAGAAATTAAGGAAGCTCTTCTGCTGTTTGTATGAGTGACGTTTTTTCAGAGTTCATGTCAGGTCTGTAGGTCTGTCAGCACGCTCCAGACTGCAGGCAGTAGCATTTCAGGTAACTGCTAGATCCAGTGTCCTGAGAAAATGTCTCTTCTTCTGTCTGCTATGGGGTACTCGGTAGTTGTTTAGCATTGTTCCTATCTAGAGCTAACACTGTTTCCCTGTTAAAACTCTCTTCTAAACTGGAATGAATCATATGGAAGGGTGAAAATGGCTTTTAAAAATGAGTCTTCAGCTAGGGAGGGGGGAAAAAAGCTTTGTTAGAGGTTGCAGCCCAGGGTTCCCATAGCACCAATTTATCTCTGCTGCTGTGCGTAAAGAAAACACTTCACACAGACAGTGCTCTCTTTATCCTCAATACAGGATCTAAAGATATCTCCAGTGTATCTGTGTGCTAGACACACACAGCTGATGTTGGCTTGTGCTCATGGACTGTACAGTGAAGATGGTATTTTATCAGTTTATTAGGTATCTTTCTTTGCAAAGCTAAGAACGGGAATGGGATGAAAGAGGACAGTATATGGAGAAGTGAAAAAATAGTGAGTGTTGCATACCAGGTGGTTCTATTTTTTTCTAAGCCTTTCAGTAACTTCTCTACTTGCTTTATGTACTATTGACAGTTATTTTCTGCCGTGTATTTCAGGTCTTGCGTCTATAAGAATGACCAAGCAGCAAAGGAGAATCCAGGTAAAAGCCTTCAGGAAGAGGAGCCCTGCCCGAGGTTTGCCCACCAGCTGGTGTACGATGAGTTGCACAAGGTACGAGTGCTCAGGAACGGGGACAGCAATTCTCTTACTGTCCCTTTTCCAGTGTAGTAATTTCTGTGAGGTCAGCTTCCATTTTATCAACGATGATACAGTGAATACAGCTTTTTATTTATTGCTTAGACCTGTGTGGTAGGTAATTTCAGTTGACTTGTCATTGCCTTTTGAGTTAACGTGCTGAGGTACTTCTCCCATCAGTACAAAGTAGGCGTGATAGCTCCTGGGTGCAGTCAAAACGCAGGCAATGGGATTTATTAAACCTATTGAGTTTATCAAGTGCCCTGCTTGTTGCTGTTCTTATACTTGAGAACAACTGAAGCTTGGTGCATTAGTCTCAGGGACTTCATCTCAAAACCTCTTTTAGTGACTTTGGGGTTATTTCTTTTCTCAAGATCTTCCCTTTAAATAGTTGCCAACACTTCTATAAGAAAATATATTTGATTGAACTAAGCAACCATTTAAGAATCTGTTCTAACAGTATATCAGAAGCAAAGCTCATCCTTTAGCATTGTCTGACTGTTGCACACCTGTGCTTAGTAATTATAGTTAAAATAAATTTTTTATGGAATGTAAAACTGCTCAATTAGGACTTTGTGTAAATTACCCTATAAAATCCAAGTCTAAAGATTAGGGTTCTGTAATGTCATTAACCTGTGGTTTTAAATTACTGTGACACATTTACTTGCCCTACTCCAGTATTCTGTGATGAAAATCAGCTGTTTCTGAAGTTTTTTGTTTTGTCCAAAACTTAGTCTAAATTGAAAAAGGCAAATATATTTGAGGCTTATCATTCCATAGAATGTTAATTCAATAGGGAAACCTAACTGATGTCAAAGTTTAGGGTAGTTTAAAGAAGAATAGATGCCACTAATGTATGGAGAATTTATTGTTTATCTTTGCTGCGTGCATTAGGGATGAAATGTAAATATTACCACTTAATTGTTCACTTCTAAGCTTCAAGTACCTTGAAACTGAGAAGAGAATGTTGAAAGTTATAGCCAGGGCTTCTAAATCATGGCAGTTGCCCAGCTTTGCTCTGTCTAAAGAGCTGTTTGATGTGCTTGTTTTGAAGAGTCTTATTTTTAGAAAGCTCTATTCCAATGACCTTTGTGAAAGTCCTCTGATATAAATAAGGAGAGCCTACATCAGTGGGATGTAGAATACATTGTTTTGAATGATTATTTTTAAAGCTGTGGAGAAAGGTAGCCCGTGAGACGGCTTGAACCTCAGTACTTGGAGATCTGGGGTGTCATGTTTAGTATCAATGGTTCAGATCCTGAAATAATAAACAATGTGGAAAAAAGGGAAGAAATAAACCACTTTCTCTTTCATGCTTCAACTTTCCTTGAAGTTTGCCCCTCTAAGACTGCAAACCTAGCCTCATATTTCAGAAGAGTATCTTAAAAGCATCCAAAAGGATGTTAGACTGCTTTCTTTTCTTGTGAGCTACCTTGAAGAAAAAAGGAGTTTTGTTTACATCCATATTAAATGGCAGGCTAATTTAAGAAGACATCAATGTGATGTTCATTATCAAGAGTTTTGCTAATTTGCAGCTGCAGTAACACTTCTCCCTACTACTTTCTTACGTAAAAAGCTGAAGTGTTAGGTCATATGTTAGTTAAATAGTCAGACAGAAAGGCACAGGTGTGTTTTTTAAAGGGATTTATGATTTTTCCTGTCTTAACTCCTTGTCTAGTTCTTCCTTTCCTTGACTAGTTTGTCAGTACTCCTAGAACTTCATGTGGAGACAGTAACAGCAATGCCTGTGACTCTTGATTGTGGATGATTGACATTATCTTCTATAGATCTTTAAATTTACAGTTTTAGCTTTCTACTTTCCTCTTTATTCAGTTCCCTTATTCCTTTTTGCCCAGGTAGCCCATAGACTGTCTTGCAGCTAGACCGCTATATTGTGAGCTGAGATAAACCTGCACTTCCTGGCACTGTGGAAATATTTTTTTCTATGACCCTACAGGACAAGATTAGTTGAACATATTGGTCACTCGTGAGCATCCTTAGGACTTCCCATTAATATTGTTTTTTTTTTTTTCTGACCCAAGGAAAGGGCTGCTTGTCTGTACTGTGGGACTTTTGTAGTGTCTTCACATAGGGTGCTTTGTATAGAGCTGTTTTAATGAGTGAGGTTGTACAAAAAAAAAAAAAAAATCTAACAACTTTGAATGTGTTTTGAGACGGTTGCATTTCAGGTGCTCTACAAAGTCTTTTTTTTGAGGCTTCCTTATAAGCTTTAATGTTGCTTCTATAAACAAAAAGTGAGATGGCCGAAGCCATAATAATACTGTTTGTGTATAATCTACAAATTCCTGAATTAGGAAAGAGTATTAATACAGGTTCTTTAATTTAGTTCTATCTCATGATGATCAGAATTCAGAGTCTTTGAGGACAAGGGGTTGGGAGAGAGGTTGATCTTGTTGTATTGTTTGTATTGGGTAGTTTGAATCACAGAAAACAGGAGTTCTTTTCTATACATATCTGTATGCTTGAGGGCTTTCTATATTAACATTTTATTTGTAGAGAAAGGGATTATATCTGTGTAGATACTTTTATAGACTTCTTGGGAATTGGCTAGAGTAAAGCTCTAATACTGCACATATTTTCCACTATCTTAAAACATAAGCAGTTTGATTAAAACTTCCTGCTTCTAGAGGAAAAGGTAAGGCTGATAATAAGATGTAGTGTTGTGTCTAAAAGACTTCTCCTTCCAGAACAAACCTCTTCAAAGATATTGACTTAGTAAATAGTCTTTGTTTATGTACATCTTGCTAAACAATCAACTTCTTGATCTGTCTTTCATTTACTTAGGTTCATTACTTATTTGGAGGGAATCCTGGCAAATCCTGCTCTCCAAAGATGAGATTAGATGATTTCTGGTCTCTGAAGCTCTGTCGACCTTCGAAGGAATACCTGCTAAGACACTGCAAATACCTCATAAGAAAGCACAGGTACAGAAAAATAAAAGATATTCTTCAACTGTTTCTCCAGGGTGCCTGCTTTATTTTATTATGTGCATCTTTTTTGGTTAATTAAAATAATAGGAGTGGGACCAGGACTAAACTACAGGCTTGTAATAACTGACTTCTTTCTGGTTTAACTGTGCTTTTCTCAAGTGAAAAAAAAATCTGGAAGTTATGTGGAGTTTTAGGTTGTCTTTTCACTCTGCTGCTCATCAGCATGCACTTTGGTGCTGTCACCTCCCAAGGAAACGGAGTATGCGTCTGAAGCAGCGTGCTAGGAGATAGTAGCAGCTCTCAAGGATGCTAATGAAGTCTGGAGGTTGGATTCATTTGCACATCTGAGAGTCATCCCAAGTTGGGTCTTGACTGTTTCCTATTCGGAATTGCTGAAAGACCTCACATAGAATTCAGCTCCACTGTGCAACATGATGCTTGCGCTGTGGACGTTTTAGAGCCTCCTTTTATTTGCTGTTCAGAGCAACAGGTTTTCAAAATCAGGCTTATGCTATTGCCTTAAGCAAGAAATTGCAGTAGTGAGAGCCCTACAAGATCTAGCACATGATTTGAAGTCGATAAACACCTCTGCGTTCTTGGTGAGAGTCCTTCATTACTGAGCTCTGCCAAGAGTTAGAAGTCAGGTTTTTACAAATGATGTTTTACTTCAGAGGCAGCAACCAATCATTGTACTCAGCTGTCAGTTACTATAGTTGGATTAGGCCTTGTGCAGAGTAGCTGTGTGATGGATGGGGTTACCTACAAGAACAAGTAAAGACCTTGCTAGTAACCTGGGAGGTTTGTTAGATTGTGCTGTGTTGTCTCCTAGGACTGCTTAGGGTTACTTGGGCTTTATGTGAACATGTGTGCATCTCTAGACAGCTTCAAAACATGGGCTACAAATATCCACTGCGGTATAAATAACAGTGCGGATAAAGTGAATCAAAATATGATAACCTAGTTAAATCCACTCAACATGACTGACCTGAAAGCACACACTCTCGCAAAACTGAGGCTAAACTGCCACAAATATTTGGAAATATTTGGCTGAAAACTTTTTAAGATAGGTTTTGCTCTGAGTGGGGCTGAGTGCATTTGGTAATAAAGAGTTGCATTGCCTGTGTCCTCTTTTTTTGTAGATTTGAAGAAAAAGCTCAAACCGACCCTCTTAGTGCACTGAAGTACCTACAGAATGATTTGTATGTAACTGTGGATCACTCAGACCCTGAGGAAACGAAGGAGGTAAGGATGAAAATGTTCAACTTTTTTTAGTTAAGAAGGAAATGTAAATCCTGTTCTCATGTGGAGGTTCCAGCACAAATTTTAAGCATCTTAAATCTTGTTCAGTTTAGAGAGAGAAAAAAAAAAAAAAAAAAAACTCTGCTAGGTTATGACCCTTTATGATGCATTTTTTCCAAGCTAAAGATCCTGCTACTTCAGAAACAGTGCTTTTACAATTGCAGGCCCAGATAAAATAGCTTTTGTGCTCATACTGATAAAGACTAGGCCTTTGTTTTAATTCCAGTGTACTGTTGTGTATTTTGAGAGCTTTAATTGAAATATAAACTCTCTTAAATGTCATGAGTCCGTGGTTGGTTGTGCAGCAGAAGGTGAACAGAAACTCTTAGGAGCGCTACCCATGGCTTGTCAATACTAAATAGCCACGGGAGGGGGAAAGACTTTTTCTCTAGATCATCTGTGTTTCTAGAACTAATCTATATATACATTGCTTGTAAGCCTTAAAACTCTTAATTTCCTCTGCGTTTTGAATATTATCCAGTGGGCATGTTCTTTGATTCGTTCCAGGAATTTGTTCCTGTTTCCTGTTTTGATTCCATTACCGCAGTACGTGTCACTTTACAAAAAGGATTAAAGAAATAGTTTGAAGTGTCAAATAAGGTGGTTGACTTTTACTTGGCCCTTAATTTGCTCAGGGAACTTTAGGCAGCCATTCAGCACTGAGCAGGTAAATGAGGAAGAGGAGAGAACATCTTCACATCTTTTCTAGCCATTTCTAGCCCAGAAAAGAGAAGTAATTATGGACGTTCAGTCCGATTAGACCCTGTTTTACCACTTTGCTCTACCTGTGGCAAAAGCTGAATGGCTTAGGCTGCCTCGTGACTTCTTTAGCCCAAGGAAATTGCCCTAAAGGTTGTATACAGTGTGTATCTGTTGAGGAGAATCCTTTAATATGTTAAGACACCTGATATTCATACTTCAGTGCATAGTATTTAACCTGCCTGACGTATAAGGCTGAAGAATTTACCTGACTGCGTGGATTTCTCAGGTTTAGGGAAAAAGTACTAGCTTCATTGTACAGAATAGTAAAAATAGAAGGGGAAGGGGAAAAGAAGTACCCCCTTTCTCAGAAGGCACTGCTGTATAGCTTGAACCGAGTGAGCAAATGTGGTCAGCATTGTTTCCCTGCAGACCTAGTGCCTGATCCAGGCCAAACTCATCAGCTTCCATCTTCCCTGCTCATCTCAGAATTACAGCTTCAGTTCCATCAGTCTCCCAGAATCATTTTAAGGATTTTTGGGTGGGTGTATTTTGTTTGTTTTGTGTTTAACTACTTTATTTTTTATTTTTTTCCCCTTCCCGAAGTGCTCTGGTCGAAGGGATTTTTAAACTTTCTAAGCTTTTTTTTTTTTTTTTTTTTTTTTTTTCCACTGGAACAGAGCTGCTAGCAAGCTGGCCTCGAGCCAGCCACTGCATTGGTACTGACTGGGTGTATTTCCAGTTGACGTCAATTTACCTTCCGGTTATCGCATCGAGTTGGCTTTTTGCTCTGGCATTACATCTTCGCATAGCTCTTGTGCTTTCCAAAGGACTGACGCAGACTTTTTTTGATCCCATATCAAATTTCAAGCAGCAATTTAATAGCGCTTCTCGGCATGAGCACCTGCATACTCTGTCTTTATTTGTAGGATAGCCTTAAATATCACCAAGGGGTGATACCTGAGGGGTGAGCTTGGAGCAAGCTGCAGTCATCCAACACTGCAAGGCTTTGCAGTATGACAAATCTTTAAGGGAATCCGTTTCCTTCTGCCTGTTTGTCTTTCTCCCTAGGCAACTGTTAAATTTGGAAAGGACCGAGCTGTATGGATGTGTTCCTCACTTTGTTAAGGTCCTTGTAGAGTGTTTAGAGACTGACCTATATAATTTCATGCTTTATGGGTTGAGGTCTAGGTGAATTATTGTATGTTACAAGCAGAATTTCACGTTGGCGTAAAGCTTGCATGCTTTGTAATAGAGATAATTTCTTTACTTTTAGCTTCGTTAGGCAAGTCTCCTCAGCTGTTTTGAGCTGAACGCCAAAGAAAATAAACAGACTGTTCTCGAAACTTAGTTTGGCATTGGTAACTAATTTTGTTTAAAGTAGCATGAATGATTGGCAGGAGGAGCATACCTCCAGATTTTTGCTCCTTTGTTGTGAATTCTCGTGATGTTTATAGGATTATGGTCTCATTTCCTTTTTTTGTAATTATTCTAGAGTGAAACTGTAGATGCCTGCAAGCAACAGCTATCTCATGGATGCTTGTTTTAGTAGCCACTGTCTGTGTGCCAGCTCTGGCTCCGCTGTTGCCCGCAGAGGCAGATCTAGTTCTCTTAGATTATGATTCTGTTTGAAATCACTTAAACCTCTTTTGGGAGTTTTAAGATCAGGGAGTCTTTTTTTACTGGCTGGAGATTAGTAGGTCTCACGTGTATATGAGGAGGGTTGATCTCCAGAGCAAATGGAAGTCCACCCATGCGCTCTGGTTCGTGGGGAATTGGGTTGTATAACTGGCTTTTTTAGTTACTAATTGGAAACAAAAAAAATCTGCTGGCATTCATACTTCCCTGTCTCGTACACAGATACGTGTTTGGGGATAATTTGGAAGGAGAAGACTTCAAAGATGAGGGTGATCAAAATAGCAAATGAGAATAAACTACAAGTTTGGTAATTATGCTAGAGGAAAAGGTGCTATTAAATGTGAAAACATCAGTAAATTGCCTGTAAAGCTAAAGGTTTTGTTCCTTGAACACTGGCATGATCCTACCTGGAATTATTCGTTTCTTTAGCGGGGCCAAGGGGAAATTGAGAAGTTAAAAGATGACAAATGCTGCCCAAGGAAAGGAGATGGATGATTATATACAGTGAGGCTGAAACATACCTAGTGGTGAAGAGAAAGCTTGTGCTGATTGTCCTGAAATAGATCCAAAGTAGAAGTCAGAGTAACAATTGGTTTTTCTTGGAGCGTGGAAGGAGAAAGGAACAGGGAGTTGGCGTCTTAACTAGCTTCTAGTACAGGACTTAAGGACTCTCTTCGGGGCTGCTGCTTCATCTTTTCCTTTCTTAGACTTTTTCTTTATTGAATTTGCCAGATAAAGCCAGTGGAGACGAAATGTGGTGCTTGGGTCTCATTAGACTGAAATTTCTGGGAATATTTAAGTTCAAATAAGAAAAATATTTCTAGGAACAAGCCAAGAGAAGCATGTCTCTCCTCTTCACGCCCTGCTGTGATTCTTTGTAATGCCTCCGCACTCGAGTGCTGCGTGAGCAGAGAGTTCGGAGCCAGGGAGCTTTTGAAAAAGAGAATTCAGACTTCAGCCCAAGAAACCTGAAGTTCCTTTCTCAAAAAGCTTGAGCCTCCAATCCACCTCATCACAACCAGGCACCATCCTCACAGTGTTGGTTGAAGCTGGGAACTGTTTTTTTTGTGTAATCCAAGCGCCCACAGCCCATGGATGTTACAGGAGCAGGAGAGTTGTTCCTATCTCATGACCTTCCATGTATCTCAGATGGGACAGGGCTGCTGGATGGTGTGACCAGCATTCCCTGGAAAAAGGCAAGGTTCTTTAGAAGAATATCATACAGTTAGATGGCACTGAAATGCAAATGCTGAATGGGCTGGCTTAAGTGTCGCTGCTGTCCATATTTTTTATCAATTTACACATTTTTTATTGATATGTAAAATGCAGCATTTTTTTAAAAGCTCAGTGTTAAGTGAACTGTAGTGGCATCAGGGAGATGGGATGCACCTCCAAAAAGGCTGAGGAAGAGGCTGGAAAGAAGTTCCTAGCAGTGGAAATAGCTGTGCCGAGTGCAGGTGAGACCAGGATACTTGGCACACCATTTTTTGACCAATTTGGTTGCTAGCTGGAGTCAACATTCCTAGAGGAGGAGGGAAACCCCTTGCAACATGTGGCATCCCCTGGTCTGGCCCTAGCTGCCTTGATGTGTTTGTTATCAGGGGAAGATGGCCAGAACATGGCATGTGCCATCAGAACCAGCACACCTTCAGCCACCACTTTTATTGCAACTTTTGGGGTTATTTAAGTTGGACATTAAAGTGCATTACTGAGTCAGAGCCAAGCAAGTTTTAGTTATGGTAGCAGTGTAATACATGCGTAGCACTGAGGTCCCTTTTAATTTCATATAATCAGCTCTGTACTCAAGGGGTTACTTAACTTCTCCCCTCAATTTTCTAGCATGTCAGTCTCTCTAACCTGTTAAATGTCTCCAGTGGTAGCTTCCAGAAAGCCTGCAAATTTATTCCAGCACCCTGCTGGAAGTATAGTGCTGACTGTACTTTAGGCAGTCTTTTTTCTTTCTTGATGCCATGTCAAAATTAACCTTTCTGAAATATTTTCAAGGGTTCTTGCAGTTAGATTTGCCTTTTTATACTAGCCCTTTATGTTTGTGACTTCTTGCTGTTTTCATCCTTGGGCCTTCTTCTCTGGAGGTTCTACCTTGTTCAAACTTTAAACTTGACTTCTCAAGCTGCTTAATATTTTTAGTGCTTTTTTTTCGTTGCTAGTTAGTGCAAGGTGTCCAGAAGCAGCTCTCTTACTGTAAATTAGACCCTATGAGCCTTCATAGCAGTATGAATACCTGATTTATTTTTAGACCTGCTCCTTTTAATGAATTTGCATTTAGGCATAGGATGATGTTGAGCCATTATAACTCCTCAATACGCTTTCACAAGGCCCGTGTAACCCTGCACTGCTTTGTGTGGCTGATTATTCCTTTGGAGAATGGTGTTTTGTACCCGGCCTTATTAAATTGCATGTTGTTTCATCATGCTAACGTGGAGGAGATGAAAAAGCAGCCTGAAGCCTGTCTGCCAGCAGGCTGGTCTGTCCGAGCTCTGCATAAGGTCTGTGGCTGAATGGGTAAATCCTGCACTTTTGGCTGTCCATATACTGAAAATGCAGAGTGATGCTGATCCTGGAGCACATGTCCAAGGAACGATCCTCTTGATTCATGGTTTCATTTTGATATCAAACTCGTGATGGCTATTCTCATTAAAGTTATTTGACCCATTTGCTATTTCTTGCAACCTTCATCTACATGATGCTTCACTCATTTGCCTTGGAAATACCATACAAGCCTCAAAAGCCCTATGGAAACCAGGATGGATAATAGTTATTGCTCATATTCCCATCCCCTAGGGCCTGCTGCCCTGTTGAAGAAGAAATCAGGTTGATGCAATACAGTTTGTTGCCAAATCTATGTTGGCTGCTATTTGTCGCCTTCTCCAGCTCCTAGATGCCTACACATTGTTTATGTCTCCTTTTATTGATCCTTGTTTTTCTCCTGGGAATTAAAGTTAAGCTGGTAGAAATATAATTCCTGACTGTTTTTTCCTCCTGTGCACACACATGCTCTCCCTTAATGTTTTTGCTTGTCTTCTGAGTTTCTTCTTTTCACTTTTTCTTCTGTTGGACAGTACACTGCAGATAGGCACAGACAGGCAGGAGGTAAGAGATTAGGAGCCTGTAAGGGCCTGGATAACTTCTTAAGGAAACTCAAAAAAGGGCTAAGGTTTGTTAAAGAACAAGTAACTGAAAACAGCAGTCAGGGTGGAGGAAGATACTGCATCCACTGTGTATCAGTAAGATATTAAAGGAGAATAATACTATGGACAAGCTGCTTGAGAATTCACTCTAAAAATGTTTTATCATCCTGAGCAAAGAACATTTTTGGTTGTGCGCTTTGTGTGGTTTGGGCGTGGGTGAGACTTTTATTCCTTCTCTAAGTCCTTGCCCCAAACAAGCTTTTGAGATGAGCTGTTCTGGCAGCAGAAAAAGGTTACTGTTTAAAGCTTTTATTTTTCTTTTTTCCTTCTATGCTCAAGAGGTTCGTGCTCCCGAAGAGCAGTTTTCCTGGTTTAATGCTCATTGAGACAGTATCACGTTTGTCCCTAGGAACGCTGTTGTTGTGAGCAAGAAGGTTCACCTTCCTTGGCAAAGATACCTGCTGAGGAGGCTAAATAAAAGGGTTTTTAGGGCTCTGTCAAGTGCTCTCACAACCCTAAAAGAAACCATCTAACTTGCTCAGCCAAGGGGGCAAACTCTATTGCTGATGGGAAAATGTATTTTACTCTTATTGCTGTTATCACACCTATGGACAGTAGTTTTAAAGACTGTGCTAAATAAAACCAGCAACTCCAAAGCCGTTGGGGCTTGTAAGCAGCTTTATTTTTTTTTTCTTGTGCAGTTAATGACACTTTTTTCACTTGTTCCTCAATGTCTTTCTGCAGTTCCAGCTTCTTGCTTCGGCTCTGTTCAAGTCTGGCTCAGATTTCACCACTCTTGGTGAGTATTGTGTGTCAGAAGAATTATACTAAATATTTTCACTGTAATAAGGATCGTTACTGTTTCTGCTGACTTTTTGACAGCAAAAGCCTACAGCTCACAGTAATGTTCTATAGTTTTTAAATTTAAGTACACAGAGTGCCTCTGGATTGAGAGAGCACTTGCAATGACCAGTATCCAATGCCCCAAGGGCCACATTGAAAACGTCTGTCACCAGTGGCTTTAAATCCATGTCTCCATGGATCATTTTGTCTCCTGTTACATCTGATGCTTTAGTGTTACCCAAATAAACAGAAGCTTTGGTTAGAATAAAATAACTTCAGTCACGTTGTTTAGGAGTCTCACAGCATGACTACAGATCTGTTTGCTGTGATAACTGCAATTCCTGGAGTAGTTTGGTTCGTTCTGTTCTTTGCACAACTAGTTCTTTGGGCAGTATGTCAAGACCTATGAAGAGTGGCGTGTAGGTCCGAAAACAGGAGAATTGAGCCAAACTCGTTATTTATTTTGCTATTATATCTAGCAAATGCTCTTGGTTAGTTATCCCGCCAAAGGAAGAAAACTCAGTTTGAAAGCTAGAATTTTTCCCTTGCCCTATTTTTAAATATTCTGAAAGTTTGGTTAGTTTTGCTACCGTAGCACCTAGAATGGCTTATGCTGTCCCTTTATACTAGCCACAGAACAAGGTTTCTGAAAAGATCTTGTCCATACTGTCAAAGATATTTAGCATTTCGGTTGTGCTTTAGTAGATCTATTTCTCCATTGATCTTATGCACTAAAATATTACAGCTTTTAATTTTTTCAGATGTTGATTTGACACTGTAAATGCACTTTAACAGTATCTGTAGATAACTATTGAATGCAAAATGATGTAGTAGCATTTTAAGGAAATGCATTAAGATGTATTTACAGATTGGCTTTACAGATAGAAGGCACATACATTGTATTGCTTCTGAAAGAAAAATAATCAAAAAATACTCCTTGCTTTGATTAACTTAGTTGACTTTGATTAATTGAAGACTGCATTTGCTGAATGAAAAAATATTCCTTTGAGATGGAAGTGATATAAAATAGAAAGGAATGGAAATCCCTGATGCCCAGACTATTGTTCTTGGCCATTGAGGACTAAAGTGTGGGGATCTGGATAAACATGCTTCTGTGGGAGGGTAAATCCAAACCCTGTCAGTTGGAGGCACTTGGCAAAAGGAGTCTGCAAGATACCCGGGCCAGGGCTCAGCTTGGGTCCTTGGTACAGCCTGGTGATTAAATTCTGCACATACCTATGTGTGCTTGTGGGAAGGGGAGCCAGCAGCTGGCTGAATGCAAAACTACAGGTGGGAGCTGGGTTATAGTTGTGCTCATAACTATATACAATGATGGATAGCAAGTCAACATCCATTCCCAACGGGTGGCTGGCGTATTCAGCATATCGCTGAGCGTTTAAAGCAGTCAGCACTGACTTGCTCTTGCTTCTCTCCCTCCCGCAGGATTTTCCGACGTCGATCACACTTACGCGCAGAGGACTCAGCTCTTTGATACACTAGTCAACTTCTTCCCAGACAGCATGACCCCTCCTAAAGGCAACCTGGTAGACCTCATCACGCTGTGACGGAGCAATCACTGGACATGTGGAAGAGGGGAAAAGCGTCCATTTTCAGTATTTTAATTTTTTTACTGCATTGATTGACTGCTGGGATGAAGTAATATAGTAACCCCGAGGTGTTTCAAAGGGGTTTTATACTTGTATGGTGAATCCCTGAAGCTTTTCCCTTGGAGTAGGTTAATAAAATGTAACTGACATACTTCCGACTAAATATATATATTTTTTTCTGACTTTGAATTTTGAGTTAGCAAGTGTAAGAAATAAATAGGGCTGGCGGGGAGGGAGGGAAAAGAGAATAAAACCCAATCCTACTGTGATCATTTTGCCCACAAGGGAAAACTTTGAGTTTCGTGTGTTGTCTGGAATTAAAGAGGATGGGTTTTATTTTGGGTTCCTTGGCAAGGGGGTTGGTTCCTTTCTTATTTGTGGCTAGTCATGATATAGTGCTTTACCCTACAACCTCACCCTCAGCAGCTGGATAACTTGGCAGCAGGACCGCAGCATGTGTTGAGGTAATAATAATGTATGTGTCTTGAGTCTTGTAATCACAGTGCGTTGTGTGAAGGGGGGCATCTATCACAGATTCTGTCCTCTAGCGTGAGAACCAGGCTGAAAGGGGTACGTAATTGCATTCGATACCCAGCCCAGGCCTAAATGCCTGTCTTCCACACACTGAAGCCTTCTGTTTGGACCTCACAGTCAAGTGGAGACCTCAGAGAAGCCCTCAGAAAACGGGAGTGCAGGTTGTCCGCGCAGAGCCGTTTTTGTGGATTGTTTTGTTTCGCTGCCGTGCTCTTCTGGTGAGAAACCTCACGGGTCCTTGCAGTGCTCTGCAGACCTGGGTCTTCCATGCACACGCTGAACCTCTGCAACCTGACTCCGGCTTGGGTGTAGGGTTTCTGCAGCAGGATGTCTCCGTTTCCCTACGTGTGTGCTTCTGCCTGTGCGTTTGTCAATGTGTAAATGTGAAGAGGCTTGTTCCAAACAGCTTGTCTCCCTTCCCTGTAGTACAGCTCACTTTTTTTTCAATGCACTTGAGGGAGCCCTTTTTAGCAGAAACCTCTTTAAAAAGCAAGCTCATGTGCATATACATATATAAATATATATAAATATATTCTTCCTTACAGAAAACCTTTATAAATAAGATAAGAGCTTGGTGCTGCTCTGAGGTGGAATGAAGAATATGCATACTCCACATTAGCAACTGCTCGCCTCCAGTGTCAGCAAGCATTCAGTACAAACTGGCTGATGTAAATATTTATATGAAACTGCAGAGCTTTTTGTCTGGAAACATTCGTGCCAGTAAGGGTATCATTGCTGCACTCACTGTGGCTACACACGTCCTGTTGAACTTGATGGAAGTCTTATGTCTGCAAAGATTAATTGGGCTTTGTAAATAAAAGAGGTAGCGAAGCGTCTTTTTCAGAGCTTGAGTGTCTGCTTGCTTTGATTCCATCGTGTTCCTTTCTTAACATGTTCTGTGCAACATATATAGTACATTGAGAATAAAATTAAAAGCTAGTACTAGCATTTAATCACTCGGAAGGGAACAATGTCGGGCTTTGATTTTTTTCTTCAGGGAGGACTATACAAATAAAGTGCTATTAAGTAACCTGTAACTTAATACTGTTTAGAAATTGTGCACTTCGGTGGATCGCAAATCCATTGTCTGCGGAAGAATCCACGGAGTACATAGTGCCGTACGTGAAATCCGATTGAATTGTTTCTCTGAAACATTGCATTTTTTTTTTTTCCAGTGGCATGGAAAGTTTTACGTCACTGCTGGACTTTACGGCGTGCTTCTCTTTGGCGCTTTGCTAACTTAAGTAGGGCTTATGAGCTGAATGTAGATATCAGCGGTGCTAACCTTAGGAGTATTCCAGCTGAGGTGGTGTTTCCAGTACGATCGACCCGAGCGCTTTAGGTAGAACTAAGCTAAACACTTCTGCCCTCCAGATTTTAAATTTATGGTGCTGTTGTGCTCCCTTATTGCACCATCTCATGACCTATGTACTCTTTCCAACTACAGCCAGATGATAAGCTTTTTTTCCCCCCTTTTTTTTCTTTTATTATAGCAGCTTTCTAATCAACCAAGCTCTTGGTAAAGTTTTATTCCTACCACTTAATATGACTGTGTGAGGCTGAACCCCAAAAGAAACAACTAGCTTGAGAAGCAGCAGAAAACAGTGCAAGTTGAGGAATAACTAATGCTTTATGGACAGTGTTGCTACCGAGCAGGGCACCACTTGGGGCTTGTTTTGCCTTACAGAAATTTGATCAAAACTTCTCTGAGTTAGGCGTGCATGCAGGGCTCATTTTTTATAGCATAGCTGAGTTGCTTACGTTAAGAACTAGGTGAACTTGCTTCTGTAGGACTGAATCCTAGCTAATGAGAGCACTTGGGGACGATCAAATATTGACCTACCTTCATCCCGAGCGAACTGATCTCAGCTCGGATCCCTGGCCCTGGATTATGAGCAGTGATTAACGAGCAGGAGCTGCTATTTACTCTGTTTCTGAGCATTTGTGGAGCAGCAGAGGCACCCTGTGGCCAGAGAGGTTAATCCAAAGGAAAGACTTCACAGGTTTGCCAAGAGTATTCACTCATTGCCTATGCTTAAAGCTAAGTGTCAGAATTAAATAATTTTTCTTTACCATTTTTTAATGTTGTTTGATTTTAAAATAATAAATAAAAATCCTGATCAGTGAGGTATAAATTTCCCTTAAAATTAGCCATTAACAAGCTCTTACAAGGACAGTTCACTGGATTTAATTACGTGATGATCTTCAAAGATACTGGCAATATTCCAGGAATGTATTAGGTATTAGTGTTATGGAAATACTGAAGTACAAACTGCAAACGAATCCACCTGATCTGAAAGTAGCCACTTGAAAATGTGTCATAGCATTGTGCGTGCAGTGTTATAAATACACAGGCTGTACCTGAGCAGTATTAAAACCTCACTTCATATCTGGGAAAGTGCAGTCATGTCTGCTTTGTAGCTTAAAAGATGGCATTAACATGTGCTAGATTTGCAGGTGACTACAAAACTAGCACTGCATAGTCTTTGCACTACAATAGTTTATCTCTGAATTGTATGTTCACCTGTAAATAAGACATTGCAAAAAGATGCCTATTCTTGTCAAATATATATTCTTGTCAAATAGGCATTATGTTATAATGACTGGGGTCTTTAAAGCCAAAGTTACAAGCTTGTGGTATGTTTTATAAAGCTTTAAGAAGTTAGTGGGATGAATTTCATGTGGATGTATCAAGACTTCAGTCCTAATTTAGCCTCTTTAAAATTCTTCTGGGACTGGTGAGCTGCTCTTCACTACCACTAGCAGAGGGGCTGACCTTGCAATATTGTTCAATAAAAGAGCTTTTTGGAAAATGTGACAGCATGCTTCATGCAAACAAAGTTGTTCCCGTGAAGAGTTTGTCTTGTACAGCCCTCAAGGTGATTATGAGGCAAATGTCCTCAAGAGTTTTTCCAAGTTTCTTTCTCTAAGCAAGTGCTGCTGTGGGACTAGGGCTTATCACATTGCTTTGGTGTCGGATGGCAGTAGGATCTACCAAGATGTTCTTACAAAGAAGACTAACCGTTGCCTTGCTCTTCCTTTCGAGGTTATCTTTTGGTTTAGGGAGATCAGAAGATATTGCGAAGCGATGAGTGAAATTGGTTGGGTTTTGTTCATTTTGGCTCTTGTAAAGACATGCCTGAAATGCACATTATGTGCAAATGTCTCTTCCTCTTGTTGAGTGCAATGAGAAATGAGAGCTTTACCCCAAAAATGTTCAGTTTGCCCTTTCTCTGGGCAACATCCAGTATGTGTGATTTAGATAGTAGTACGCACCCACATAAATAAACAACTGGGTTTTGATTCTGTTTGTGATTGCTCTGGNACATGCCTGAAATGCACATTATGTGCAAATGTCTCTTCCTCTTGTTGAGTGCAATGAGAAATGAGAACTTTACCCCAAAAATGTTCCGTTTGCCCTTTCTCCAGGCAGTGTCCAATATGTGTGATTTAGATAGTCATATGCAACTAAGTAAACTGGGCAACTGGGTTTTGATTCTGTTTGTGTTTGCTCTGGGTGCACTTGCTCTTGGGTCAAGCAGCGTGTTCCTGCTCGTGGCCTTATTGGCCAAGCTGTGCTGTCATTTTGATAAATCTATCTGTAAAAATGGTGTTTTTGTCTCTGAAATGCTCATTTTGTTCAGTGACAGCAAGAGTGAATCAGGGAAGCTTTCCTAAAGATGAATTAAAGCTTTATCTCTGTGAAGACCTTACTGGAGTAAGGATGACGGCAGACTTGCAGACTTAAATTGGCTTCTTGAAATCTTTTGGTCACTGGTTACAACGACTGAAAACTGAAATGGTTGAGTTACTGAGTTATCAGAATGATGGGAAATACCTGTTTGGAAGAGTCTGGCATCTTGTCAGATGCCTTAGACTAGTGGCAGGAGATTCCCATAGCTTGGGGTGTGTTGGCTTTTTAACCATAAGCCATAAATGTCACAGCCTCGGTTGACTCTCTCTTCTCCCATAATAGTCTCCATCCAAAGCAGAGTATTATGGACCATTATTTTCTGTGGAGGTTTGTAGAACAGCTGTTTATTTACTTTCCTAATGTGCTAATTATTAAAGGGAGTTTCCTTTGTCACAATATTATGCACCAGTCCTGCGCTGCTCTGTAAGCTTGAGGTTGTGGGTGCTGCAGGAAATGAATTGTGAACTTCAATCAGAGTTCGGGGAGGAGAAAAATGCATATTATTTCCTTCTGTTATTGTAACAACAAAAATTATCCAGTGTTAGTATTAATGTTACTTCTTTTAAATGCAAAATTATAGCAGGTACCGATTATGTTAATACTGTTAGTTCTGTTGGTGCTGCCTGTATTTCTGAATTAAGAAGGAAATACTTTTATAGAGTTTATTGGATGAAACTTTTAGAGTGGGCTGGCTCCATGCAGCCTTAAAACTTGAATCCTTTTATACCTTGGTACATGCAGTGGTTCTTTTGATGTGGTACTGTGCTGCTTTGGAGGAAATGGCAATAATAGTTAGCTAAATGGTGGGTACTTTTGTATTTGGAAGTTGAAAAAAGTCTTGTCAAAAGCTTGAGTCCCTGTGTTTAAATTTTACTGTGTTACTTATGGTTGGCTCGGAGTTAAGAAATGTTTAGTTATTGTCAAGGGTAATCCTGATGGTAAAATTAATGTGCATCTCCTGAAGTACTTGTGCTGTTGTATAGCTGTAGTTATGATAGAAAGAGATGATCCCAGTTATAAAAAAAAAAAAAAAAAAAAAAAAAACCTATTTTTCTTACTAAGGGAAGAATCCTGAAAGCTCTCAAGATCTTGACCAATTTTAGTCTATCCATTTAGATATGGAGACAGGGCTTATTCTGTGAAAGGCAAATTTATGGAAAGTTATGTGACTTGTAGTATTATAGTATGTAAGATGTAAATATTGGTGAAAAAGAATATAAATGTACTGTCAGACAAGGAACTGGACACTTTTTGTTGTTGAAAAACTCATGGGTATGGTAGTTCTCCTAACCATATCCTGTCATGGAAAAGGTTTTGCTAGAATTTTTTTTTCAAGTTGTGGTAATGAGTTAAAGGCAAAATCTGTTTTGCTGAAAGCTTCTGATTATGAAAAGGCTGAAAGCTTCTGATTATGAAAACTCAAGAGTGGAAAATGTCTACTGAAATGAAGCAATTTTAGCAGTTTGCTTGGACAAACTGACTCCAGGTGCCTCCATCTGTAGGTGATGGATCCACACTGTTTTACCGTGATTGTGTTTGTCATTTGAGAGTTTCATAAAGAACTGTCACCACTCATGACATTTGAGGAGTGCTCATGGATGAGGGGCTGTATACAATTCCAGTTAGATCTCGAGTTTTGCAAGGCTTCATCTTCCAGAAGTACTGCTCCTAAAAGTAAGATATTGCAGCTGTCTCCTTTGCTTTCATGTGTTCAAACTCAATATGTCAATGTGGTGAACTCTGGATACGTTGTACCTGCTGTGACCTAAATTCACGGCTTTGCTTCTGAGTATTTACAGCCTTAGACTTGCTTAAGCTGCTGTCAGTGCATCACTTCAGTACCATGAAATCTTAATTTAGACGAGGCAGAGCCGCAGGTACGTGGTGTCTTTGCTTCCAGCTGTGTTTGCTGTAAGGCAGCACGGCTTAAGCTGACAAACTGGAGGCTGTAGGTATTTGAGTGCTGTCAGAATTCAGTTGGCTGAATTCAACTCTAGTTCCTGAAAATAAAAAAGCAGGATGAAGGAAGAGTTCAAGGTTTGCTGTATTTGTGGGTTTGCTACTAATCTCCAAGGACAATCTGCTGGCATATATGGTGGCGTCATGAGCAAAGCGTGATCTCCATCTGTTGCCCCCTTCCCACTGACTTTTTCCCCAAGAAATTTGCTATTGAAGATTTTGCTATTGAAGTGGGCTGCACCTTTGGACTTCCTGAAGCTTAAGGGAAAATCTACTGAGGGACCAAAGGTGACGAAAGTTGAATGGTGGTTACGAGGCACCAGGTTCTCTGTCAAACCCTAGACCCTTCCTTGCAAAGCTCTTCAGGGCCTGGAAAGGGTCAGAGGAAATGGGAAAAGATACAGACTTGGTCAAAGAGGTGGTTGACCACATGAGTATGTGTTCAAGATGTGCTTTGCTCATGGGGAATGGCTTTGAATGCTCTTCTCAAGCAGCTCTGCCATCAAGAGCTGCCTCCTCCGTGTGACATGGATTCTCTGGTTGCGTTTACAATCGGGGCTGATGCAAGACGAGTGTTTTCAAGTCCTGGAGCTTTGCCTTGGGCCTTGACCCACCATAAAGCTCATGAGGACATTGAGTACACCTCTTAAAGACTTATTTCCCCCCCTCCTTCTGCTGCAGTTGCAAAGACTGGTCTTAAAACTGTTAAAATACATAAAAGGTTGGGCAACTTAATCAACTGTCAGGCCACAATTGGCAGGCCTTATGTTATAACCTAAAAATGTTCCAAGCTTTGAAATGACCGCTGCTAGTGGTGTTAGGATGGTCCATTTTAAGTAATTTATTACTTTTTAATTAATGAGGACAGAGAGCTAGACCAAAACAGGATTCAGTGATAAGCTGATAAGACTCTAGACACCAATGGACAGATTTCTCTCACCTGTGATAAGAAAAAATACTTCAAATGTCCTGAGTTGGTATCTACTCAGCTCTGGGGTTGAAAAAGGGCTTATCCATTCAATAACCTACTGTGAGGGTGGCATTTTTTTCCTTTTTAGCTTTGATAAAAAGCTCAGCTCTCGCAAGAGGAAAATGGTTTTATAAACCTGTATTTTTTCCGCTGTCAAGTCAGCTGCTTCACGGCAAAGCGTGCAGCCTGAACAGCAGCTGATGTTTCTGCATTTGTTTATCCTGCAATAATTTGTTTCGTCAAAAGATGACAGCCTGCAGCGTGGTCCATGCTGAGAAACCTTGAATTAATTGCCTTGCATCCAGAATTTGACAAAAGCATGATTTTTGAGTGCATGGAGAGCTTATACTGGATAAAAACATCTACTTGATTTTTTCCCTTTTGTCTGCTCTGCTAGTTGGAAGGACAGACCATCAGTGGAAGTGGAATATTTCCTTCCGTTCTTCCATATCATTCCTGTCCTTTCTCCCTTTATCCCCCAGTTAATGTGTGGATGTGCAAAATTTTTCCTTCTCTAAGTGGCCCTGCTGGATAAAGAAGCTAGTGCCATATAGAGTGGTGGCTTGTCTGTCTGCACCTTTGATGTTCCTCATCTTCTTGTCCTCCACACTGCTGTGTGGTCTCCAGGAGTCGATTACCCCCATGTAGTGCTTGAAGGTCTGAGTGCTTTGAGTTTCTTGTCCCAAATTTGGACCGTTTTGATGCATCACTGGAAGAAACTGCCTGTCTACTGCAATCCCATGGACTCGGGTCTATGTCTGAGTTGCCTTTGGTTTGTTTTGGGCTGAAGTAAGAAGTTAAGGACAGTCCTGGGCACAAGGGGAGCATGGGACAAGCATGGTAACCTGCAAAAATGTTTTATTTAGCAGGAAGAGTATTGGCTAGTGCTACATGGAGCCCACGGGACTGTTGTGCAATGTAGTGGTGAAATGTGGTCCATGTTACACCCAGGTGGCCCATGGTGACTGCACTTCCCACCCTTGGATTACAAATAAACACATTATTACCTTGTTTTTTTCTTTTTTCCTTCCCAGCCTGGAGTGTTGATTTGCTTCCTGGGCATAACTTTTCTTTTAATAATTTCTGGGTCGATTTGTAAACCCCGTTCTGTAAATATAAGAATGAGTGATATGAGGAATATCTCCCAATGTAGTTATGTTGTATGTAATGTACATAAGGAGAGAATGTATTTTGTTCATTTTTTTTCTTAATAAAAATATATATATGCCAGCAGAAGTGTTTAATATCTGTTTGCTTTTCCATACCTTGTTTCTGAGAATGAGGATGAGCCTGTCTCTTGGAAGCAGTTGTGATCCGTGATGTCTGGACACCAAACTTAGCTCCTTCCGAGATGTCTCTGCTGCCTCCCTTTGCGCCGCAGGAAAGCCAAGAATGTCTGTTATCCCACAAAACTGCTAATTAGCCGGGTCTGTATCCCATAAATCCAGTGTTGTAAGAACTTTTTTATTGGGAAGGAACACAGAGCTAAACATAGGCTGATGCAAACCGCTGCCTTTTCATTCTTGAAGCAAACGGGATGAGCGTTTTCCCACCCGCCCCCGCTTTTTCTTGCGTAAGTGGAAACTTGTTCCGTGCAACGTGGAACAAAATGTTTTGTTTTCGCCACGTGAAGGGGAATGGCAGGGCCGAGCTGCCCACGCGGGTCCTGCTGTGCAGGGGCCCAGCTCCGTAGGGTGGTTTTTGCTGTGACCAACCACAAGGTGAAGCCAAAGAGCAGAGCTTGAGGGTAGTTGCACAAACTGGCTGGTTCAGTGGAACAGCAGCTTTCAGCCCAAACCTGAATTTGGCCAGAGCTTGTCCCGTTTCCAAACCACCCCATGAAGGACATTCGCGCCATCACCCCTGACACCTTCATGGCAGCATCTTGTCCCTGCATGCCCGTGTCCCCATTGAATACCTTAGGAGATGGAGCAAGATCTCCAAGGAAGCTCCAAGCTCTCTGGCCATGGTTGGAGCAGGGGGAATGGCTCATGCTCAGTGTCCCCCTNGCCATCACCCCTGACGCCTTCATGGCAGCATCTTGTCCCTGCATGCCCGTGTCCCCATTGAATACCGTAGGAGATGGAGCAAGATCTCCAAGCTCTCTGGCATGGTTAGAGCAGGGGGAATGGCTCATGCTCAATGTCCCCCTTTGGGGTCATTTGAAGACACTCTTAGCCCCAGCTGTGGTGGGGCCACCCTTGTCCACATCGATCTAGGATCCTACCCTTGTGGTTTTACAATGTTTTCGATTACGGGACGTTTTTCCACCACTGTGCAGTAGATGCACAGAGCCCTCCACGGCTGGATCCCCCTGAAGGTCTTGGATGGCTTTTTCTCCATCTTGGCCAAGTCTCTCCATGTTTTCCCTAGCAGGAGCCTGCAAAGCCTGTGATGGTGGCTCCAAACAATAGCTGGTTGTGACATCTAAATAATTTATGGTTACAGCTCTTGACTAAAAGCTTGGGTTTTTTTTTTTTTTTTTTTTCTCCAAAATCTGCCAAAAAACGACTCTTTTACATAAGAACCTTTATTGACAGAAATACATGGTGCTTTCAAAATATAGCTGTAGGAAAACGCAAGAATAATCTCTGCAATCCAGTTTCTCAGTCCATTCCAGTGTAAATCAGACTCCTGTCCCCGAGAGAGACGCACGCGGCGGGCGACGAGCGGGGGGCTCCGCGCTCCCACCGCCGCCTCCGGGCGCTCGCGTCTCCGGACGGAGGGAAAAGTCACAGTAGGAGCTTGGGCCGGGCGCAGCCGGGCGTCTCCGCACGTTCCTCGCGATCCCGCAAAGAGGGGAGTCTCTCGCGAGGACATCCGAGCTGCTCGTAGGAGCCTCACCCGGAGGTACGAACAGGGATCTGCTTGTACAGCGAGTCTGGGGTTAAAGCTGTTTTGGGATGGGGAGACAAGAGGGAGGAGAAAGGAAGGGGAAGCTTGGGTTTTTTTTTTTTTAACGGGACAGGAGGAAGGGAATAACGGGGCAGGAGGAAGGAAATAACGAGACGGGTTTTCTTTTTGGTCTAACAGTGATGGCTACAGTCTACCCAGGGGAGTATTAAGGCCCGAGATGATCATCGCTGCACTTCCTACCTGATCGTTTTGCGAACGGCATCGACTTTAAAAACTTGCTTTTTTTGTTATTTTTTTTTGTTTGTTTGTTTTCAGACGCAGTATTTCTTTAAATAAGGGAAGGAGGAAAAGAAAATCTACTATAAAACATCAGCGCTTTTAAAAAATACGATGTCTGGAAAAATAAATAAATGTACAATTCCTATTCAAATATAAATTGTTATAAGCACTTTGCCGAGCAGTCCGTGTCTTCCCTGTTCTCCGCTCCTGGAGACTTGGAGCTGCTCCGGCGCCAGCCCCGCTCTTGGGGTGGCTTTGGGAAAGTCTTTGGACCTGATTCATTAAAGGCGATGGGATTTTTAGGCATGTGCCTAAAGCCTTCAGCTTTTTCTTCATCTCTTTTTACTTGTTTTTATCTCTTTTTACTCGTATTTATTTTTAGTTTCCCCCTCCCAAATTAGTTCCCCCTTAGTGTGGTGCACATGGCTAACGAACGGCACTTAATATATACATAAAAAAATAGATGGGTTTGAAGGTTCAAACCCTGTCCTCTGTGAACGGCGTCTTCTCCTGATGGAGACACAACTGCCCTGACCTTCATCTATCGGTATTTTGGGTTTCCCCGAGCTTTCCCCTTGGCTTCGGCTGGTCCTGGGCTCTCATTCCCAGCGGGAGCTGCTGGGAAACTCCCAGGTCAGGTCCGACCGTGGACCTTGTGCGTTGGAGCCGGTGGCTTTGGGATCGCCCTGAAAGGGCTGGAAAAGGGAAGGGGGTGTCGGGAGCTGCTTGTGGTTCTTGCAGCTTCCTCCGCAGCTGCTGGCATCTCCCGGCAGATCTTTGATTTTTATTTGCTGTTTTTTCCAATGTTAGGCATCAAAAATGGGGCAGAAACGGCCCTTTCTGCCAGCCGCTGAAGCCCAGCCCTGGGGCGCTCCGTGGGCAGGGAAGGCAGCAGAGCTCCTGGGAGCCCAAGGGCTTCCCGAGGCCTCCCCAAAAATCTGGGGGTATCCAGCGATGCTCCAGCTGCTCCACAAAGGCCGTGAGGAGCTCACAGGGGCTTTTCTGGGGCTCGGGAGGGGAATTCTGTTTGTGTCGGAGTCGTGTGCGTGCGTACGTGGAGGGCGACGTGGTCTCTGCCTTGGGGGGTGCCTTCTCCTCGCGTTTATAGATGCGTGTCCTCCTCCTCCTCCAGCTCATCTTTGAGGAGCGTGTCCAGGGGCACGATCCAGCTGTCGCCCAGCTCGCCGTTGAGGTTCACCTTCTTCTCCTGCATCTCCGAGGAGGTCTCCATCACCTCCAGCGTGGGGTTGTCGTGGTAGCCGTTCTCCATGGTCTGCAGCTCCTCGGTCAGGCGCTGCTGCCAGGAGGGAAGCGGGGACATCCCCGTGAGAGGTGACAGGACCAGGGGTGCCCATCCCGCTTGGGACCAACCCCCCTTGCAGCCAGCGGCACTTCCCAGCTCACTCCAGCTGCCAGCATGTGTGTGCCGATAAGAGTACATATTATATATATAGGTACTTAAGAGCACATATTATATATATTTAGGTATTTAAGAGCACATATTATATATATTTAGCTATTTAAAAGTCTTTGCGGTCAGTGCTTGGAGCAGCTTGTAGCAGCCAGGGGACAGCACAGGCTTCGCGAGGGGGTGATGGGAGCTCCCCCCTTCTCTGTTCCCTTTTCCCACCCGCATGAATGATGCCCCTGGCCCCTTTTCCCACTTCAACCCTGGAGCCTCATCCTGCCCCTTTCCCTGGAGCTGCTCCTGGGTTTTGCCCCCTGGGAGGGCTGCTTCCTGGTGCCCCCATGGGGAGCTCTTTGCATCCTGCTACGAGTCCAGCTTCATCGTTTTTAGGGAGCTTTTTATAGGGAGCAAGGGACTCCCTTGGCAGCAGAAATGTCTTTCTCGTGTCCTTCCGTTCCCCCTCTCCACACCCTTATTTTGCCCTCAGATTTTCAGTGATGCTCCGAAATTGCAGGTTTTCAGGTGCTGCTTCTGCACAGAGGTGGATCAAACTCATCCCCATCGTGCTGGCTGTTGCATTTAAACCCTCTGCAAACCACCCCCATTCTCCCCTCCCCATTTCTCTCCATCCCTCCGTTCCCAATCCACCTGTTTTTTGCCCCAAACACAACCTGCCCATCGCAAATATAATACAACGCGGGATGCTGGCATGGGATGAAATCCGGCAGGAAGGGAAGCACAACGGCTCCTAGGGAACCGCACACAGAGGCTGGTTTAGTAGGTTTTAGTCCTGTTAAAAGCTCTCGAGACCCTCAAAAGCGCCAGGATGAGGATGGGGAAGAAGCTGCGGGGGTTACGGCTCCAGCTCCGGCCCCAACCCGCTCCCTGCCCTGCGGCGGCAGCAACTCACATTAAAGATCAGAGCCACATGTCCATCATCAAACCCGGGGACATCGGGGTGCAGGTGCTGCTTATTTCCAAGGTTTAAATGGGGGAGGAGAGGGGAAACAAAAGAAAAAAACAAAGAAAAACAAAGAAAAACAAAAACAAAAAACCAAAACTTTCACGTCATTTTTGAAAAGAGGTAGGAAAACAAAAGAAAATATAACTTAAAAAAAAGAAAAAGTAAAGAAACGCCCCCAAATAAATGCATGAAGGGGATGAGAAGTTTGCATGGGAGGGTGGTTTGCTCAATCTTCTCATCCTCCTCTTCCTTTCTCTCTTATGCCTCCCTTTGCACAGCTTTAACAGCAAGGGCTCCTTTCTCCATTTGTTTTCCTCCTTTTTTTTTTCTTCTTTTTTTAATTTATTTTCAAATTTGCAATTTTTAGCATTTTTGTTCCTCTCCAAACACCCAAACCATCCTGCTCTTGCGGGTATCACTGGGGCTTTGTAGATGCTGCAGTGATGCTCCAGCATCACTCCTGCCCCTGGTGACGCTGCCTCTGCTCTCTCCCCAAAAACTGGTTTTGACGGTCGTGTTCACATGGCTCCAAACTCTCAGTGGGAACCAGCGTCAGGTTGGGATGAAGCTAACGCGAGGCATGAAACAGGGAATGGAACGGTTTGGGGCTCTTTGGGTTAAGAAGAAACATTCCAAAAAACCCCAAATTTGGCAGGAGCTCTGCAACTTTCCTAACAATATTGTGGGCTCCCTCTTTGGGCCTTTCCCATAAAAATCGTGGTTTNTAAGCTCCCCCTTCCAAGTCTCCTAAGTTCCCGTCGGTGGTGGGGACCCACCTGGTCCTTCTTGTGTGAGAAGCGCTGGTGGCAGCAGCCGTAGATGGCAGCAACGAGCAGCAGGGAGCCGGCCAGCGTGACGATGGTGATGATGAGAGGTGTGCTGAAGCGGTCCTTGATCTCCTCCTCCTGCTGCTCGTTGTGGAAGGTGACGTTGGTGATGCCAAGCTGCTGAGAGAAGGGTGGCTTAGAGCGAGTGTCCGTCCTCCAGGGATGCTCCTGGGGGACCCCAGCTGGACCCCCCATCCCGGCACAGGCACTTACCTCCTCTAACTCATCCTTCTTCTCCTTCAGCTCCTTGAAGACCTTCTCAGGGTCCAGGTGAACTGGGGGAGGAAAGGAGCTGTGGTGAGTGCCTGGGTGCAGGAAGAGAAGGCCACCCAGCAGCAGGTTCAAGCATGGCCCATTTCCAAGAAGGTGCTGCATGACAAGAGGCTAGACCTTGCCAAATATGTTCAAAACAATGAAAAAAAGGGACCCGGGATCTCTTTTCCCAGCAACAGGGAAGCAGCACAAGAGACCAAAGTAAATCCTGGAGGTTCCTTGAAAGATGAGGAAGAATCAGAAGGTGCAGGGGATCAGTTGTGGTGATGCTGGGGGTACAAGACCCCCAGTCGCAGTCCACTTGTCCCACTTCTGTCCCAAGCTCAAGGGTTGGGAGCAGTAGCTCATCTTCATGTGCATTTGCCTTGATGTATGAGGATGAGGCGTCTCCAGCCTCCTCCCATGAGGAGCTACAGCTGGATTTCACTGAAAGTCTTCAAAGTGGTCAAGCCCAGCTACCTTTTCCCTACAAGACTTTTTCTGTCCTGGTGACTCATACCTAGACATATGGAATGGAGAGGAGGTTTGTCTGGGTTGAGGCTGCCGCTGACAAATGAGCATGGGTGGGAAGGTAGCTCCCTTCTGGGATAACTGAACCTCCCATGGAGAAGCCCATGGCACCAGAGACCCTTAGGGAAGCTCTGGTAGATGCGGGGTGTCCAGTGGGCCTTTCCGAGGGCCGAAGCTGGTGTCCCTGTGGTCCCCACCACCCCGCGCGGGGAGCAGGGCAGACTCACGGTGCACGACGGCCCGCACGGCCCAGCGCTGCGACCGTGGCTCTGCGGATGCCAGCGTCACGGTGCACTTGTCCCTGCTGGGCTCATAGGTGTAGCGGTCCGTGGAGCAGAAGGTCTTGAACAGGGAGTCGTTGCGGGTCAGCATCTTCCACTCGGCCTGTGGGGGTAATAAGGCACCAGGAGCTGAGATCTGACTGTTTCCTATTCGAGCCCACTGCCCCAGCATCTCTAGCTTCGTGCAATGAGCTGGGCAGTTCTCAGCACAGTCCTTAGGAAGCCCAGGAGGACGGAGGTGCATCACACCCCTTCCCTGGGCTGCTGCCACTAGAGCTGGTTTGTGGCTCTCTGGAGCCTCCTTTCCACCTCCAGACCCCTCTGCCCAGGCCTCCAGCAAACAGGGAAGGTTCAAAGCAGCTCCCTATTTGCAGGCAGCAGCTTGTGGTGTTGTGGGAACAGCAGCATCCTGAGGGACAGGGATCCAAGCCGGCCGCTGCCCGGAACAGGGATGCTCCAGGGCCATGAGCATCACCGCCTGCTCAGGACGAGGAGGAGAGAGATGCCTGGGCGAGGAAGGCACATGATTGTGCCCTATTTTATCTAAATATTCTGG